>JBBMOI010000011.1:8757500-8792500 GCA_038088405.1 Porites divaricata
TATGTATAACGTGACTGTAAATTGTCTGAAACATTTTAATACTTGAAAGTCCTATTTACACTTTAGGGGTGTTTATTCAAACTAAACTCATCAAGATAGTTTTTGTTTTTGTTTTAAGTCAAGTTCACTGGCTGGATCTTTTCTGTTTTGACAACAATTTTTACACTGTAGTCAGTTTCCTTTTCATAGCTGAACTGTTTACATTGGCCACAAAGATAATGTGTTTTTTTTTGTGTGTGTGTGTGTTTCATGGACCCAGTTTAGAAGGCAAAGACAAACATTGTCAAGATAGCAGCAGTGATAAGTTCCCTTGTATAAACAAACCACTTCAGCATGCAGATCAGCTTTGTGTTTCTCTTTCAATAGGAACACAGTTGTTGAGTTAAATATTGTAGTGACTGGATTTTAACCAAGGCTGTTACTCTTGTAAGTTCGTTTTTTGTTTTCTTAAAATCAAGTGCTATTTAATTATTGAATGCTTAACTGAAAATTGGAGTATGTATAGTGAAATTTATCTCTTTTAATCTCCCTTGTGACGTTAGGTGTACCTAAAATGTTCTGTCATTAGAAACTGATAACTTTGCTGTACATCTTCTAGTCTGGTTTGTTTTCTGGCACTTCCAATCAGCTTTTGTCCTATAAAAAGCCTAATTCATGTTGCAAACTTGGCAAGAAAATTGAAAATTCATAATTTCATTTGTGCCATAAATTACAGTAAATTTGATGTAATAGTATCATTATTTTTGTTTTTGTCACAGTTACCGGTAGGTTTTTTGTGTGATCCTAAAATGTCTCCTATTACTGTTCACATCCCATGCACTGGTAAATGCATTATGACAATATTTGTGTACTAGCTTATGTATTAATGCATTGTACAACTGTATAGTCTACTAGTGTCTTCAATAACATTTTCCATGGTAGATCTTGGTAATATAAACACCTTTCCTTCAAAATACCTTCACACTGTTAATATTTAATAGCTTTATCAAACAATTAAGGCCATATTTTGCATTTATTTTGATATTCAAAAGTCTTGCACTTATGTGTGCCTTTCTTTTTAATGAATACAGAATATTAAAAATCTTTATGTCAGTTTTGATGTTTTTGTTTATAATTTTTTACTCTGTTCAGAACACAGCAATTGTTACTGTTACACTATACTTCTATAGATCTTAGTTATCACCCTCTAGTTTTTATAGTCTTTGGTTAATTTGTAGAGTGAAATCACTTTGCCGGGTATTTAGTAAAAGGTAGACATTAGGCATGTGTGTTTTAAGCCAATCATAGAGTTTCCTAGTAGTTTTTAATCCCATTAGAACTACCAACAGTGTAAATTTTTAACTTTATTGTATGTAAAAAATACATTCCATTAGAGTGCAGCCACAGAGAAATCATACTATGATTTTTAGAATCGAATGACTATGTCCACGTCAAGTGAGAGAGAACAAAAACTTTGTGCATGCTACCTTTGAATTTGCCATTTTTAGCTTTTGTTACAAACTGTGTTTAACTGTATAATAATATATTGATATCTTTATCATGTGTGGTGCTAAAGGAGTTTTCTAAGCCACGCTAGTTTACATGTATGCTAGTGGGGAGAATGTCACAAGAGAGCTGTGAATTCCTTTGTAAAAGTAACTGTGGTTAGTAAAAGTACAGTGCTTAATGGTGATTAGAACTAATAATAACACTACAAAGTTGCATCCAGAGCCATAGTTTTACTTATTATTTCCTGTCTGCTTTGACTTCCCTCTGGGATTTGTGAGGGTTGAGGTATTCATTTTTAATAACCTTGTCAGCATCAAGTTTGTGAACAAATTGTTGTTGTCTTTAACAGCTTCCAAGAACAAGAAAAGGACATTTAAATCAACGATCAAACCATTTGGTGGCATGATGAAAACCAAGTCTGAATCCAATCTAATGCAGCGGTTTGATTTGATTGCTGTGGATATTCCTATTGATGGCGAGCCAGAACCTGAGAAGAAGAAAATGGATAATGACATACGGCTGATCTCAAATGAAACAGATGAAACAAATAAGGTGGAAGATTTATCAAGTGCAAGCCAAAGGGAAAGACAGCCAAATGTGTTTGAAGAAGGCTTAAAGGAATTTTACAACAAGAAAGGGGAGGAGAACAAAAGTGCCACAACCTATTCTCCAGAAATTACATTGGAGGATCTGGACATAATTTCAGGGCAAACTACCCAGTGAGTTTTGTTTGTAACGATGCAGTATGTTTATGGAAATTGATGTCATTTTCATGCTATGCAACTTTGCACTCACATAGATATAAGAAGTTACTTGTGTCTTATTAGAAAGCTTAAGCAACAATGATGGCGTCGGCGGCAAGAACAGCAAAAAATTAATAGGTTTAGATTAGCAAAACAACAACTTTGCACGTGCATCTTGCTTTTTTGTACATTTCTTTGCCCTTGTTGCACTACTACAATGTGAAACTTCCTAGTTTCACGTTTATGGAGGACATGAACAATTCTTTTTCTGAACTTAGAGACAGTCCTTGAGAATTAACACCAGAAAAATTCTTCAACACTTGACAAATTAAATGAAACAGGATAAGAGTGATGAAGTTTGAAAAAGCGTAAATTAAATTTTCAATTGACGTTTTTGCTGCGGTTACCGTGGTGGTTGCTTAAGCTTCCTACTGAGTGGGAACCAAGCCCTTGAAAAAAGGTCTGTTCATGGCCATGCTGTACATGTGTGAACCATGTATCTGGAGGGTCTCTCTGAGCTATCCACTAGCTATAGCGTGGATTTATCTCTTAGTGTTCAGTGCTCTTGATTCAAGCCATATTTTGTTTTGCAGACAACTGAATTCCTTAACAGGGGACAAAATGAAGATCAGGCCTAAAAGACACCATAGAACAGCAACAAATCCAATAAAGAACTTGCAGCAAAGAACTGATGTTCGAACAGACACAGAGGTACATTTTACAGCCCTTTGTATTTTAACATAATGTTTAGGTATTTCAGTCCATTAATAGTAAACTGATGGTAAAATAATAATTATTATGTTATTTCAGACATTCATGTAAATAACATAATAAAAAATTGATCATGTTAGGCATCCTGAATTTCACAGGTTTAGAGCTCTGGGCTCCCTTAATTAATTAATTAATTATGTTTAGAGCATATATATCTAGCCTTGAATGTGGTTGTGCAGCTAAAAGTGACTTAATTTACTTTCTTATGCTATTGACCCTTTAATTCACATCTACAGTGGGTTATGATAAATCATTCTAACTTAACTCTTGCTTTCGTTGACAAATTTTTAATGTAATTGTGACCATTAATCCAGGGCTCGAAATAAAAAAAAAACACTGCAGTCACATCTTGCTACTAGATATGAAAATTTGGTCACAAAAACGCAATTTTTTATTTTTGTTTGGCTAATACATTACAATTAAGGTAGTGCAATGGTTAATTTGTAATTTTTTAGTAACACCACAGTTAGTAAGTAATATAGTTGTTGTGATTGACAGGTTGAGAGACCAAGAATAGAGAAAAAACAAGTCACCAGTGAACATCCTGTCATCAAAAGAAAGAAAAAGAAATATAAAGATCCAGATAACTTGTGTAAGATTATGAGAACCAATCACAGATGTTGAGTTCTTTTTTAATCTCTTTTCTGCTACCTGTAGTTGTCAGAGAGATGTTTTTGTGGGGACAAAATGAAGGCGTTACAGTGTACTTGTAAAAGTGATTTGAAGTGCTTGTTCACCAACAATATTTTTATAATCAAACACTTTATTATGGTGTTGAATTTCTTGAGAAATTTCGTGGGTGCTTAAAATAAAATTTGGCATAAAAGGGAAGGTGCTCCTTTACCGGAGAGCCAATGGGAGTACCTGTTGTTGTTGTTATTGTCATTATTATTATTATTATTATTATTAATTTCTTTAAGCAAACTGAATTATATTTTGGCAGAAAATGCAATGCACTCCTATGTTTTGATACTGGTGAAATCAAAGATTACAGAAATTTAAAATAATGGGAGTAGGGTGCAGGTTCTCCTATAATTTGAGGGGGTGGGGGTGGTGGGAGCTGGGCTAATAAATTATACCAAGGTGTTAGGGCATTTATTTGAAGTGTGTCTTCCTTAGAGCATGGGTACTTATTTTGGGGGATACTGTCACAAAATTAATCTTACCATCACCTTGATTAGGAGCCAGGCCAGTGCAATTATTCCAGAAATTAGGCATACCCATCTCATGGATTGTCATTGAAATGTCTAGAGGGAGAGGTTAGGGAAGGAGTCCAAAAGTTCCTTAGGGGTGGGGGGAGTAGCGATGTTTTCTGCATGGTTTCTGACACCTTGTAACTAAGTCCTTTGAGATGATCCAGATCAGGATCATTGATCAGATCATGATAGATAAAAAATTAATGATCCGATCAATCTACTTTCGACGAGGATTCATCAGTTCATTTGCTCTACGATGATCCGAGTGATCCTGATCCGGATCATCCCAAAGGAACATACCCTACAAAACGCAAGAAAAATGCTTAAAATCAGAATTATTGTAACAAAGTAGATTGCAGTGTTTCAAGTTCAACCTTGCAGAAATTGCATTTATATCTTGTCGTACTGAGGTTTTGGATTAACTTTCAATAGCAAACTGTAGAGGTATAGAGTTAAAATAAAAACTGAGTACATGTACTTACATGTATGTACTTGTGTTCCATTAGGGAGACGTCACACACTTGACTTAGCAGCATCAGCACTGGCAGGTCTAGCAAGCACAGAAGATTTCACAAAGGTCAGATTACGGAAAACAGCAGGTCCAGATGAGAAAGATGAATTCAGAGGAACTAAACCTGTTATGCTTATACACATCAAAGGTGATTGATTGTTTTAAAATGTAGTCTTGAAACTCAAACAACAAAAAATAATTACATGTAATGTTTCATAACCTGCTAGATTCTTCCTCCAAGAATTCACTTACATTCATGTATACTTAATAATAATTATATTGTAACAAATTCAAACATACAGTTTGTGATAAAATAGTGTTGTTTTGTAGGCCGCCGTCATCTTCAAGTGCGTCTTGTTGAGCCTAGCCTCAAGTCACTCAACTCCGGGGACTGTTTTGCTCTGGTGACAGAGAAAGATCTTTTCTCTTGGATTGGAAAAGACTGTAATCCTTATGAAAAGGCAAAGGTCAGTAAAAGACTAATTTACAATAATAATATTGTGAAAGGTTTGAACCCAGGAGTCATTTCAAAAGTAGGTTGAGTTTGATCGTCCCCCGGGTGAACGTACAGTCCTGAATAGGACTGTTGTTGTTGACAGTGACTGACGTTTCAATAACCTGTGCGGTAGTCATCTTCAGAGTCAAAGTGAGTTGTATCACGTCAGTAGATGGTATTATATACTCTGGTTATTGATCTGATTGGTCAATAAAGTCAAGATGTTATTGGTCATCTGTCAGTTAAGCCGTGGTGTTATTGGCTATGAAGACTTGTAATCAGTAATTGGTGCGTTTCGATCTGTCTATTGTCACAGTTAAGCAGTCGTCTATTGTTAGTCAAATTGTCAGTTCTCCAGTCGATCTCTCGTAGTTAGTTTCGCTTCATCTCATCAACAAGTCGTTTGTACGGCGCTGGTAACTGTTGGCTACGATTCAGTGGCATTTGTTCTAAGTTAGTGAACCAGCTTTCCAAAGTAAGGCGTTGATGGTAGTCTGTAGAATACGTTATACATGTCACAGAGTCCCAGTCAATTTGATGTTTCATCTGTAAATGATGCTCAGCAATGTGATTGTTGACGTTACCATTCCTCGTTGCTTGTTTGTGTTCAGTCAGTCGCGTGCTAAGGTTTCTGCCGGTTTCACCAATGTAAGAAGCCTGGCAGTCGCAGCATTTGATCTTGTATACTGCTCCCTGTCTGTCCTCCGGTTTGTCTTTGTCCTTGACATTAGTAAGCAGGCGTTGTAAAGTGGTTATGGGTTTGTGTGCAACACGTATATTGTAAGGTTGTAATATACGTGCAATAGTTTCAGAGGTACCTCTGATGTATGGTACAGTAGCTGTCGCAACAGGGCCAGAGTTGACGTTCATCTGAGTGTCAGACGAACACCGTCTTAGATGGAACACCCACAGCAACACTGACGCTCAGACGAACGTCAACTCTGGCCCTGTTGCGACAGCTACTGTACTGTACATCAGAGGTACCTCTGAAACTATTGCACGTATATTACAACCTTACAATATACGTGTTGCACGCAAACCCATAACCACTTTACGACGCCTGCTTACTAATGTCAAGGACAAAGACAAACCGGAGGACAGACAGGGAGCAGTATACAAGATCAAATGCTGCGACTGCCAGGCTTCTTACATTGGTGAAACCGGCAGAAACCTTAGCACGCGACTGACCGAACACAAACGAGCAACGAGGAATGGTGATGTCAACAATCACATTGCTGAGCATCATTTACAGATGAAACATCAAATTGACTGGGACTCTGCGACATGTATAACGTATTCTACAGACTACCATCAACGTCTTACTTTGGAAAGCTGGTTCACTAACTTAGAACAAACGCCACTGAATCGTAGCCAACAGTTACCAGCGCCGTACAAACGAGTTATTGACGAGATGAAGCGAAACTAACTGCGAGAGGTCGACTGGAGAACTGACAATTATTTTGACTAACAATAGATGAATCGAAACGCACCAATTACTGATTACGAGTCTTCATAGCCAATAACACCACGGCTTAACTGACAGATGACCAATAACATCTTGACTTTATTGACCAATCAGATCAATAACCAGAGTATATAATACCATCAGTTATTCTATTGACGTGATACAACTGACTTTGACTCTGAAGATGACTACCGCACAGGTTGTTGAAACGTTAGTCACTGTCAACAACAACAGTCCTATTCAGGACTACGTTCACCCGGACGATCAAACTCAACCTACTTTTGAAATAATAATATTATTGATTCTGTTGGGTTGTCTTTTTGGACTGAAATCCTTTAAAAGAGGCAACCATTTTTTTTTTTTTTTTCAAAAAATCTAATTCTTTGATGTTAGTTTCAAAGACTATATGTACTTAATCCAGTCTCTGTGTGCAAAACAAAACGAATCAGCACCATAAAATACCAGGTTTCTTGTTTTAAACAGGGTTGTGAAATGAGCAATTTTTGCCTTAAACAGGATCAGGGTTTTAAGGTCTCGGCAGCACACATCTACTTAAGCAAACTTAGAAATTAAATGCAGATTAAATTTTTTAAAGGTTCATGTCAGATTAGATATCATAGTCGACTTGTACTTTGCTTACACTGCAGGTGACAGAAATAGTGTCAAAGATAAAAACAAAGTCTGAACTGGACTGTAAAGCAAGGGACATCATAACAATTGAAGATGGAGATCTTGACTTTGGTGCTGCATTGGATAAATTTGTCAGTATTCTCAAGGGTGATACTGGCTGCAATAAAATAAAAGGTTAACCACAAGTTATAATTCCCCTTGCATTATAAACAGGATCATTTTTATCTTTTTTTTTTTTCGCTGTCTATTTTTAAACCCCTTTGACGTGACTGCTCCACCGTTTACTCCATTCTCTGTCAGTATGATCAGATTCTTATGATCATCTGTTGCCTTTAATAGTTCGGCCATGGCTTGCACGGGTCTGGAATACTCCTTGAAAAACTGCCAGGTCCTCGAAAACTCCTAGAATTATTAGAAGCAGTGCTTGAATTTTATTGAAAACTCCTTGAATACTTGAGATTACAATAAAGTAAGTTTATTTCGACATGAAAAGGTTGAAGGAATTGATTACAAATGACAAAAGCTTTTTATGTTAGGACAATAAATTCAGTGTTTCTTATTAAAGTTTCAAAGTAACCACACCTTTAACGGGGTTTCCCAAGTGTATTCTTCAACCCCCCCCCCCCCCTTCTAAGCAAACAAAACCACAAGGAAAATATAGCTTGAAGGAGCTTGAAGCATGAAATTTATTCGATTTTGAAATAATTAACCGTTATCCTTTGGTGCAGGGATGTTATTTGGACTTACAGGTTTTGATTTGTAGGCATGACTGTGCAAAATATGTAATATTTTGTGATGCAATAAAGTGAGTGCCCTGAGAAAGTGAACTCCTTGATCGTGAAAAAATCCTTGAATAAAACTTAAAGAAACCTGTGTGAACCATGGTTTGATTCCCATCTCCTTACAGTATGTATTACCAGTCTTTCATGCTGATGTTTCCTCCCCCTTGTTATACTGGCTTTTTCCTTGATCAGACATGTTTTATTATTTTCCTTAAAGATATCCTGCTGCACAAATCCCCTTTTCCTGTAATATTTTACTTTCCTTGTACATTATTAAATAATCATATTTCCCTTCGCATTTTTTTAATCCCATCCCCCACCCCTTGCACTTCCTTATTTCCAAGATACTCATAGATCAAAGAAGAGTATAACATGGACAGGGATCACTCAAAGGTATAAATGCAGCCAATAAATTTGCTTGGCAATAAAATTAATTATTCCATGATAAAAAGTACACACTGAGGCAGCCTTACAGGTAAATACTGTGTCACTTGCTTTTTATTGTCTACTGGTGAAGGAACATTATTTTCCTTCTTTCTTTTTATCTGTTAGATGCTCAATCAATGCCTAAAGATGAAGATTATGAGAAAGGTTGTGTAAAAGGGAACATGGTGTACAAGATTCAGTGGACAGATCCTCCAAAATTGATGCCAGTTGAAAGCATGTGTGGACATATTCCTCAAGTCTCCATTCTTGATACTAAGGAGGTACACTGTTTTAAACAGTTTTCGTAAAATTGGTGGAAAAAAATTCAGTTTTATTTTGACATACAGATTGGGAGAAGGAACAGCACCATGAAAAAAAAAACATGTGGGGGCCGGTAAAAATTTCCTTGAATGGTTTAAACATAGCATTTTATCGCCAGGCAGAAGTCAAGTATTTTCTAATAGTAAACACGATTCAGACATGGGAAAAAGGGGGTTTCAGAAAGTAAACAGGTAATTAATAGGCCATCATGTTTTTAGGTTGTGTTACAATGTCATTGTAGTTGTAGAGAACAGCAAATAAGATGTGTAACAAAACAATGTGATGTGCAGCTGCAGAGTAGCCTGAGTAAACAGCTGTCCTTTTGTGGACCACCACTGGTTTTGCCGCAAAATGGTGTCTGAGAAACAACTGCAGAAATTCCATACTGACGACAAGTCACTAGCCACATACTGGTGGTGCTTCTGATTGGTTGAGGTCATGTTCCCTTGTGGCATGCCCAATCAGAAGCACTACTCATATCTGGGAAGTGACATGCATGTTGTCAGTATAGAGCGATTTTCGTATGACCTTGAAAAATGGTTTCGATAAGTGTTCGTCATCTGTTTCATCAACCAATGGATGAAAAGATCAAAACATGGACTCTTTGTTTTCCCGCCAAAGAAACCCTAATATGGAGAAGGCATTGCTCGAGTGGCCAATAGTGTTGCAGTATGACGTCAAAGCGAAGGATCCATTGATTTCTAGAAAGTCCTCGGGCATGAAGTTTTTTTACGCGAGCGTTCGCTTAACCAACCAAAAGCCACGAACGTTTGTATCCGTTCGATAAACCAATCAAATCGCTCTATTTCCGTTTGTTTGTTGTTTCTGTTTTGTTCGCGCGTTTTCATTTTAAGGTCATACGAAAATCGCTCTAGTATTTCTGCACTCTTTGCTGAGACATCATGTCACAGGGGAAGCAGGGGTGGTAAGGTAAAAGGTAAAGGTGCACACGAGCCAAAGGCCCAAATGGCCGGAGCTTTTACCAGTTTCCGTAGCCTAGGAGTATTGCTACTCTCCCCTTGACGGGATGCTAGTCCATCCCCAGCAGTATGTGGCCGGTACCCATTTATACACCTGGGTGAAGAGAGACAAAGTGGAGTAAAGTTCCTTGTCTAAGGAAACAACGCGATGGGCAAGGCTTGAACCCCGGACCTCCAGATCTGGAGTTCGAGGTGTTAACCACTCAGCCACTCATGCCTCCTCACAGTGGTGGCAGCACTTAATTAATGTTGGCTGTTTTCTCAGGCTACCTGCAGTGTTGTTGTTTTGTTTGTTTTGCTGTTGTTGTTATTTACATTCTTGTTCCAATGGCTATATAGTACTGTGGTTGCTTTGAAAGTTCTTTAATATATTTTTTTGTGTTTTTGCAGGTGTTTATATTTGATTTTGGATCAGAGCTGTATGTCTGGAATGGCCAACAATCATTGTCAGGTCAAAGAAAGTCTGCATTTGCCCTAGCCAAACAACTCTATGGGGAACCATTTAAAGCATATGGAATTTATGATCCAATCTTCCCATATGGTAAATCTGAGAACTGCAATGTTGAAGTTGATAACAAAATTGTATCACAGAGACCCTCTTGGACATTGTTTGCAAGGCTGCACGAGAAAGCAGAGACAATCCTGTTCCGTGAGAAGTTTCTTGATTGGCCAGATCCTACAAAGATCATTAGAATGAAAGGACATCCCAGCATGCTAGAGTTGGCAGCTCAAGATAAGGTACTGTACAAAGGGTTGCACTTTCATTGGAATGATTTCTTTTTTTAAAGAAAAGTAACTTTTATTTATCAATGTTGTAGGCAATGATCATGAGTTGAGCTGAACATCCTCTAAATAAAGAAACTCTGTTTATGAAGACTATAGTGCTAGTGACATACAAATTCTGCATTTTTCTTGACCTCCTTAAGTGAAGACCCTCCTGAGTTGACACCTTTGTGGTCACAAAGGTTGCAACGGGTTCAACTGAAGCAAAATTTTAGTTTCCTTATTTAAATTAATTTTATAAGTTAGGTTAGTCTTTCCTAACAATACTAACAAAAAGTAAGTTGACATGCAGTACTTGATCTTAGCATAAAATGAGTATCAGAATTGAGCCTCTTTCTTGATTGGTACTAATCGATTCCTGTAAGAACCAGAAATGCTGTAACAGCTTTTGGTCCCTTTTGAGTAAGTGTCTGGTTGCTGACAAAAAAGTGCTGGCATGCTCACCACTTAGAAGGGAAAATACTTTTAGCATTTTAGAAGTTCTCACACACTGTCCAATTTACAGTAAGAGGCCAGGCCTTTTGTAAGCTGTTATCACTGGTTAGTCTCATGAAATTTATTATATGACTGGCCACTGTTTACTATTTTTAAGCCTCCCCCAGTTGAACTGAAGCCATGTGATCCTAAAATGATGTTGAAGAGCGCACCACCATTAGAGTGTCCAACCTTTGAAGGGGTCAATGTTGGGCGTGGCAATGGTGTACCAACTGTGTGCGTTGGGGATATCTACAAAGAAGGAAACCTTGTTACAACTGTTGAGTTGACTGTGTGGCATATCAATGAGTACAGACATTTTAAGCTACCACCAGCTAACCATGGGCATTTCCACTCAGGTATGTTATAACAGTATTTTTTTTTGGTCAAAGATCTGTGAGGGAGCTTTTTGTTCTTGGTTATGAATTTATGATATAATAATATTCTCTAGACACCCTTTGACTCTTTGACCAGAATTTTTTATTTTGCTGCCAAACATCAAGAGTAAAATACAGTCAAGTTAGAGTACCCTCAAGGCTGTGCTCTTAGGAAAATTTTAGTACAGTGCTCTGAACATGTGAAATCCAAACTGGCGAGCATTATGATTTCTATGAGAAAGCTAAACTTTTCTATTCACCCAGGGTGCAAAAGTTACTAAGGTGCCAGAGGCCACTGAGCACTGCTTGAGCACAGCCTCGACTCTTGTCATACATGTACATGTACACTAGCACTTAAGGGTTTCTTCTACATTTAAATGGTGCAGGGCTTGAAAAAATTTGAATTGCAGCTTGTCCATTTGGCAAGCAGCTGTCACATTTTGTTTACCCATGCAGGGTCTCTTCTTGCTCCTCTTATAGTTGATGACTTTGTTACCGGATGAGTCTTTTGAACCCTTGCCCGTTGGGCAAATAAGTCTTAAACATTATGTGCTCAGCAAGAAAATCTACTTGTCCCAGACTAATGGACAGGACTTTTTTCAAGCCTGGCCAGTGTGCCTACAAGACATAAAAGCCATTACAATATTGTTTGTTGTAAAAAAGGTTACTTGAGCAATCTTGAATGGTAGCAGCTGCTTTAAGGATACAAATTCAACTATTTGGGTTTTCACTATTTTAGGTGAGGGCTATGTCATTAGATGGGCCTACTTTGTACTTACTGATAGAATTGCCAAAGATCGGAAGTCTCGTTGTCGATCAACAGTTGCAGGACGTGTTCGCTGTGCATACTTTTTCTGGCAAGGTAATGATTGCTCTGTGAATGAGAAGGGTGCAGCTGCAATCATGGCTGTGGAGCTTGATGAAGAGAAAGGACCACAGGTAAGGTGCCCCCCCCCCCCCCCCAATCCAGAAAAAAAGTTCTGTATGTTAATGTCTGGTCTGTGAGAACACTGCTCAGGGGCCGAACTAGGGGGAGGGTGCAGGGAGTGTGCACACTCTCCCCTGAGATGACCTGTGGCTTTCTAATGCAACTGGTATTATGTATTAAAATGTGTTTACATCACCAGTCAGTTAAATTCCTGGTTCTGCCCCTGCGGTTGTTACATTAATTTTTGTTTTGGAGGTGGGACTGCCATATCTTCATATTATAGTCATGCAATTATGAAGCAAATGCAGCATATTATTCTTTCTTGATTTTGTTGTTTAACAATTAGTCACCGAAGGCAACGTGAATATCGGTGAATAGTCACCGAGACAAAGTCGAGGTGACTATTCGCCGATATTCATGTCGCCTTTGGCGACTAATTGTTTTAGTATAATTCCATTGATAATTATTAATTTGAGAAAATAAAAGTATTCATTTGATCAATTTCCGACTCCAAAACATCAAAAATTCAGGCTGCCATTTTGAAAACTTCTAGCCTTCAATGTTATAATCACTGCGTGGTGATTATAGCGGGATAAAGCGAAGCTCCTAGCCAATCACGGCGCTCTATTTTCAATAATCACCAATGTAATTATACTAATATCACATAAGCCCCAGTTGTGACAAGTATCCAATTTCTCCCAACAACAAGGTTGCTTATTGGTCAAATAGACATGCAGGCCATGAGAATGCATGAATTGATCTCCAAAGATGAAATGTATTGATGTTTGATCAAATTATCCCAAGTTAAACACATTATAACAATAGGTAACACCGCGGCAAAATGCACTGCGCATGAGCACAAAATGTAACATCCGGTCAGCTTTTTATTTCCGGTCTAGTATATAAACCAATTGCGTAAGCATAACATTGCTGTCGCGTCAAGTTTAAAAGCAAAAAGGGCGAAACAGACAAAAAAGGGGGCTGAAAAAATCACTTCATTCGAAAGCTTATATATTTTTCTAGTGTCAAACTTTTGCACCACATGGTTATCTGTTTGCACCAACGGTGAAAATGATGTTTGAAGTTTGCAGGTCGCGAGCGCTCGACAAGACAAATTTGTTTTTACTGGCTTTCTTGCATGCATGCTGCTGGTTTGGCATAAGTTTTTGGGAGAAAGCGATAACTAAGAAAAGGATGGCAATACTTATGAAAGAAACCCAAATAAAGACGTCATCATTATCATTAACACTAGAATGAGGAAATAAAATTTTAGCCCGTTCAATAATGTTTTTATTATCAGAGAAAACAAGAACTCAAAACAAAAGATGGGCGGGATTTAATAACAACTTCGACTTTGATGACTGCTGTCACGAACACCCGGAGCTTTCAGTGCCGGGAAACTAAACATGCCTATAAATGACTTTCATTCAAGAAAATGCCTATTTAATTCTTTTACATGGTTGTTCTTTGGTTCAGAAGACTTCAGTAATTTCAGACTGTGCAGCTCGGCTGCATCTCATGCAAACACGAAACTTCCAACTGCTAAATACGTGGCATGAATTCAACTTCTAAAAGCCATCGAACGCTCTCTGATTCTGAGAATGAAAAAAAAAATAAATAGAGTTGTCAACTTGCTGCTAACCTCAACAGTATAATTAAGCTTCTGTTTCATGGCAATCAACTCTGAAGAGTTTCGTTTCAAAACACGGTAAAACTCACTGGTAAATAAAACTAACAAGCGATTATGTGTTGTCGTTTTCCAGATAAAGCCCGAATCGGCTTTAAGACATGAAGACTGAGAAACGAAGAACTGAAAATTAGAACTTCAATACACAAGCTTGCAATGATAACTTTTTATGTCTTAGTTTCAGCCAGGTTTGATAAGTGAAAAATAAAAGTGAAAAACTTTGTTTGCGTGAATGAAAATCAGTTTACCTGACGCTCTAGCCAAAATTAAACACTGAGTTATTATCAACTTACCTTTTCTGAATCTAATCGATTAACTGTTTCAGTGATCTGTACCTGGTTATCCATAAAAGCAATTTCAAAAAGAACAAAATAGTAAAAAACATGAGCAGCATGAAGCAGAACAACTGAACACAGAATGAATGAATGAATCCGAGCGTGCGCGGGAGACTTTGATCTGACTGGAATGTGCGACTGAAAAAGAGATCGGAAATGCTCAAACTGGCACATGCGTAGATGTTTTGCCGCGGTGTTACAATAGGTAAACATGGGGGAAGGGAGGTACCTGACAAGCTGGTGGAGCCCAGACCTGCAGTCAAGTGCAGCAGGTAACCATGACAACCCTGTGAGTGGCATCCACCCAGGCACCATCATACTGCCAACCAGTGGAAATTAATGACACTTAAAGGTTTTAGACCCTGATTATTGGTCTGGCCCTGAGGCAGAATGGAACCACCTTTTGTAGGGGATCTGTCATTTTTTTCTGTAGGTTAGAGTTATCCAAGGAAAAGAAAGCCCAGTCTTTTTAAACCTTTTCAAAGGAGGAATGATAATTCACAATGGCAGGTACATACATGTATAGTGACAGTGAAGGACAAAGAAAGTTATTCATCCCTTTGCGTTAGAACCTCTCATGGCATTAAAGGAAACCCATTTTTGTTGTACTAGTGGTTAGTTTTATTGCATGATATTTGCATGCAACAGTGTTGTACAGTTTAATAAGCATGATAAATACATAATATTATGCAAAAAACCTAAGTGGAAAATAAGAGGGCAGGAATTCCGAGACTAATTTATTTGTGCCAGCGGGTCTGTTATTGTGATGACTTCCACAAGATTTACACAGGCTGTGAATGCTGGTTTTATGTTGATACAATTACTGTATTTAATGCACCAATTTTTGCCAGACATCGAAATCAAGAGTTACTTTTGTCTCATAATGCAAAAACCAACTCCTTGCAAGTGGAGCTTGTCCTCAAATAAAGGCATCCCAAGTGTGTGAACCATGACTGTAATTGATGATTTAGCAATTTGGCTGCATGAATTCTCAATATTATTACTAATAATATTATTATTGTCTTCTACGTGTACCAGAAAACAAAAATAATAAGCTATTGTTTTTTGTTTTATTTTGTTGTATTTTGCAAGATGTGATTACTTAACTTACATTAAAACTGCAAATTGTTAAAATCACATTCACCTGCAATTATTTTGTCAGTTAGAAGAGTGATCAATGCACTGCATCATGTCATGAAGCGATCATGCAACACCATTATCACAATTCCCACCATTTGACACCACTTACAAGTAAAAATGGCCTGAGTAGAAGGCTACTCAGCACGTGGCACATTCATCAAAAAAGGGACAGTTTTGTTCTTGACCAAACATCATCCTGGGAAACAATAATTATGTCAAATAGCTTTTGTGCCTTGGTCCCACACTTTATCTTTAACAAAGGAAAATGTGTTTTCATCTTGACCTTGATCAAAGAAAACGGACTTAATTATGAAGAGGTAAAAACTTATGCATGCATTAGGCACAGGTTTCAATGAGACATTTTTCAAGACATATAATCTAACTCAATGAAGACTGCTTTGGCAATTGGTCATTGTCAGACTAGGCATTGGGTATAATAATTATTTAAGCATACAGAACTCACCACAATGATTTGCTTGAGTGACCAACGCCCAAAGCAATCTTTATTGAATCAGATATATACAGTAGAATCTGGGTGGTACAAGCTGCTGCTTACATTGAATTTGTTTAACCACCTGGAGTCCTGGAATCTTGTAGTCTTGTGAAAGACCACTATTGCTTAAACTTTCAACAAACTAAAAAGTTGACTTTCTCTTTACGGTAGCTCATTTTACCCAGATTCTACTGTAATACAGTGTAGGAGAGCTCAGGAACGTGTCTTGCTTCATATTTAGTACAAAAAGATATCTAAATCTTTATAAGTTCAAGGCCTAAGGATGTGAGCCATCTACCACCTTGCAGTCACAGCCACATTTCCAAAAGTCTGAACACTGCATGATGCACATCAAAATATGCATACAAATTGCACAGTTGAATTCCTATCAACTACGTCCCAGTAACACTGAAATAAAAATTTAAAATTTCCCTCTCTGCATGCTATCCCATTCTTTAAATGGTCACTTGACCTCAGTGCACCCATTAAAATATCTAAATCTTCTTTATTAACATGAGCAAACAATTGTAATATTTCCCGGCCTGAGTGGCTAAAGAATAGTTTTTAAACACCCAACTTGCATGCTAATTTCTAATAATAATAATGAGAATTAATTTGTTGTCATTATTTCATCGCACGTTCATCTCACTAATTCTCTCATTAACAGCTTACCCAAGAACTGGTATGACCCACAAACGTAAGTTGGATTCCAATGCATTTGCTCTCCCTTCCTTCCCTGGGAATCTGGTATAAATAAGGAACTCCATTGTGACATAGTTACAGCTTTACTTAACTCGAGTAAGATACCTTCAACTGAATGAATATATAGGGCTTGTTACTTTTTATCTAAATACTTACCAATTCAGACAAATCAAGGGGAAGTTAGAATCGTTTCCTCAAGATAGAAGGGGGATTGGTGGGACAGTTTTAATTTTAAACTTCAATTTTAAAGAATTGAACTTCAATGTGTGCATTGTCTAAAAAGTTATTTGTCAAGATATTCTAGTGACATCTGATAAGAGGCAAAGGATGATAATATTTTACTGCTGAGTTTGTTGTTTTAAAATACTATTGGCGTGCCATTTTTTGAAACCAGTGGGATTAAATGAGCACCCCTGTGAGTCTGTAATATTATAAACAAATAAATGAATGAATGAATGAATGATTTTTTTTAAATGAATAAACGAGGAAGTGGTAACAAATAGCTTTTGAATTTTTCTTTATTCTTTCAAGATCAGATTCTTTTTTAAGTTCATGCATCAGTTGTAGCAGCAAAGTGATAACAGAGCAAATGGAGTGGAAGATAATTAGCTAAAAGAAATCCTAGGTTTTCTTAACCGGCTGAATAAATTAATGTCTGTCTAAATGTCCTGTATTGTTTCATGGTGCAAGCTGCCTTGCATAATTTTTATTAAAGGTGTTTAAATTTGCTATTTTGAATCTCTGCGGAAAACAAATCAACAACAACTTCATTATAAACTGCAATCATTTCAACTGACCGCATTGACGTTAATAGGCTCTTTGCATGACTTGATCACGTGACCAACTGTCGGTAAACACGAAAACAGTTCACTTTTGAAAAATTTAGTTAGGACAAGCTGAAAGAGCGTATTAAAATTAGGTAGCCTGAGAATTTTCAGTCGTACATCTCAAAAGTAGCGATTGCAACGGCCGCCGAAAGTTAGAAGCATTTGTTTGAGAAAAACAACTCTTGCCACCCAGTCACGCTTGCATGGTTTTCCATACAAATCCTTGTAAATTCTAAAATTTTTAAACTGTCCTTAATTCTTTCCTTTACGCATTTAAGGGCTCAAATTGCCATTATGAATTAAAAGGAGATTTAAGCCCTGTAATGCTTAAGGAAATATTTCATGACAGTTTTGAAAATTTCGAAATTACAAGGATATGTATGGAAAACCTTGCAAGCGTGGCTGGATGGCAAAAAAACTGTTTCTTACACAAATACTTCCAACTTTCGGCGGCCGTTGCAATCACTACTTTTGAGACATACAGCTGAAAATTCTCAGGTTACCTAATTTTAATGCTCTTTCAGCTTTTGCTAACAACATTTTTTTCGTGTTTGCGGAAAGTTGATCACGTGATCAAGTCACGCAAAGAGTCTATTAAAATACTTAGGACAATTTCACCAGAATCCTCAAGTTTGTTGTTTTCTTGTGCAAATTAAGGCTATTGTTCTTTTATCCTTAGCGGAATTGACAAATTTAAATAAAGCAAAAACGAACTGAATTCTGGTAGTTGTAGCCAAATATCGTCATCGTGCAACAATTTATTGTCCTATTGGTGTAAATAAATTGAGTCAAAAGAATACACGAATATTATTTAAAAGAATTGATACAATAAATTCATAAAATATGAAGTAATTTATAAATAAATTATTATATCAAGTCCTCTTATTGACTTAAACACCGCCCCCCCCCCCCCGCCCAAAAAAGGAAGAAATAAATAAATAATAAAATAATAACAGTTGATTTTTTAAGGTGCACTTGGCACATCACCTGCACAGCACATTCTAGAAACGAGCTCATCTATTCATACTTTAGATAATAAAGGTCCTAACATAACAGTCATTGAGTCCCTTTAACAGTAGCTTGCATTGTATATTGACAGAAAGAACGCCATTGACGAGACAACAGCAACATTCACTGGTAAGTCAGTCGTTTGTAATGGTCCATTAAATCAGTTTTTGGAGTAAAACATGATAAAGCAAGAGGTGTTCAGTTGATTTTCATTGGAGGAAATAGAGGTCTTAAAATATAAGATCTTGATAAATATCGTTATTGTTGTCGTTGTTAGCCTGGCAGCACGTTCACTTGAGCGAATTCGGGGGAAATTTTGGCGGCGGGACCAACCTCAGTGTTTTAATCACTTTTTATTAGTTGTGGGGCTTTGCTGGTTGTGGAGGCTTTCCACTTTAATTTAGGTTCCCTCAACTTCCAAGTGTATCTGGGTTTTTTTTTTTTGTCATAACTGCACTGAATTATTCCCTGACCAACTCTTACATTTTCGTATTTCATTGCTTTTTCTATCGCTCAGACAACTCCACAACTCGTTTGTATGTGATCCGTAATGAAGAGCCCGGTGAAGCCTACCTGAATCAAGTGAAAGCTAGGTATGTTCTGTTCACGTTACTTTCCAAGACCAAGTTTTAGGATGGTTTATTACTTTCAACTTTTCAAATCTGAGGACGAAATCCTATGTTGTTACCATTCAAATGAAACCTCTCTGGCTGAACTTTTGAACAGTACTATTTATTTTTATGGACTTTGCAAGAAGATGAGTGTGGAACT
This sequence comes from Porites divaricata, assembly GCA_038088405.1. Taxonomy (NCBI): domain Eukaryota; kingdom Metazoa; phylum Cnidaria; class Anthozoa; order Scleractinia; family Poritidae; genus Porites; species Porites divaricata. The sequence continues at coordinate 8,776,835 of JBBMOI010000011.1, forward strand.
TTGTGATATTGCGCGAGAAATGTTCAATTAAGAGACAAAACATGTCCACGTGACAAACCATCACGTTATCATGTACGACTACGGTGTCCCCTTTTCTCAGCAAGTACCTTTGTGATCGCTTAAAGTTGGAGATACCATGGAATGTAAGTTTTCCGTTCGGAGATATTATTGTCTGCCTTAAGTGATTTCGTACCGTATCACGCCATGCAGATTAGTTGCTCCGGGGTCTTTGAGGATGTGTTCAACCATTGTTCGTTTTTTTTTCGATTGTTTCTAGCTCCTACTCTCTGCGATCACGGACCAGTTTTGTGTTAGTGGTACGTAAGGAGGCTCACATCTACCTTTGGCATGGCTGCAAATCAAGCGATGACTCGCGTTCTACTGCTAGAGCAGCAGCTAAGAAAGCACAGGAGAGGTACATCTGCAACTATTGATACCACAGATTACTATCATGGACAATTCATTAGACACCTTTAGATTCTGAGACGAGGACGTCTATGATGCTCACGCGTGAACCAGCGTCATTTTGGCGGGAAAACGTGATAGCCTTCGTCATTGTACTCACGGGTTTTAGCGAGAGTGTCGTAGTGGCGAAAACAAGTTATCAAATGTAAAAAGTTTTATCCTCTTGCTATCGGGAGAGGGTTTAACCTCCTTCAGTATAAATAACCATACTAACTTTTTGGGAACACGCGCTAAAACTTTAAGTTAAATCTTCTACTCGTACTCGTTCTAGTCTTCAAATCTAAAGCTGTCTTCTAATACTTTAGCAACAATGACTTATTACAAGTGTAGCTTTCCTTTGAAAAAAAAAAATGCTTTACTTGAAAATTACACTTGTAAAAGCTTAGTTACTTTTAACCTTTGGTTGTTGGCTTCATTGCCCACTCCCCCCCCCCCCCCGCCCCCCCCTCGCTTTTCCAAACAACACACACTTGTTGCAAGCCACTTACTGCAGCCATAGCCTGAGAAAAAAAACCGACATTTCCCGACGCCACCACTGGTTTCACCGCAAAATGACGTCTGAGAAACGAGTACAGAAATTCCATACTGATGACGTGCCACGACGGAAATTTGCTTCAACCAATTAGAAGCACTATCTAGATCTTGGTAGGGACACGTCATCACTATGGAATTTCTGCGCTCGTTCCTAAGACGTCATGCCGCGGGGAAACCAGTGGTCAAGTGGCGACGCGAAATGTCTTTCTCAGGCTAGGTCAGTGGTTGTTTGCGCCCTTTTATGTGTGCTTTGTGGGAAGGTTCATCTCCAGTGCACATTGACTGGTTAAAAGATTTGCGGGGTTACTATTTATGCTGAATGAGCAAAATAGTTGCAAAACATTTTCGAGTTGCAGTCTGAGTAGCCTTCCATGCAGACGCTCTTTTGGCTCGTTACGTAATCCTCACCAAGGAACGCGTGACAAAGCCCTAAAAACGCCTGCGTGGGAGGGTACAGTTTTGAGTCGGTTCTGACCAAACCAGTTGATTCAGAATTGTTCTGCTGGGGAAAAGTTACTTGAATTTGACTGCCCCTCAACTTACTGAACTGCTCGTTTCGTTTTCACCCTTTGTTGCTTTTTACAGGAAAAGTATTGAGTGCAACTTAGCTGGCTTGACAGAAATTAGTCTGAGTGAAGTTGAAGAAGGAAACGAACCAGATGAGTTTTGGAAAGCCATTGGAGGAAAGAAGTACTATTGTAGTCTAGCACATGGTAAATATGCCCCCCTCCCCACCCCCCTTCACTCCCGTCTTCCATTTTTAAGAGCTGCTTCTCTGTGGTACTGATTTTTTGTTACCAGCGTGGTTGCTTTCAATTCCATGCATCTTGTAAATTTTTTTAGCCAAACTCAAGTTATTCCTCTCCTGTTTGTGACGCTGATGAGGCATGGAGGGGAACTACTCATGGCTGCAAGTATTCAGGCCAGGGTCCCGTTTCTCGAAAGCCCCGGTAACCTTTCAGGCCCGGAAAGCTGTTGTGTCTGCCAGGTTTGCACTCAAGACCAAATTTGTAATGAATGAAGCTATCAGTTGACGAAGAAAATTGAGTGGTTTGCGAGCTAGGAACAGTGCTACTATTCCATTGGTTTTGATTTTAAAAATTTGCCTTTGGACCCAAAAAGTTACAGGGCTTTTCGAGAATCGGGCCCCAGGTGATAATGTGTGTTATTAACATGGCGTTGTAAGCTACCAAAGAAAGTGTGCATTTAATTGTGGTCACCTGCTTTATTGTACTTTTATTAACTAGACTGTGTGTTTTGCTGTGATTTAGTCATTATCCTTATCATAAAATTAATGTTAATCTTGTTATCGCTCATCTTTGTTAAGATGGATTGTATTGTATCACGGATGATCATGCCTGACCCTGCCAGCTGTCAAGATTAAGCAAATCCCATGTTGTCATTGAGGCTACCAGTATGAGATCTTGTCTATTCAAGACTTCCAAATGGCTGGACTTCCATTCATATTTTTGTCTTTCTCTAGATCCGTCGAAACATAATTATCAGCCCCGCCTTTTTGAGCTGAGCAGTGCCACTGGAAAGTTTACTGCCACTGAGATTTTATGTCCCACACGCTCAGAACCAAAGCTGTGCCCTTTTCCATTTCTTCAAGAAGATCTGTATACAGCTAAACAACCAGGTTAGCCAAATCTAAAGTCTTAAACCAGCTTTGTAAATGGTTTTTACCTTGTTAGAGTTTTTGGTTTGTCCCAAGTGTAAAGGGAATGCTATGAACTCTTTTTAAGCCGAACACACGTTTCAGCAAACTAAACCTACTCTGCCCCATATACAACAACTCTACTGAAGGGGGCGGGGGGGTGGGGTTGAACGTTCACGGTTAGATCAATGAAAGACTGGAATAACTTAAACAGAGCGCTCAAAAACTCATTTTAGATTCTTTATTAATTAAAATAAAGCATGATCGCTTTACTAATTTACTTTTTAGAAATAACACGAAATAGTATTGTAACAGTATGTATAATTATATATAGAGAGATTATTATAATCAATAGTTATTTCATTTTTGCATTTTGTAATATTTCTAGCGTGGGTCATCGCACATTTTCATATCTTAAGTTTTATTTTATAGAGGGCTACAGGGTCATCAGTTTCACTACTGTCACGTGCTCCCCTCTTTAAACAAAGTCTATTGATTGATTGATTAATTGACGGTTAAGGCCCCATTGATCATACTAGGCAGTAGACAACAATACTAAACAGACATATGCTGCAAAGTTTACATTACCATAGTCGAACCTATGTGCCTTTGTGAGATTTTGTGTGGGACTGGGCCAGTGATGTGACGAATTGTTTCATGTGACTGTTTCAAAAACGCTTTCGCCTCTTTGATTGGCTATCACAAAGTTTCACAGGAGACTAGGTCAACATCCATCCCCCCAAAAAGTTGCGGACTGCAATTCGACGCAACATCGACCAAATCTAAAATGTTTATTTTGTGTAGGATTGTTCATAGTCGATGGATATTATGATGTCTATGTTTGGGAAGGATGGATGCCAGAGGATGATGATGATGTAAGAACTGGATCAGGGAGACAGCGATGGGACAAAGATAGACGACTTGCTATGGAAACAGCTCTAGACTACGCTAAAGGTTTGTTTTAAAGTAATCTTTTCATCCCTTTTTTGCCAAGGTCTTTTTCAACTGGCGTTGATTGCCATTTACATGGAAAAACCCGTGGATTGACTGTTTGGTCAAATGGTAAACGAAACTCAGGACTGGTGAAATTCTTTCGGGGAATCGCATTCCCCCTTACACAAACCTGTCACGTTTTACGAAAAACGGCCACTTGATGGAATGGAACTCGATTTTCCACGTGAAACATACCAGGCCGGAAAACTGGACTACCTTTTCAGACGTGACACTGGTCCCGAAATTTTTCCTTTGGAACGAACCCAAAAGTCCTGTGTCGTCTACCTTTCAACCGGAATATCAGATGACTCTGTGAATGCTAGACCCCCCCCCCCCCCCCCCCCCCTTCCCTGTGTTGTCAAACAAAAACCAAAGTAATTCTAGCCAATCACATCGTGAAGCAAATGCATGAACCCGGCGCCGTGCCAAAGGCGGGAAAATAGAACCAGCGGGAAGTCAGGATTAGTTTTAAGTAATTATTCACTCTGTCTAATGTTTAAAAAGGAGTAACATATATTTTGGCTGTGATAAAGAGCAACAATGCAAACGAAGGGTGATGGGGAATAACAGTAATCTTCGGCATTCAATTGGAAAACACTTTTACTGATTTTTTTAATATTATTTTGTAGAAGCTGGAAAGCGAATTTCGCACCGAGTATATGTGGTTTATGCTGGCATGGAACCGATGACTTTTAAAGCTCTTTTTCCTTACTGGAACGATACACCTGATGTAATTAGAATACAGAAACAGGTTTGTAATTTTACTTTGTATACGTTTACAAACTTTTTCTCCATTTTATTGTCAGCTCAGCTTCTGATTTGTTCAGGAGGCACCGTGGCCGAGTGGTCAGTGCGCGCGGTCCTGGGCTCGAGTCCCGCTCTGGCCACTTGCTTAAAGGGGCTGTGTCACGGCAGTCCAGTTCATTTTGTTTAATTTTGCCAATTACTTGCCCTCAATCGCTATAGAACTTAAAGTAAGCAAAGAAATTACATGTAAATGACAAAATCAGAGATCCGCGACAAACAAATATGTCTCCTGAGCATTATTTTTGAAGTTACAATCAGCAGAGATCAACTTTGAAAAACTGTTAGGCTGAACAGTTTTCAAAAATCCTAATTTCAATCCGTTTCAATCTTCTTCAGTTTTGCCCATCCGTGGCATCTGTTGTTTCTGTTATGTTAATATTTTAACCTTCCTTTATAGTTTTGAGCGGTTATTTTTATGTTTCTCTTAATTGAATGGGAATTTTGTAATTTCCTAATTTGGCTGATTTCGTGACACAGCTCCTTTAATTTGTTCTCGGTTGCTCCGAGTTCAAATCCTCGACCACGCTCATAAATAGGCAACTGGTTGCCTCCTGCTAGTTGTCGTTGCTAGAATCTTAGACTTATCTCTCAGTTTCAATGTCTTATTATGTACCTTTTGTAATCCTGCAACAAGATAATCACATACTTGCAACGTGTGTCATTTTTACAGGATGGTAAGCAGCCAAACGTCAGACACTCTGCCAGCGAACAGTTACATCAGTTCACAAAGTAAGTCTCACAATAAAACAGACAACTTCAAACCAATGTATTTCCTATAGTTAACTGACGCCGATATAACGAACTCCTTTAATATAGCCCCGTTATAACGAGTAAAGGGTCTTCGCCCCAGATAAAGTAAAATGTTTGGATACAGCGTCGAGGCAGGAAAAACGGCTGAAATTAGAGACTCCGCAGAGCTCCGACAGCTTAAGTATTCGGTTTAATACCTCATCAATTCAGCTGTTTTTTACTGGGGTTTAGAGAGGTGTACATGTCACTCAAATACTACCTATTGATTGGTTGTAACATGGATGAATATTTGATAAATGTGCTTTCAAAAGCTCTTTGGTGTTTTGTGTGAAAAGATGTGTTTTAGTGTACTTTTTTAACATTTCATAATTTGCGTTCCTAGGGACATTTACTCTCTGGCTGAGCTTCAGAAGACTCCCCCTCCACAAGGTGTTGATCCTGCTAAACTGGAAGCTTATTTGAGTGATAACGACTTTCAAGTAAGAGCAGAGCACATTCTCCACACTATTAACTATAATTTTCCTATGGTCGGTCAAACCTTGGGGAATGGCCAACTGACCGTTTACATGTAATACGGGTTGGCCGTTATGAAATACATTTTTTTCAAAATGAAGATGGCGAAAAGGTGAAATACAAGTACGTCTACTCCTTCGTGTGTCAAACGAAGGAAAGTTAGAGACCAGTGAACGCCATGCACGTTGTATTCATCTTACTTGTAGTAAGGTTTATAGACCATGTAATAGATGTGAAGACAATCATATCTGGATGACCACTTAAAACAGGTTTGACTGTAATTATGAGGAGAATTTGTTTAAGAATCAACTTTTCCCCAGTCTGTCCCTGTGTTTGTTTGTTTGTATGATTGTCCTGTGTTCAAAGTACGGACACAGAAATATCGTCATGATCGTCACAGTTTACAATATTGGACGGATTAAAGCCCTGCGAAAACGAAAGCGCACCATTTTCCCAACCTTGATCTTGGGGGGGGAGGGGGTTGGATTGGATCCAAATTTTCCGTCTTTTTTTTTTTTCCAAGATTGAAGTCCGTCATATTCTTTTTTGCTTTGATTAATTGATTGATTGAATGATTCATGTTAGGAAATTTTCAAGATGGACAAAGAAGCATTCAATAAGCTACCAGGCTGGAAACAAGTAAACCTCAAGAAGGCTGTCCGTCTATTCTAAAATGTCTTCATTGGACATGTTGCCGTCCCCAAATGAATTGTCCTCTCTAAGGGTGACAAAGGCCAGTCCAACCTAAAAAGTGGGTCATAAACAACATGTTTCCCTCTTCCACCAAATAGAGTGTCAGTTTAGTGTCAGAATACACATAGCATTGAAGAGGAAGTATTTGGAACAGACATTCCAATAGACCAAGCATAACTTAGTGATATCATTCCTTTTAAGTGCGAAAACAGCTTACTAGCAAGATTGGTTTTGTTTTACTTACGGTAGGTTACGTTGTGCGTCATATAAGCCAATCAGAAAGCATATGGTACAAAAAGCAAACATTTGCTTTTAGCTGTCAGTTATAAAGAACGTCCCATACCAAATTGATATATATATATAAATATTGCCTTTCAAGATAGACTGTGTACTTGTAGACCAGACCAGAGGTACTGGTCAAAACTGTACAAAGACAGTGTTTTAAGAAAAGATGTACAGGTATATAAAGTGATCATCATAATTATGTTAAATTTCATGTTTTTATCTGATGATGAGAGGCATGCATCATGGTTTGTGACTGGTATGTAGTTTTAAAGTTTTAAGGCCTGTTATTATTTGGAAGATGGTCAAGAGCTGTAAAGATGGTCAAGCTGGAAGATGGTCAAGAGCCAAAAAAGATGCGTCTACATTCTGATTACTGTGTAGTACGTAAGAGAAAACAAGGCTGAGAACGTTCAGGAAATATTTTGAACTAAATTTTAGTTTGAGCAGAAATCCTGAGCATATGTGCAGCTACTACCAAGCCAATTATGTCACAAACTGCAGCTATTTGAGCCTCTTTGTATGGGGCAATTTTACGTAATTGTACACAATTGGGTTGGGTACACATACATGTAAGATATACACCTATATATAGCTTTATTTTTATGCTTTTATTTTTTCAATTCTAAAATTGCACGTCATTCGAGTTTCGTGTATTTTTATTTTTATTTCGTCCGATTTGTATGGTTAAATTTTTTTTTTTCCTACTTTATTCTTCGCCACAAATGATTTTATGTATACTTAAGTTGTGCAGCAGAGCACGTTTGTGTTTATTGTTATTCAACTGGCTTTGCTGGTTGGGTTTTGTAAGGTTTTGTCGTTTTAGTGTCGCCATGTAATTAAGTATTCAGGTATCTCTTATTTGAGTTAAATTTTGAACAAGCTGAATACGTTTGTTCTTTTTTTAGGAGTTTCTTGGAAATCCTTTTCCTTTCCGGCTTTGCTTGCTTAACAAAAGATGTTCTTTCTCTATCTCAATATGCTCTGTGACCTGATGTTAACCTGTTCTCTTTTAGTATAGTTATAGAAAGCGAGAGCATGCGTAGTTTTTGTGTGTCGTATTGTGCTCAGTCACAACATGTGTTGACAGTTCTCTGAACCAATCACAACTCGAAGCAACAGAGAAGTGTGAGGTCACGTTACCATGGTAGCAGAATGTCTATTTCTCAACAGCCTTTCTTGACAGAGACAGCCGTTTGCATTGTCGAACGATGGAAGAAGAGTATGGGCTACCGTTTTGTTCCTGGGTGCAATCATGCACAGGAAAGTCACACTTGTCAATTTTTCATCCTTTTTCTGCCATAGTTGCAGGACCGCGGTTTGTTGATGCTACCCCATGGCAACGTGACGTAACGACTCTTTTTGTATATTGCACGTGGCTTGTCCCGGGGGCGGGAAAACGTGTGTGATCAAGATATAGTTGGTTGTAGTCGTACCTTGTTATTGGTGAACAAAGTTGAGTAATGTGAAGTTATATGAAATAATTCATATTTGAATTATATATAATATATATATATATATATATATATATATATATTATTATATATAATTATTATTATATATACCTCCCAATCAAAAAGAATTACAATGCGATACCAAATAAGGAAATACTGCGACACATGAAAAATACTTCTCGTGCTTATTTTATTTTTTATCTTAAATTAACTTTCGTCTTGGAAGCTCATGCGAGTGAAAAGCACTGTGCTTGGTGTTTTGCTGCCAAAAAAGTTGTTCCAGCTCAGAAAGCAATTTTTAAAGAATATGAAAAACGTGCTGCTAGAAATGTGAGACTAGCTTGAGAATTAAAAATACAAAAGATAATAGTAAGTGCTCTTTGAGGCTTCGCCCTTTTTAAGCAAGAAGTGGTGGCAAAAAGTGGAACATAATTATCATAGTTTGAGGGTTGAGTTATTGAAAAGTTTACGAAATCGAAAAATATTCAGCTTTAAGAACATTGTAAATTTATAATTAATACTGTAGTTAGAACCTAGAGTCGTACGGTTTCTGTACATCGGCGAAAATATATAGTTTTAATTGCACTGCATTAATGAAGAAAGGACTGTAATTTTTACATTGCAACGAATGTCTTTTTCTTTGGGAGAAAGTTGTATATAAAGAATCAAAATTATGAAGGTGAATAAATGAATTATTATGTTGCCCCGGTGGGAAGTACAGAATGATATACAGGCTTGAAGTATGCAATAAAAAATGAATATGACCACGTCCAAGGTGTTTTTTACTCGCATGTCATTATTCATAAACAGGGACCAGCCATCTTTTGTCACAGGTAAAAATGGTGGCTCCATTAAGTGTTAACCGTTGCTCGTTTTTGTACAAGTGGGTGGGGTCGGTCGGGCAAGAAATAAAAGGTTCCTCACCAGCCGCGGGGTCATAAGCTCAGTTTGAAGAGCGCCAGTTTCCGAGCGGAAGGAAGTGGGTTGAAAGCCCTGCCGTACCAACAACTAGGGTCTTTAAAAAGCTGGTAAGATCATGCTGGCTGTGATTCAAGACCTCGTCTCAGTTCAGATGATCGCGTCATTTGGTGGTTACGTAGCCTGCCTAGCTGGCGGGATTACCGTGGAGGGTCATTCCACGGTAATCTGTCGTTCCGGAGAAGACGCTTTGGAAACAAAAAATCGATCTTCTGTAAACTAATAAAAGAATAAGTACACCTTTTATATTTTTTTTTAGGTAGATGTGAGCTAAGTGTATCTATAACACAAGATAAATCTACTCCTGCTCTTTACGGAGAGATACAATCAACGAATGATTTCCCGTTGCGGAGAAGACTCGCAAGAAGCGCGAATTATTATTCTTTCAATTCAAGGTTAGATTCTTTCGAATTCGGACATCTTTTAAAATGACTCTTTCCTTGCAAAGGAAGAGTTCTTTATAATTAATTGTCAAACAAAAATATATTCCGTTATTCCTTTTTAATGTACTCGAAATTTTGCAATGATTTGATGTGGTCCCGTTGCGGAGAAGACAAAAAGGGCTCGCTGTAAAAAAACTGTCTTGTTAAGGGTAAAACGTGGATCAGATAGTACTAAATGATGACAGGAGAGGACTGGACGCAGTGTCCAAGGTGGCGGAATGGATATATTGCACCCACGGTGCAACAGTTGACTGCTCATGCTCAATGTTTTCTGCTTGTCCCTGAGGGCAAGACCCATAAATCTGGCCAATAAAAACAAGCCTAGCTTTCGTAGCTGTCTTCTCCGCAACAAAAATAAAACACTAAATTTCCGTTGAAGTTTTATGTATTTTGATAAATGTTCAATATAGAAAGGTTACACTGACTATGAATCAGAACATTTAAAAAATTTAAACATTTTGGCCGATTTTCCTTTTTGCAATCAAAACTCTTAGGAGTAGTGAAATCGTTGCGGAGAAGACATTTTGACTTTGGAAAGTCTTATTTTTTGTACTCGTTTTTAATTACTCAAGCTAGGTACGTATATCGTATAGACCATGTTCAAAATATTGAAGACCCAGAGCGGATTTTTAAAAAAAGTTTTTAGCGTTTCAAATAAGTCAAATTTGTCTTCTCCGCAACGGCTTTTGGCAACACATGCAGAATAAATTATAATTTTTGCAAAAATTTGACCTGGGAATTGTATGATAGTGCTTAAAATGTCAACTTTGGACATTTCGCTTTTAGTTTTTAGGTAATATTAATAGACAAGTTTGGTACTTTTTAAAAGCCAATGTCTAGTTTCACATTACTGTGGAATGACCCTGGAAGTGCTTCCTCGCCTCGCGTGGCGGCTCTGCCGCCAAAAAAGTACCCCGGGCAAAAGAATTCCGCCAGCTACGCAGGCTAGTGGTGTCGTCAAGCAATTCATTCTGTCTTAAAAGCTGGAAAGGGATTTAAAAAAATTCACACTGCTGTTCGGAAAGAGTAGAGGATCTAGACTTCGATGGTGTGGTCAATCTTGATTCCAAATCTTGTCTCAGTTCAGATGATTCAGCCTCATTGGGCTGTGACGCTAAGCAATTCACCCCGTCTTATCAGTTACACTGCTGTTCGAAAAGAGTAGGGGACCTAGACCCTGTGGTCTGTCTTTCATTTCTGGAGGGGACTCTTACAGGCCCGCAGCAATTCGCGTCATGCGATGTTGCGGTGACCCTGTCAAAATGGCTATTCAAGGCATTTCCAGCATGTATAAAAGAAGCGGGTCGCCCCGTGTAGTGATCCAAGACATTCGTGGATCCTGTATCCGAGTCGTGGATTTCGGACTCCAGGTACTGGAACTTGGATTCCAGACTCCAATAGGCCATTTCCGAGATCCAAAAACCCTCACTTTAAAAATGAGCCTAGATGCACAACCTTTCTTGTGAAAATGAGTTTTATTTGCATGAGAATGAAAAATGATTTCCATATCAAAGGCTGAGCACTTACCCTCGTTTTGAAACAGAGGCCGGGGGGAGGGACTCGGAAATGGCCTATTGTTAAGTGGGATTCCGGATTCCTTTAGCGGTATTCCGGATTCCAAAGCCAAGTATTCCAGATTCACAAGTAAAATTTCTCGGATTCCGGAATATAATGATAATAATTTTTTTTCAAATTAATAATAGGTGAAACTTTATTAACATATTCCAGACAAGTTGCCATTTACAAGTTAAAAATTCCAATATTAAAATATCCAAGGCACAAAAAGTTATTATTATCATCATTATCATCATCGTCATATCATATATGTCATGATATCATGGTTACTACAACTAATACTAATACTACTATCATCATCCTAACATTAATTAACATATTCCATACAAATTGGTATATACAAGGTAAAAGTAAGTAAAAGAAAAGAAATAAACAATTAAAACCTATTTCAACAGTATTTATATAATGGCTCCCTCCTGGGTTTCAACGTCAATATCGGTATATAAAAGGTGAAAGTAAATAAAAGAAATAAACTGTTAAAACCTATTTCAACAGTGTTTACATAATGGCTCCCTCCTGGGTTTCAACGTCAATATCAATGTTCTTAAAGTCACAAAAGGCTTTCCTTCTAGCTCTTGAACCTCTTAGGGAGATTAGTGCGGGTCTTAGTAAAGCGAAGGATGTCCTTGCTCTTATCCATTTTATAATAATAATAATAATATCATAGGTGACGAATTACTCCTTAATTTTGGCGCGAAATTTCAGCGTTAATTGTAATTTCACATGTGAAATTACAAAATTGCCATGGCAACCTGCCGTACGTCTCCGTTTCAAGATGGCGACGAAGTTTTACAATGTCATGAATGAAGATGTCAGGGCATAAAAAGACGCTTTAGAAAACCTGAACACATGAAAGAGCACATCAAGAAGGATTCTTAGAGGTATGTTTTCGAAAAATTCCGAAAACTTAAGCCAAATTTCAGCTCTAAACGTTTGAGAGAGTGGAGTTCACGATCGATCGATACGATCCATAATAAACAAGTCAAAAATCCTCGATTGCTAACGTAATCGTCACCCATGATATTAATAGGTAATCAAATGGTATACTCGTGAAATTAGGGAATAATTTCACTTGCGTTTTGTCCAAATCTTAATAATTTCCCTCGCCTAAAGGCTCGGGAGATTATAAAGATTTGGACAAAACGCTCGTGAAATAGACGATATTCGTATTCCCCGACGGCCCTGGGACGAGAGACTTCACAGAATGTTTGCGAGGCTAAAGCGGGGAACTTTTTGGCAAAAACACAAACAAACATTGGTTAGTGGCGGCTGAATCGCTGCAAAACGATAGAAATCAGCAAAAAACTGCAAGATTTAAAAGCTGAAACCTTACGGGTAAGCTAAAGGGATATCTGTTTCAAAAAATAAAACTGTGGTAAGAGCTGGTGGTACTAACAGCAAAATTTAAAAGCCACGAAGCCAAAAGAAGAAACAAGAAGTAATCAAGAAAATGGTATATTGTGTCAAAATGTCAATACTCGAATCCTTTTTATAAACTTTTCTTCTTGTGATTATTATTCTTTGTCTCTTATGTGAATCTGTAGTGTGGAGTTTTAACTGCTTAGTATTATCGTCTGTACCAAACGCTGTGGTCAACTGCGTGCACGTTTTTGTACTCTCGCACAGTTTTTATCGAAGATAATGTAACTTAAATTTAAAAATAAACTTAACCTAGTCATCTTTGTTCAAACCGGTTTAACTTCTTTAAAATGCACATGGACTGTGTGAAGAACGCTAAGCCCCGTCCTGATGAGTAATTATCCACTGAATGAGTCGTTTGGTTTACTTCAAATACACATTCAAGATTTTTGCATCCGCTCTGTTAGAAAATTTCAACTGTATAGTAGGTGTGATAACATCACTGCAACTTTATCGCAGGCTTTCGATAATTACGTCCATATCAATAAAAGATATTCTTCAAAAAGTTTAAAGGACACTGAAAATTACAATTAAAATGGCTTCGGGGGTTTTGAGAACATCTCTGTTTATATTAAATTATAAACTCGCTCACCAAGCACTCTTCTCGTCAATAAAATTATGGTTAGGATCGCTGTTTTTCTTTGTAATAATGAGCAGATCTTTCTTTTGTTGTTTGAAATAATGATCTCTCAAGTATGTAAGCCCTTCGGAACTTTACAGTGTCAAAAAGTTTCCTTAAATTCGGCAAACTCAGCGGCAGTTTTCTCATATTTGTTTGTCCTCTTGGCGAGAAGTTCCCCGCATGAGCCTCGCATTCATGATCAAGGCATACTCGTCCCAGGACTGTCGGGGAATACGAATACTGTCTATTATTCCCTAATTTCACTCGTCACCATTTGATTACACATACTAATTTATTTCTTATTAGGCGCAAATTAACATCTGAATATGATCAAATGCCCCTTACTACCCGTGATAATTACGATAAAATATACTTAAGAATACCAAAAATTTATAGTCTAAAATTTATCAATCTAACTATAACAGGCAAAAGCCTTCCTAAATAAGTAAGTCTTCGCTGTCTCTGACACTGGCAGGCAGACTGTTTCACAGTGTAGGGGCAACTACATTAGTAGTTCTTCAGAAGAATGAAGCTGGTATTTACATTTCTCCTTTAATTAACCTAGTAGATTGCAGATATAGGACGGCGAAAGTTGATATATTTCTTTAAACATTAAAACTAAGATTTTAAACTCGATATGGTAGGCAACGGGCAACCAATTCAAAGAAAATAAGACGGGTTTAATATGATTAATCCTCAGAGTTGAGCATACGAGACGAGCAGCACTATTTTGAATGCGTTGTAACTTACTCATGTATACCGCGGGAATTTTACAAAGAAGACTTTTACAGTAATCTAAGCGGTCTACAATAATGGAGTGAACTAGCGTTTGTGTGGCATCATTGTTGAGGTACTTTCTGATCCGCCTTATATTGTAAATATGAAAAGACGCAGCTTTAATCTTATTAATGTGTGGTGTCATACTCAGGTTCTGGTCAAACCATGATCCCAAGTTCCCAACTAAAGTTACGGGAGCTATAATGCTGTCACCGACAGTAAGACCATCATTGTTCACTTTAGCCAGTTGCTGTCTGGTGCCTATAATCATGAATTCCGTCTTATTATCATTCAGGCGTAGTTCATCCTTGATCATCCACGTTCGTATAGCCAGTAAGCATTGCTCCATCGCCTCAACTGCATCGTTTTGCGAACAAGCCAAGTCATCATTAAATGATAGATACAGCTAAGTATCATCTGCGTATGCGTGCGATTGTGGTAGATAGTTCTTAGTAACCTCAAAAAGCTTACTCGCATAGAGGGTGAACAGCAATAGACCTAGGCATGATCCTTGAGCATTGCAAATTAAAAAACCCCTTACATGGAGCGAAAACGACGCTAGATACGTCACTTATTTATAAAGAAGTAGCACAGCCATTAAAAACTGCATTGAGCAGCCTTGTACTCAGGCCAGTTCGCGCTATCCGAGTGACCAGAGGAGGCTTGGAACCGACAAGCTTGACAGGTGACGTCACATCCGAAATCGCCGAGGACGACTGGGAACGAGGCTGTTCATTGAGCTCAAATTTTCAGAGATAACTAATTCCTCTTTGATCCCGATCTCAGTATTCAGAGCCGGTCCATTTTAATTCTTAAGGAGCTTTATGATAAGCATATCAAGCTAAGAGCAATTGAAAGCAATTTTCGAACAGAGAATAAAATGTTAACCGGTGCGCGTAAAGTTAAATTTATTTTCAAAAGCACAACGTTTTTACAACGGTCCAAAGCTATTTTAGATATTCATGCATGGTTTTTCCACAATCGCGAGATACAACGTGGTTCCAGTTTTTCCTGAAAGATAAATACATAAATTTTGTAAATTGGACATTGTTGTGAACCCTAAACGTAAGCAGTCCTCTTTCTGGACAACATTTACCACATACGTTTATCATCAGCATTTAATTAAATTAGCTACATCGATCAATATGACGATTCTCGGAAGATGAAATACAGACAGCGGAAACATTTTTCTAGTGTTCTTTTAGTCAATAAGTTTGTTATCTGGCTTTCAAAACTAAAAGAACAATCTCCTTGACTTTTGACCTCTATGACTTATCTTCGTCTTTTCTCTTGGCCATGAACACTGGCTCCTGCCTACATTTTGGATTTCTGATGTTTTTCACTTACCTTTTTTTCTAAAATTATACGAAATATGAATAAATCCGAAAGAAGTAGTCTTGACGAACCTTACCAAATATAGAATTTTCCTGACTTTTCACTGGCTTTGCCAATAAGAACCGAGCACTACTTCACCTGATTATTCAAAAATTCCCTGACTTAAGGTGGCTCGACTGGATTTTTTGGGGGGGATACCTCCCAAGTTTGAGCATTAACTACGTCGCCATGATTAAAGATATGGAAAAAAGGTTACCACAACTGTATTATATAAAGATGAAAATTTCTTGTGATTTGGGTTTTATGGCAATCGGAGTCGCCATGGCAACGCAACGACGCCATTACGTTTTTTATTTATCTTTGTGTTTC
>JBBMOI010000011.1:8797500-8962500 GCA_038088405.1 Porites divaricata
TTTTAAAGGGTGGAAGACAATGTGATTATATAAGCATTGTTTTCAGTTTCTCTTGGGGCCATTAACTCCCAAGAGAAACTGAAGACAATGCTTATAATAGGCCACTTGCACTAAGAGGTCACGTGACCAATGCTTCCTTTAAACAATGAGTTGGAAGCTTGCTGATGCCAAAAATCGACATAGCAAATAAGAATTATCTTACACTCGACATTTGAGAGGAAACGCATTTAAGGGAGTTATTTTATGGCTCTTTGATTTTTCAGCAAAGTAGTATGATTTCCTCAGATGTGCTGTAAACGTTACCACATCATCTTTTCAACATTTCTCTTGACGTTTAAGTGCAAAATTTGCGTTCAGAAAGAGGTAATTCATAATTTTAAAAAATCACATTTTGGTCACGTGACCAGATACAAACTTACTCATTTTAAGGAAATGGTGCCGGATTGAAAAACCAAATTACCATTATTTTGTTTAAGATATGACCCACTAACTGATTTTTGAAGGTAAAATCATATAACCTTCATTTTCATAAAAAACGATGTCACATTACCTCTTAGTGCAAATGGCCAATTATGCAAAATGTTTGGGTTACAAACAAAGAGTATTATGACATGTTATGGTATTTTCTGGAGTGGTCAATTACAGGTTAAAGGTGATGTAAATTACATTAGTAAAAGAACTTAACTAGCGGGGAAGCTCAAATATAAATAAACTAGAAGTTTCAATGTGAACTGAGGGAGTGCTGGCGAGGGGAATGCAAGGATTGGCATAGAGCAGAGGTAGGCGGAAAAGAAGGAGAGCTTTCATTATGCCAAAATCTCCGGAAATTTGCGGCCTAAAAATAAACGTAACGCTTTAGTTTGAGTGAAATTTTTCAGGTCAAGTAGTTTATCTATAAAACCCGACGTCGCGACTGAATTTACCGCTCCATTTTTCGAAATTGCTGAGTTTAGGCAGCAGGCCAGGGTTGTTCAAACGTTGTAGCACTATCCAGGGGATAAATCACTATCCAGCGGACAAGTATAACGGAAGCCAATTGCGCTATCCAGTGGGCAGTGATTTGTCTAGTGGATAGCGATATCCACCTTTTAAACAACTGGGGTCAGGACGGCAAGAAGAAGCTAGGACGGTAAAACTTTTGTCGTGACAAACGTGACAGGTCTATTACTGGCGAGTTTTGTCGTGATCTTCACTTAACATTTTAAAATGTTTATTTTCACGCTTGTCACACAAGGTTTGCCGTCTTCTTTCCTCACTCGTCCTGTTACGTAAGACCACTAACGTCCTGTGCAGTAACACTTCGCTGAGAAAAAAATCAAAATTTGGGTGGAAACGTAAATGGAACGCTACGGTCCGGTTAGAAATTTCTTTTTATTGAAACCGACTGTCGTTTTAAAAAGGCCTTGTTTTCCTCTTCAAAAAACAATTGTTGGTTTTCACATGACGTCACTAAAATTCAAACTAAAAAACTATCGGTCCTACCGAGATTTTACTTTCACGATGCATTAGAGCAGCTGAAAACTAATTTTCATACAAATTTTCGCTTCTAAAGGGTTCTTGGTCTTGTGATAGGCTAGGGTACGCTTGAATTTCTAAGCTTTTGCGTGACGCGGCATTTACACGACGGCCAAGAGAGGTGTCATGTAGGTTAACAAAATGACTTATTTCGGGAAATTTTGCTATCTAAGCAGTTCATGTATTAGAAAAAGTATTACTTTAATGTTTATGAGTTTCTCGAAGAATAAATTCACGCTTTTGTAGTAAAACTCGATAACAGATGTTACTGTTGGTTTCCGTCCGCCATGTTGGAGCTCATCCAGGTGAGCACCAGCATGGCGTCTCCATACAAATCTCTATAAGTTTGGGTAAAACATTTCCTCGGATATCTCGTATACGAAATATTCCTCTGACCTGAATTTTGGCGAGGGTCTTTGTGTATGTACCTCCTTTTATTTCTCAGATTCTGGACTTTATCTATTGAATGGTTTTGATTTTAATTTTGATCTATTTTGAATGGCGTGACACTGAAAACCAGCAATAATCATGCCTCACATCAAAGTTACGTCCAATGTCATGCAACCACCATGTCCGATGTCGGCACCCAAACAAGGAAAACATCCTTACTTTAAAATTTCTTTATGAATTTTCGACCAGCAAAACGTGCAGTGTAGAACGGTGTGCAGTGTGGTAGAATGCGTAGAACAAATCATTGATTGCGACGACAGAAATGAAAAAACGATATTGCGCAAAGCCATGAATCTGACATTCAAAAAAGATTCCGCCGCTTAGTTGTGAGTAACACCGCAGATCCTCTCAATAGTGTGCTGCTCGCTAAAGCTCGCACCAGCGATAAATAATCTAAAACCTCTGTTAAAGGTCAGCGATTTCGCCAATCAGCCGGATTAAGTAAATGTTAAGCTCAGGGCGCAGACACGCAAGACCGGGGTTGTGGTGGAGATGGTAATTAATGACAACAATTCAAAGCAGGAAAGAGCCCGCTGAATGAGTAGGAGATGCATGTAGTAAAAACCTTTTGCATGCAGAGGTCCGCTCAACGCGTAATTAAAACCGACTGGTTCTTTCTTACCGAATCCATGATGTAGAGATGCTAATGGCAAACGTCACGATCACTTGAAGTGGAAGTACTGAACAAAACTGACTGCAAGGCTGGTGACACGGCAAAGGACTGATTTATTTGAGGCCAATACTTCGGCTAACAAAATTAGCCTTCCTCAGGACCAGAGCTACATTGAGAGCTCTGGCCCTGACGAAGGCTAATTTTCTTAGCCGAAATATTGAACTCAAATAAATCAGCCCTTTGCCGTATTGCCAGCCTTGCATTCAGTTTTGTTTTTAAGAGATGTATAATATACCAACGGATGTTGCAGAAGAACGTCTATAAAG
This sequence comes from Porites divaricata, assembly GCA_038088405.1. Taxonomy (NCBI): domain Eukaryota; kingdom Metazoa; phylum Cnidaria; class Anthozoa; order Scleractinia; family Poritidae; genus Porites; species Porites divaricata. Next base: position 8,800,405 of record JBBMOI010000011.1, read on the forward strand.
AGTAATTAAAGCATCTTTAATACCTCTTTCGAACAAGGTGTATCAGCGTCATTACAAGGGCTGTTATAAAAGCTGCTACCAGCACTGCAGCCACCACCACTGTGGGGACCCTAGTCGGGGCAGGTGAAACAGGATTACCAACAATACTGGCATATTTACTTGTTACTTTAGTGCTCGAGTCTTCAAGCTGAGGGATGTCAGATGACGAAAGAGCTGAAAAAAAAAAGCATTAAATAAATAAATGCAGCGTAGATCAATGTACGCAGCAACCGTGATGCAGTGAGAAAGGCCAGGGAGGCTCATTTTATACTAGCCTGCGTGGCACGCGTTATAAGGGGAAGGGGATGGGGGAAGTTGGGCGCGAGAGCTCCCTCGCGCGTGGTCTCGCGCCCCAATTCCCTTCCCCTTCCCTTTCGAACGCTTGCCACGCAGGCTAATTTAATACACAAAGGTTCGGAACACATTTATCTCCTCTAGGGGGGGGACAGGGGGGTCACAATCTCCCGCCTCCAGTACCCCGTTCTCCCGCCTCCCGTACGTTTTTGTCCCTTTGTTTCCCGACTCCCGCCCTTTATTGTGTTTCTCCCGTTGTCATGTAAATCCCGCTGTTTGACTCCCTCTTCAGATTCTAATAGGGAGTGCCTTGGCTTTGTCCAAAATAAAAAATTGTGTGGTGAACCGAACCACTCCGCACTTTCCAGCGCGATCATTGAAGCGGCATTCCTTCGACACAAGCAGGGCGGATAAATGTGAAGAGCGGAGCGCTCGTTTCACCGCTCAATTTTTGTGATGCGGAGTAGGACTGGCACAAGCGCTTTTTCCGCTCTTCCAGTGCGCTTGAAGGCCAGCAAATTTTCCTTTTTGCAAACCGGAAATCCTATTTTCTTTCTGAAATTTCAGGCTACAATGTTAAATTTTTATATATGTTAAAGGGGGATAAATTTTGTATAACATAACAAAAAATTAGATTGATATATTTTGATATAGTGGCGTTGTACTGCTTCAAACTTTGCTTCTCGGGTGCAACGCGCCATGGCGATTCGCGCAATGCGTCGCAAATTCGGCAACCGCATGTAAACAAAATTTATTGAGGTTAGTTTTAAGGTTTTTTTCCGTTTTTCTCTCTAAAACAAAACAAAGTAAACAGTAAAAACTGAGGGGAAACTAATTTTGAAGTTTCGAAGAAACAGAAAGACGTATGAGATAATTATTTTTCAAAATAAAAAAGAAGGATGATGGTGATTGAAATTAGCATAATTTAACCTTGCACGAGCTGCACGCATTTATAAAATACACGTCATGCAGTTATGAAACACCATCTGCTTTCTTTTAGTTTTGCCATGGATGACATGGATGAGATTTTCCTTCGTGTTTTAGACCGTACTTAGTTTATTTTTGTTTTGGAATAACATCGACATTGGCGAGTAGTAGAAGTAAAATATAATTCAGTGGTAGAGTGATGGAAGTACAGTCTAGTCCCTAGGCGTTCTCGGCGCGGTCAATCCTGGACTCTACCGTGAGCTGTGACGTCACCGAGACCGAGAACGGCGTTCTCTCGCCCGCTCTTTCCCAGACTTCGCGCGGACAACGCGTCAAGAGAGAACGCCTAGGGACTAGGCTGATGGAAGTAATAAGAGAAACCCTTTGAAGGAGATGTTTGTCTTCTCCTGACTAAACCTCCCGCAAAAAATAGCAACATTTGCCTCTCGAAGACAGCGTACCAGCACAAAAGAACGAGGACGAAGAGCAAGAAAACAAATCAAGCCGCCATAATTCAGTGACAGCGGCAGTGTCTAATCGACAAACCACATCGCAAGCCCTGACCGAAGTCACAAACAAGCGAAAACAAGCGACATTTCTAAGCAGAGTCCCAGTCCACTGCATCACACCTTTTTGCTCGGACGCGCTCGTTTCACCGCCCAACCTTTATCCGCCCTGACACAAGTTTACACCACGCGGCAAAATCTTCATAACAATGTTTTGTGAACTACAGTCGTAAGGAGCGAGCTCCCAGGAAGGTCTTCCATGGACGGATTTTTCCCCACGGAATCGAAAAATACTAAGACCGATCTAAATGGTCTCTGACGACATTTTACCTGACTCGCTTTGTCGTTCTTACGGAGAATTTCGACAGCTAGCAAGACAGACGAGACACTGACACAGTCGACACACGTGTACATATGTCACGCTATCTCATTCATGTTCTATGATGTATAAAACGACTTGGAAAGGTTTCCAATTTCACAGGAAGTAATACCGTTTTTTTACCCCGAGCACGAATTAAATTTTTCGTTTTTTGACTTTTCTCGTGTATTAAATTTTTCTGCAAGCCTCGGAAAACGTTAAATGGAAGTCAAGAAACGTTCTTGGGTTCGCTTCTTTGACTGGAAGTAAGCAGTAACAAATAGCAAAAGCTTGCCTTTTTGAATTTCTCTCCCGCTTCCCGCCATCGTAGAGATCCCGCCTCCCGCCCTTTCTTCTCCCGTCTCCCGTACCCCTCCCGCCCCCCTGTCCCCCTCCACCCTCTAGGAATGAATAGGCGGGACGAAGCTCATTGATATATATAAATGATGCCACCTAGTCTCCTGCACCAATAACAATCTATTGTTTTTATTTTCATATTTTTAAACTCATATTAGTAACGAGCTTTTAGTTTTATCTTCATTTTTCTTTTAGCCGCTGAAGAAGGTTTGTTTTCAACTAGATTGAATATTGGGACAATTTTTTAAAAATATATACTTTTTTTGATTATTCTTTTGTTTATTTCTTCATCGCCTTGAATATATTTTCAAATATATTTTCTTATACTTTGCAGCACCCCACCTCCCCACGATCTGTATGTTAGGTAGACTGTTAACCCTTCAAACCCTAAGATCAAAATTTGAATTCTCATTTGTTGCCCGTATTCATTTCCTACAGAAGTAGAGGGGAGAAATCGATAAAACATCAATCAAATTCATCTTGTGAGATCATATCCTTAATTCTCATGACCACTCTGTTTTACAAAGCATTGATATTACAGGGAGAAATTTGGTGCTGATCACTCTTAGGGCTTAAAGGGTTAAAAGAGGCTTAACTGTTAAAGCACTCGTGGTATTAGTGACTTAAATTTGTTATTTTCAGCTACATTCTTTAGGAGTTATGACAAAAAAGACCTAAAAACCAGTACATACTATATATATTGCGTTTTGCAACCGAAAGTTTTCAACAAAAGCATGCGCACGCAATTCAAAAGTTCTATGATCACAAAAATTTCATGTAGGAAAAGGGAAATGTCTCAGAATGTCTTGTGAGGGGGAAATGTCTGTTTGGAGTATTGAGATGAGTGCTATCACAACGGTTAGCAACTTTTGGCATTATTGTTTTTAACTGTCTGCAGTAAGCAATCGAGAATCCGGAGGCCCCTCCGGTCGAAAATAACTTCTGCCGCTACGTTTTTTTCCCAGGGTATTTTCGGACTGTTCATTCTCGACCCCAGAGCCCGTCGTTTCTTGGTCACGTGGTCCTGTGCGTTGTTTTTACAGATCTCATCTGTGGAACTGGAATTGTCACTTGCGCTCTGATTAGCTACCTCGAACGTGAATGACAGTTACTGCTGGCAACATTGATCCTCCTATTTTAGTCTATATGAACAGGCCGCGAGGCTATTTTTAAAATTGTTTGCTATTCACGCCCCATTTGAATTCTAAATATCATCCCTGGGAATTAATCAATGATATGAAAAACTGAGTATATATATAAAGGAAAACACTGGTACGCTTTGTCCCATTCACTACACTGTGTTAGACTCGAAGGGCGATTGGTGACCCACCCGCCCTCCCCAGCGAGTAAGTCGGGTTCCAGATTCAGTCTGTCTTGGGCTTGTCCCAGGTGAGATTGATTCGCCATACCTTATAATGATGTCATGAATAACAATACCCAGGGATGAATATTATACTTTAGTAAAATCCAGCTAGTGGTCTATTATGTATTCTGCATTCTGATTGGTTGAGCTACTACTAGGCTATATGTTATAGCCTACTAGTAGCGAAAAGCGCTGACTTTTTGGCGGGAAAAAAGGAGTTTTTAACTAGCTGAGGTTGTTTTGTCTCGATATTTTTGACCAACTAGTTGGATTTTACTAAAACAATTATTCCTTTCGCCTCATGGCCTCTGAGTCAATAGCCCATTCGGCCTTTGGCCTCATGGGCTATTGACTCAGAGGCTATTCGGGCTCGAGGAATAATTGCTAAAAACACTACAACAATTGCCCATTTTCACTTCAGTAAAAAAAATATTTACATGCACATATTTTTGAATGTATATATTAACAGCCTTACCACTATAAACGCCATTATTCCTCGTTTTGTGTACTTCGTTGTTCGAGTAAAGATCGTAATAAACTTGGGCACAACCTGAAATGGTAAATTAAAACAGCAAAATACGTTAGAATAACTCATAAAAAATCGAAACGATTTGTCGATCATAAGTTTTATGATGAAGATGGCAAAATTAAAAAGAATGACTGAACAAAAGACCTCATTAAATATTCTATTGAAAATTCCAAAACGGGGCTCTCCTGCAACATTATGATTTCAGTGTTCTGAATATTTAAAGAGATCCTTTTGGCCATAACTATCTTGTAACAACCAATCTCACCCAGACCTTTTTGCCACAGCAAAATATTGACAGTGACTCCGAATAAAACAGCGGTTTGATCGCTGATTCGCATTTTAACAAAAATGATCACGAAACCGGCTCGGTAGCTGCCTCAGTCCAAAACATTTGACTTCAAAAATTTCGCCTGACGTTTCTCGTTGTGTGAAAAGTATGCGTTTTGCTTTAAAGGGTGAGAAAAACTCGCTCGGGATTGTTTTCAAAGAGCACCAGTTTACGTTTATGACGTCAGTTTTGTTTCGTTCGATTTGTTCTTGAAAAAAGAGTACGCGAGCTTGCATTAATTTTGAACGGGATGATCATCCAGCCCGGGCTGAAAAATACAGAAGCCGGCCTTCAAAGTAAAGAGGCTCCAATCAAACTCGTAAAATATAAATTTTAGTTGTAAATTTATCAACTTTCTCTCTCTCTTCCCTTTAGAGCCTCCCCACTCCACTAAAAATGAAAAAATAAAGTAAAATAAAATAAAAAAAAAACCATAAAAAAACAGTGTGGCTTTAACAAAAAGAAATTAAAATTATCCCTAGGCAAAGGGTTGGTATGGACTCGTGACGATAGAATTCGGTGGAGTTATTTACATCTTTGCTACAATGAGGTAGCATTTAAAAATACGAAATACCAAGAACAGTTCCAAATTCAGAGGTGACTTGGCTCTTCATAATCAAGCAAAACGTTTAAAAGTAAAACTCAATGTTTACAGGTCGGGATCGAAGTGCCGAATAGGTCATTTACACGATAGCGTACTACCACGACCAGAATTCCCAGTGAGGTTTAAATAACAAAAGCCTTAATTTGCACAAGAAAGCAAAACCCTGAAGGATTCTGGTCATAGTAGTAAAATGACGCCATCATGCAAATGCCTGTTCCTCACCAACAAAACCAAGAGAGAATAATAACCCATTATTGTCTCTAACTGTAATACACTATATTGTTACCTTTGCAACTAACAATTTAAAGGTTGAACCACTCCTCATGACCAATCAACTTCATGTAAGTCAGGACAGAAGGCGAACAGAAGCATGCGAGGAAGCCGATCGACAAAATGCTTTACTTATGAAGTTGAGGGGCACTGTTAGGGAAGTTGACAAAAAAACTATTAAAGGTATGAGTGAGCATTTTTTCTTTGCCAAGAGTTACCTGCAACACGTACCAGCGAGATAAATGTTCGTCAATGGATGGAAAGAAAAAGTATTTACTGTATTTAGATTTGCCCGAGAAAGAAAAGATAACACAACTTTCTCTAACTTTTATGCCGAACGACGTTAGGTCCCTATTGTAGATTCTTGTGGTGTCCTGTTCTAATCCATTTTAACGTCGAATAAAGTGTAAATCTTTTCTTACTTTGTAATAAGTCATATAGGTATGTGCCGCCCCAAAGAGTATGGTTTTTGATGCGGTTTCGGTCTGAAAACGGGTGCAGTCTTTGCCCATTTTGGTCTGGAATCGGGTTTGGCTTTCGAGGGAACTGAGGGAGTGTAGGAGGGTATTCGTTGTCTGAATCTCAAATTAATAAGAAAAAAAGAGTATTATGCGAATTCGAAATGGCTTTTAAGAAATCTTTTTGTTGGCGTTGCAATTTAAGTAATGGAGGGATTTGGAATCATTTTACCGCAAAAGCGAATTTTTTCCCCCTCACCAAGTTTTCCCGTGACTTTTCGTTTTCTTACTACGGACAAAAAAAGTAAAGTTTCATGTCAGGTTAATCCACGAGACTTACTTTGCACAGTGTTTAACTATTTATTTCCTTATTTGAAACATTGCTTTAACTTAAATGAGACGTTATCCGTTTGCCGTAAACTTAATTCTAAATCTCCCTCTTAAAAGATGACATAAATTCTTGCCTTGCCAGGTCAATCAAAAAAAGATATGGCCTTGGTTGTTCAAACGTTGTATAGCGCCATCCACCGGATAAGTATTTGGGAAACCAATTGCGTTATCCAGTGGATAGAGATTAATCCATCGGATAGCGCTATCCACCCGTTGAACAACTGGGGCAAGGACTTGTAGAGGCTTTGTCTCAAAACGGGTGGGTAAAATAACTTTTTGGCTCTGAAAAAGGGTCAGGATTTGGAGAACTGGGGGGCCACCCCCACCAAGAATTCCCAGGATTATCCCCCCCGGGAAACTGTCCCACTTTGTAATACCGTACCTGTCGCACTTAGTAAAATAGTATTGTAACTTAGGGCTTGCTTTTATATCGTTTTTAAATGTATTGAAAAGTTAGAAAAATTTTAATAACCATTCATTCTCCATTTATACTACATCCAGTATAATTACTGTTATGCTCATGTCTATAGCATTTTTCTTTTACTTTACAAACTATTCTTCTTGCATAAAAGTCTCTGTACTCCTCAGGAAGTTCCTCTAAGGCTTTAATTGCACGGTCCATTATTTGCATTGCCCTTGAAGCAGGAACCAAATCCTTGTTCCCATATGTGTCCTTGCTGTCATAGTAACAGGGGTCCAAATGGCGCCAGAACACGTTCACTGCTACTCCAAACTTCAAGACAAAAATGCAGAAAAGTGTAAGAAACGGAATATATTAAATGACTTTGCTTCTTTATTTGCTAACTTCTAGTATTTTGGAGTAGCTGTTATGGGGGGTGGGGGTCTATTAGACAGACGGTGTTTATTAGAGAGGGGTGTCTAATACAAACCCAAATTCATAGAGGGCGCCTTAAAGGGGCTGTGTCACGGCAGTCCAGTTCATTTTGTTTAATTTTGCCAATTACTCGCCCTCAATCGCTATGGAACTTAAAGTAAGCAAACAAAATACAGGTAAATGACAAAATGAGAGATTCAAGACAAACAAATTTGTCTCCTGAGCATTATTTTTTAAGTTGCAAGAAGCAGGGATCAACTTTGAAAAACTGTTGGGCTGAACAGTTTTCAAAAACCCTAATTTCAATCCGTTTTAATCTTCTTCAGTTTTGCCCATCCGTGGCATCTGTTGTTTCTGTTATGTTATTTTAACCTTCCTTTAAAGTTTTAAGCGGTTATTTTCATATTTCTCTTAATTTAACAGGCATTTTGTAATTTCCCAATTTGGCTGAATTTCGTGACACAGCTCCTTTAAGTAGGTAAGAGGCATTCATTTGAGAGGGGGCATCACTTAGATCATTTACTATAATTACATTTTGACTAACAGATTTCAGACCAAACAAAGTTGGTAATAACTATGAACCACTCACCTCTAGAGAGATCACATTATGAAACCACATGGCAGGAATGAACAACACATCCCCAGGCTCCATAAAGCACTCATAAGGAATCACCTCAGTGAACTTAGGAAACCTAGACAGATCTGGGTTATCTATGTCCAGCACCTCTGATTTATCACCACTTAAATAAAGTTTTGTAGCCTCTCTTGGGTTGTAGAGCACCACACGTTTGCGTCCTTTGACTTGAATTAGTAGATTATCCATAATCTGAAAAAGGATACCTGGTCCAGTAATCAAGTAACTTTAAAAGTTGTGGTGGAAAACGCAGGCCAACTCATGCTGACAGAAACCACAAAATCCACTCAAAACTTTAGAGGTGCATATTTAATGACATTTGTAAAAGTGATTTTGGTTAATTATGTGTTGCTTGTATGACGTCAAAGCTTATCTGGACACCCATTACCTGTACATGTATGTAACTGGTCAGTGAAAAGCTCAATAAATAACACATTTACTTGACTGTATGAATACTTACATCATAATGAGTCCACAGCTGGGCATTAGAGGAGCTTATTCGAAACACGCTGGAAAAGAATCTGCCCTCAGGGTAGAGTTTTGGTATTTTGATATCCTGCGCTAGTTCAGGAAACTGTACAGCTATGTCTGATATGTCCTAGACAATAAAGCAGAAATTAAAGTGATTACAAATTTTACATACAGTTCATAGAGATGTTTTAGTCCTACAATGTATATGGTGGGCTTGAAAAATGAATTCAAGCTTGTCCTTTGGGCAAGCAACTGTAACATTTTGCTTGCCTGTGGCCACTACTTGCTCATCTCAGTTAGTGATTTTGTCAAAGGATGATTTGTAGCCTGCAGTATTACCGATTAAGCAAGTAAGCCACTTACTTATAGTATAAAAGTTACGGTATTTGTCCAGTAGGAAAATGTACCTGTGCAGACGACCAAACGGGACCAATTGAGTGCCCTGCATTAATGTCACTGGATCAGTATTAAAAGTCAAATTATGACATAAGTGTTTTGTCAAAACTTTAACATCTCAATAGGATGACCTTTTGCATTTTTATTACGATAAGTTCATTGCCATATTAGATGATTTATCACCTCTGTACTAAAACACATAGAGGATATTACACGGTGCACGAAGATATGAATTTTATTTCCGAGTGGCAAAACAATATTTTACGAACGAGTGCAGCGAGTGAAGTAAAATATTGTTTTTGCCACGAGAAAATAAAATTCATATCTTCAAGCCGCCGTGTAATGTTCTTTTTATTATGTAGACAAAAAGACATCGATAACGTAATAGCGGGAAATGACCAAAATTACATCATCGATAAACTCACGTGTGAGATTAGTATGTGTAATCAAATGGTACACTCGTGAAATTAGGGAATAATTTCATGCGCGTTTTGTCCAAATCCTTATAATTTCCCGAGCCTTTATAATTTCCCGAGCCTAAAGGCTCGGGAAATTATAAGGATTTGGACAAAACGCACATGAAATTATTCCCTAATTTCACGAGTGTACCATTTGATTACCTATTAATATCATGGGTGACGAATTACGTTAGCAATCGAGGATTTTTGACTTGTTTATCATTGATTGTATCGATCGATCGTGAACTCCACTCTCAAACGTTTAGAGCTGAAATTTGGCTTAAGTTTTCGGAATTTTTCGACAAGATACCTCTAAGAACCCTTCTTGATGTGCTCTTTCGTGTGTTCAGGTTTTCTAGCGTCTTTTTATGCCCTGACATCTTCATTGACGACATTTTAACACTTCGTTGCCATCTTGAAACGGAGACGTACGGCAGGTTGCCATGGCAATTTTGTAATTTCACATGTGAAATTACAATTAATGCTGAAATTTCGCGCCACAATTAAGGAGTAATTCGTCACCTATGATATTATGGAAAATAAACCACTCGGGTCCCGGATGTAGTTTTTATGAATTTTATGAGTGGTATATTTTCCAGTAAAACACTCGTGTCTATATAATAAATAGATGTATAATGTAAGTTGATCATTTATTTGGGATAAATTCTTTAATCATTATCAATACTGCTTCTTACCTTTCTCGGATCATCTCCGATGGATCTCAAGTAATATTTTTCCTCCTAAAAAGAAAAATATGTTTATTCTATCACTTAGTTTCTCCAAATCTTTTTTCACCCATGTGCTATACCTTCACAATTGGTAACATTTTCAGTCAAAGTCAGCAACAAAAGCAGTGGATTGAAAACAAATCTTAATTCACAAAAGTTCACACTGACACTTTTGAATTTTGAATGAGTGTAATAATTCGGACTAAGCAACTTTTTATTGCCTAGAGAATACTTGTGATGTATTGGAATAATAGAAAAAAGGAACTAATTGTAAAATGCAAATGTGCCTTGCATTGGCAGGGGAAGAACTTGAATATAGCAATTTCATTAATAGAGCCAGCAACAAATTTCCATCCAGGAGGATGGCCAAGAGAGTCAAAATAAGAGTAGAAGATTAACATAATGGTTCACTAAAATATTTACAGTTACCATACACATTTTGAGTTAATGAGCAAGCAACTAATGCAGTTTGAAGTGCAGTTATTAAAAATTTAACAATTGAAGAAATGCATTTGCTTTTTAAAAGTGCATATTGATTGATTGAAATTGAAGAAGTCCCATTATTAGAGCTGTCATCAAACTAAGCTATGGTGTTGGGATGTATAGCATTAGCTAGGTAGGTTAAGTTTGCATGAGCCATGTTGTGCATAGTTCTACCCCTCCCCCACGCAGTATTTTTATTCACCTGGCACCAGATGTTCAAAAGGTGGATAACATTATCCACTGGACAAATCACTATCCACTGGATATCGGAATTGATCCCTGTAATACTTATCTGCTGGCTAGTGATTTATCCAGTGGATAGCGCTATACAATGTTTGAACAACCCGGGCCAAGTAGAAGAAAGACAAAGTGGAGCAAGGTTTCTCGAGCAAGTAAGCAGGGGTTGAGGCAAGAAGACAGCTGATGTTTCAGACCTCCTTGTTAGTAGGAGGCAAATAAGGATATTGGAGTGAAGAGGACAAAAACAAAGGCAATATTGTTTTAACCTGTTCATTTATCTGGTAAACTTACTGGACAAATGAAATATTCTCCATGGACATCTTCGCTAGCTCGCTCAACAAACTGGTTAAATGGAAGGGTTCTGAAAGGGTAGTGATTGAATAAATAGACTAGGATATTACATGGCCACGCGGAGATATGAAATTTCTCTTTGAGTGTTGAAATATTTTTTCAACATGAGAGGAGAAATTTTGTATCTCCAAGTGGCCATGTAATGTTCTTTTTATTATATAAACAAAAATGAAATACCAAACCATTTCACTTTAATAGTTTTTTGGTGTGAAAGGCGTGATTTATTATGTAGCCATAGCAAAGGTGATATTTTCACATGTGAAGATATCAAGTTTTTGCACGAAAGCTCACCTGGTATTTCATTGGTGTTTATATAATAAAAGTAAATATTAGGGACTTAAGTTATGGTTCTTTTCAACAAGATATAATACATGTATACAAAAGTTAAGATGTTAAGATAATTCCCTTGTTTGGCACTGCGCATCACCTAGCGCTCATAACACTGCAACTTCAAAGGTGACGATGATTTTCGCAGGTCGCCTAAAAAGAGGTAATTAAGGCCCCTCTTGTAGTCCCAGTGCTTTTAATAGTGATTTTGATAACTCTAACCAGCTAAAATAGAGTTTGGGTTGAGACTTGCCCTAGTCCCCTCCCACAAAATGATCATTTAAAGTTGAAATTGTCTCTTGTTGTCATTTTGAGATGAAATGAGAACAGTGACCCCCCATTTTTATTTGTGTTTTCTACTCGTCATGGTTACACGAAAATATATATATTAAGGAGAAACAAATCTGGACAGTAGAAGTTGTGCTTGTTTAGATAAGTTAGAATGATGTGAAACTCTGCATTTAGAGCAACAGAGAAGTATGAAAAAATGCTAAAACTGACCATTTCTCTACACTTATTTAAAATTGGGTAATTTGAAGTCACTTAACTGAAAAACTATAGCCGAGACAAAAAAACCAGTGCTAGGTTTCAGAAAAATTTCTAGTTTTTGCTAACTTTTGTCTGTCATTCAAGTTTAGAGAATTTCAGGTGCAGCTAGGAAAAAACACTCAGAATTATGGGAACACAGGGTGAAAACAAGCATTTTAACCCTCTCTATTTACTGCAGTTTTTGAATGTTTTATGCATGGCTGACATTTGTGCCAAGTTTGAAAAAAATCTGGATAGTACATCCTTTTTGAGGGAATTACCTTAAATTTGTGATTTTATTTTATTCTTAATTCAAATTTTATTTCCTTTTTCTTCAAACCATTATCGTACATACCATACCCCAGAACAGAGGAAAATAAAATTCGAAACAGGAATAAAATTTAAGCACAAGATAAACTAAGGCATTGTTAATAGAACTAACGATGGGTAAGGTAAGTTGTAAGATGAGGTAAGGTAATCACAAAGTTAAGGTAGACATCGTTACATAAAAAAGGTGCTCTTGACTTTGGGTCGTCTTAAAAGTAATAAGTCACATTGAGAGAGCCATACCTGTAAACAAAGTTTTTGTGAATGAAATCCATCTTTCCAGTGGGGCACACATGAATCTTAACCGTCTTTTCTCCACCACACTGCGCTAGATATTCTGGACTCCATTTGCTGCATGCACTTCCAATGTCAAGCCCTCGTAAAATAGCAGGCTCGCGTTTAGCAGAAATTTCAGCCTCAAATATACCTTTAGTTACTCCATGGTAAACTCTTACTTGTTTCTTGGCATTTTCTGACATTTTATTGCGATATTGCCATGTACTTGAAAAGGTTAAAAACACCGTTCCACCGCCATGCTGTTTTGATCATCTTCCAGGCGGCGGTCCTAGGCTTCTCAGGTGGACTAGGTTCTACATAAACAAATAAATAAAATACAATAATAATAAAATCAGTCTGTACTCCACAATTTTTTATAATCACCACTTTGAAATACTGCGGTGTGTTCACAGAAGTGCCCAAGCAACCGTACTCGCGATCAGGCATCGTGCGCAGGTATCAGTTGTGAAAATAGTCCAAGAGACCAAAAAAATCTGCTATATGATTTTCGCTTTTCAAGTTCTTTCCCCATTAAGCCATCCTAAGATTTCGACTGTACAGTCACTATTTGGCACAACTAGTTAAGGTCCAATGCAGTAGAGACAATCGCCAGCACTTTTTTTGGGTGAGATGCATGGAGGTAAGCCATTTTAAAAAAGTGAAAAGCAGCGGCCCTGGAAAAGTGCCTTATGGAACTCTGGAGGTGATATGATCCTAATCCAAAGACAGCATACCGTCTATCTCATAATGACCTATACGCGAGGGTCTGATTGAGGGTACCTCGATAACAATTAACTCTTAGTATTTTGGCTCTGTAAGATGAAACATTCAGATTTTAGGCATTTTAACACTAACAGTCACGAAACAACCTCGTCCCGAGGGCTTTTCCTTAAAAATTGGGGGGGGGGGGGGGGGGGGCTGGGGACGATGTTGACAGTAAAAATATCACTGTAACGGTAAATACTTTTTAGAAACATACAAAAATGCCTACAAAAATTCCAATATCGTTTTGTTTAGTTTATCAAGGAGTTTTCGGCCATTTTCCGACAATTCCTGATTATTTCAGAAGATTTCCGAAGACCGGCCAATTTCCAAAGTCCCGATTTATTTGTCAGTAAACTGCTGTATTTGATACCTCTATTCAACGGCCACCTCTATTAAGCGGCCGCGGCCACCTTTTTGCTGTCGCAAGTGTGTTATTTATATGGCTTTTTACCTCCATTAAGCGGCCCGCAAATTATCTTTCCATGAAATACCTTGAGCTAATTTTTTTCACATACTACACTGTTGATGCAAAAAGGCCTAAGAAACTTGTCAACGATGTTTTGCATTTTTTCAGTACATTATCAACCCGAAAAAATACTGTAAATTTTAACTAGGTGCCCTCTGTGTTAGAGCTAGAACTATGCATGGGCTGGAAATGCACTTGATGTTTTGTTACAATGAATTTTGGATTTATCTTCATATATGTTCGCTTTTTACAAGCATTTTGCTATATAGAGTCAATAAAATCATGTTTACTGCCATTCCTATCCAATTTATATTGTACCTCCATTAAGCGGCCAACCTCTATTAAGCGGCCACTTTTCAAAGTCCCGAGGTCAGACTGTATAGGGTCTCTGAAATAGCATTTTCAGCCTTCGGAGAGCATTAATTTTCCAGCAATTTTTCTTCGTTGGAGCCATAAATAAATAATTTTGACGCTTTATCGAACCGAAATGAACTGAAAAGCAACGTGAAGAGCGTGACCGCTGACCAAATTAAACGTGCCTGTCAAAATTATTGGGGTCCAGGCCCCCCCGCCCTCTCCCCATGCTACGGCACTGAAAAAGATCAGATTTCGGTCCACATTGCTGACTGAATATAAAACAAATGGAAAGTTTTATTTACTTACTGATGTTAAATCAAGAATCGGCGACAAAGTTAGTAGAGATACTCAGGAAAATTGCCAAACTAAACGGTTCTTTTTATCCCGCTTAAAGTAAAGACATTAGGGAGCTTAACCAGAGACGTTTTTGAACAACGTACGTCAACCGGAAGTGGACGTTTTGCACTCTTGAGCCGTGATTTTGCACAAAGTTTTGGGCAGATCGTCTCTATAAGAATTAAGACACTTAGCAATACAAATACGGTAGCGTCAAGACTCATTAAAAGAGAAAAAGGCTCACTTCCGGTTGACGTACATTGCTCAAAAACGTTGCTGCTTAAGCTCCCTATTGGCTTCTAATGTTCGAAGCATCGGGATTTTGTTTTAACATGTAGTGAAATCTTTGGGAACTTACAGCAGTTAGTCAAATAAGAACAATTTGTATGAAAATATAGTAAGTTATTGACAACAGGTCAACATTGATATAATTAATTTACTAACCTCCAGCGTATTCAAAGAAAAAATATCCTCATTACATTTTCTACCACATCTTGTTACAGCTTAATTGTTTAGTAAAAAATACACATATTTATAAAAAGTATATCTTACACCTCTTAAAGAATACATCTAAAAAACCCTCGTTGGTGATCTAGGAAATGGGGACTTTAAACCAGAAAAATTTCTTCTAAAGGCAGTGTCCTTTTGCAAGACTGGTCGATCGCCCAAACAATGACAATGATAACGATAACACTAAAACAAGAACCGACTAAAAATGTCAGTTGTCAGTTAAGCCAATGCAGTCCCTCCAACAGCGAATGACATAGTGGCGGTTCGCCTGGCAAGTTAACTCGATAAGTGTAGCCTCACAATCGCTTTACTACAGTCTATGTAGCTGTGTGACAGGCAACACTGCGGACGCCAAATAAACATTAGCGAACCTCGTTCCGGAGGGGGGGTGCGAGTAGGAGAGGACCCTGGGGAACAAGGTTGATCATTGCTTCGGTTAACATGTCGTAGTGGGGTTATAAAGTAACTGGAAGGCACATAGGTAACGCCAATGTTTCTTATAAAATTTATTATGATCACAAAACTAGACGAAAAATAATTCAGGTTGTCTATTCAGAAGACGATAATATAACTCAAGCACCATGTATGAACCTGACATTGGAATCAGTTTCTCTAAATTCAAAATGTTCTTGGCAGCTAGCTCATTCAGCTAGCTAAGGTTACGAGGTAAGAAAAGTTCTAGACAGAACGAAGACCCTCTGTGAATTTATAATTTAACTGGTAAATGATTTGCAAGTAACACACTGAAATCTGCGACACGACCCCGATAGAACCCAAAACAGAGTGGGGTTTTAGCCGTCCATTTCAGATTTCAATGTGTCACTTGGTATATTCTTGCTGATCAGATCTTTTTTTAGATCCTAGGTTTTGCGGCATAGTCGTTTGCGGTCCTTTGAAGTGAATGTTCAAATAATTTGAACTATCCCACTATAGCAAAATCCAACTAGTGGTCTATTATCAATGCTGCGTTCTGATTGGTTGAGCTACTACTAGGATATATGTTATAGCCTACTACTAGCGAAAAGCGCTGAGTTGTTGGCGGCAAAAAGGATTTTTCAACTAGCTAAAGTTGTTTTGTCTCGATATTTTTGATCATCTAGTTGGATTTTACTAAAACAATTATTCCTCTCGCCCTCATGGCCTCTGAGTCAATAGCCCATGAGGCCTTCGGCCTCATGGGCTATTGACTCAGAGTCCATTCGGGCTCGAGAAATAATTGCTAAATAGTAAAGGACCGGTCATTATTTATCCCTAGGGAGTTCACTTGATTTTTAGGAGAACAAAAGGGGGGATCAGTCGTAACTGAGAACCCAAAAGGGGGGTCACTGAAAACTTTGGAAGGATTCAGAGAGGGGACCACTTAAATCTGCTTGGAAAATGAAGACATGGGAGCGGGGGGATTGCGAAAGTCATCAAATGTTATTAGGGGGGATCATTTCAGTGAAGTAACATTCAAAGCAGGGATAGGCTAAATTTCACCTTGTTTAGCCCCAAAACATCCGCCCCCCGGCGATAAATAATGATCTGTCACTAAACACCATATCCCCATGATAAAGTAATATCCATGGCATTGCTGTACAAAAAGTCGCCAAGCATTTGTTAATTTGAACATGAATGTTATAAGATTTCCTTGTTGTCATTGCCACGTTCACCACGAATCACACATGGAATTATTTCGTACGTAGCCTAAGTTGTAAGCGTGTTGAATTTAAATCCAGATAAAAAAGAAATCATTTTTTTTATATTCTCTGACCATATACAAAAATGATTGGTCAGATTTGAAACCCAGAAACATTCCCGAAATCTCAAGTATTTTAACAATCTGTTCCTTCCCCGAACAGAGGTTGTAAAATAGACCGATCAGTACCTAAAAATCGATACAGTCTGTTTCCGCTCATAGGTTTTTCTTTCTTTATAAATGAAATTAGTGTATCTTGATAAAAACGTACGCCGCATTATACTGTCACGTGTCCATTTTTAAGTCCTTTTAACAATTCCAACACAGTCTTGACGTCACTACTCAATGACGCTACTTCTCTATTCAGGTTTAAAACCTGTTCATCTAGTTTCTGAACTGTATGCTTAGTATCGGATAGATCAGCGACAATGTCTGGCTCAGGTGATTTTAAAATCGTCTCCAGCGTTTCAATCGCCTCTTTTGTGCTATAAACGTCCTTGAAAATTTCCTCGAGGTTCGGGGTAGCTGTGTCTTCACTAAGTAGACAGTTCACGTGTTCGTCGTGTGATGTTCCAAGTTCTGCTCTTCCACTGTTGCCAGATAACATTGGAAGTCTCAGGCTTAAATGCGGCTCCGAGAAACTTGTTCTCATTGGGCGAAAGAATTCTCCTAAGTCATCAGTCTCTGGTATTTCTTCCTTCTCGTCAATGCACTGCGTCGAATACGCTCCAGATATGCTGGGTCGCCGGTGAAGACTTGAATAAGACGGAAAACGCTGCTCAAAATGGTCGCCCAGATCTTTAATAGAACCATACTCAGTGGAAAAATCATCAATCATTTGGGAAGGGTCACTCTTCAGCTCGTGCCTTGTAAATGAATGTTCTGACGTTTGGGTCATTAGAGAATTAGGGTCGTCATCGTTGTCTTCGAAACGATAATCACCGCATTTATTACTTGAACTTTGTAGCTGATAGTCAGCAATAATATTCTCCATGTTATTGTAGAAATCATAAGTTTGATCCTCGGATTTATCTTCAGTATGATCAGAGTCTTCCTCTACCGTCGCCTTTTGCAAGCAATTTCTGCAATTGATTCCTGGTTCTTGTTCCGCTGATTCACAATCACAAGTAATCGCGGATTCACGCACTGGTGGAACAAAATCCTTATATGGACTATTGACGTTAGTTACCAGCGGTGCAAATATAGTGGGTGGCTGCATCACCGCTGAAACTTTTCTCCTCCTGGGGGATGAAAGTGGTTTCTCGTTTAATGAGCTGTTCGATCCAGATGGGAAGTTAAATTCCGTCATAGTGCGCCTCAATGGGCCTTTTCGTGTAAATCCCCTGCGGGAATTATGGCCTTCCTTAAGACTCCCTACAGGGCTACATGGTGTCCCAAACTTAGAAAATGTGCCCGAAAATACATTTCGTGGACTATTAGGTATTTCTTGCTGCAGGAACCCTTCGGAGAGTTTTGTGCTTTCGCTGGAGTTTTCTTGGTTATCCCTCGGGTTCCTTGAGGAATCGCCTGGAGAGATTTTCTTGGAACTGTTACTTGGACTAGTAGGTCTGCTTTGTCCTAAACTATCAGTCAGGCTGTTTCTGAACGGGAGCTCCGAAAACCCACTTTTAATACTTCCCCGGATGCTTTGTATAGGTGACACTGGAATGCTATGGACGGGGCTTCTGTTTGATCCACTGAGGACTGGTGACGAGATAAAAGGAGAGATGCTTCGTGTATTACACATAGTGTCAAAATCAGTGTAGCCTATTCTCTCATTATTTTCACATGAGCGCCTCGGAGTATCATCACACTCTTCTTTGAAATGACTGGGTGTATGTTCATCTTTGCTAATTCCTGACAAATTCTCTGTTTTGTTTAGCTCAGGAATATTTTCAAGACCTCCCTGCGAATAGGGTAGCTTTTTATCCTCATCTTCTCGATCATAAGCTAAGTAAAGATGTTTTGATATATCTTTGCTTAATTTCTTTTCCGGTGCTGGCTTATTGCTTGCCAGCGAGTAGCTATCACTGGACACGTCCCCAAAAGAATTATGATCTGCGAGAAGTTTATCTTGCTCATCGTATTCTTTGTCCTCAGTGATCTCTCCCAAAACACACATTCCATTTTCTCTGCTTGTCATTTCAAAACTTTCTAAATTATTGTTATTTCCCAGTAAGTTATTGTTGGTATTCAAGGGAAGATTTTCTTTATCCCACTCTAAGCTTGGGTTGGAAAGTGGTTCACTTGAAGATTTCTCCTCCCGGGAGAAGACTTGACCACTGTCCTTAACATCGGCGTTGATGTCAATTGAAAACTGACGACTTAGTGATCTTGGAGACTGGGGCATTGAACTGTTTTCATCACTGTCTTCCTCTGATGGCAATTTAGATAGAAGTTGTTGATCTACATGATTTGCACGAGACTTGCCCTTCGAAACGTTGTTTTTCTTCAATCCGCGCCATAATTCCGAGGATTTAAAATGGTTCGGTTTTTTGTACATGTCAAGGATTTGCCCGGGTCTCCTATTTAATCGTCCCGAGTTCCTGTAGCAGTGATTTGATTGAAGAGTATAACTGACGTGATTAAGGCCACCATCAGCTAAAGTTAACTCTGTTTCGTCCTCTTCCTCCTCTTCATCCTCTGAGATGGAATCCAGGCCTCCCCTTCGCCAGATGTCCCTCTAGGAAAATAGACAAAACAAAATAATTTACCACTGTAAGTACTGTAATAAGCCATGCAAAGAGAGGACGCACCACCCCCCCCCTCCCCTCTCCCCTCATCTGAGCGCCTGGAACAGGCTGGTCATGTTGCTTTTTTTCTTGCGATAATCATGACAAGTGCAATATGTTTCTGTAAATTCATCAGCTTTCACATTTCATGTACTCAATCAGAAAATAATCATCTGTTAAAAATTTCAAGGAGACGTAATACCAGTTACTGTCAAAATCAAATTTAATATCCCAAAAACGACACAAAGTCAACATTTGTAAACGAAATGGGTTAATGGTGTATTCACAAATTTATTTTTATGTCATCCATCAATTTTATTCCACGTTTACACTACGCTGGATAGACTTGAAAACTTAAGCTTCATTAAATTGACTGAATGCAAGGGCTATTTCCCACATTAATCCCAGAAAATTTGTTTGAATCGTGTTTCCTGCTGAATTAATAAGGTCCCGTCCACACTAGGCTGGATAAATAAAGTTGTGTTTTCAAATACATCCAGTGTGGTGTGGACGGGGCCTTAATGCACCCAATGCTTGAAGAGCCCCTTGCGCATGACGAAACCAGTTACCGTAAATCCTTTATTAGCTCCCCCCTCAGATAATTTCCCTCTCTCAAATAAGCCACCGCCCCTCCCCCCCCCCTTTCCAGGGAAAGAAAGTTAATAAGCCCCCCTCTCCTCCTCCTTATTATTCTTCACTGATAAATGATAGATTGATCAATTTATTACATCCACTTTGAAATCACTGGCGATCCGTGCAATCTGATTGGCTCTCAGGAGTGTGATTTATTTCCAAATCGCACCAATTTTTGCTCTAAATCGCATCTGTTCCAAATCGCGTCATTCATGTTCTAAATCGCATCATTTCTATTTTAAATAGCACCATTTTTGTTCTATATCGCATTATTTCTGTTTCGAATACAAAATGAGATGTAAAAGCCTTTTTGTTTCGGCTTTTTAACAAACCAGCTACTTGATCAATAAATATAAGTACTGACTAAATTCTGCGATTTCAAAATGGATGTAATAAAGTGGTAATTGAACTTCGTGTGGTGCAATTTTGGTCTAAAATCATACTTGTGATTTCAGATCGAGAAATCACGCGTATGATTTCAGACCAAATTGCACTCCACTCAGTTCAATTACCATTATTAATCACGACTGTAAAACTTCATGTGGACTGATCCGGGATGGTTTATTCTCCAACTGGAAGTTCAGATTTGTACTTGTACTTGAGCTTTTCTACTTTGTATTCTACTCCTTTATGGAAAACTGATACCATCGCCTTTGCTAAATTAATTACGTTTCCCCTCTCAAATGAGTCCCCCGTCTCTATTAAGTCCCCTCCCCTCAAATGTATTTGAAAAAAAGAAGCCCCCCTTTTTTACGGTATTCACCTCCGCACTCTTGAACATGGTAAATATATATTTTTCCTTTCTCCGGTCGGTTACTACTGACCTTAATCCATCTCTAACTTAACTCATTGCTGAATAATTTGAAAAGGGCATTCAGTACCTTGCCCTTGTTTGGTGTATTACTCTAGAGGAAACTATATTACCTCGGCTCTCAAGTTTAACACTCTACAGCGTATATCACACTTCGAACACGTAGAACTCATATTTGACGATTAATAATTTTGTTACCCTATGAAACGTGTTCTTGCTCCAAAATGGTAAAAATGATAGTTACATTACCTCGCTCGCTCCCAGATCGTAGGTTAGCTCAAGGCTCTCCGAAAACTTGAACGCGAAATCCTGGTAAAAGTGTAAAACATTTTGCATTCTTTCACGTGTTATAAAGTAAACGTCACAGTACGTAAGAGCTCTGACGTCACCATTAGATCTTCTAGCAGGTACCTTGCAAGATATGTCCTCACCAAAAAGGTCCCCTTTTCCTAGAAGGCAAAAAACTGATCAATCCCTCAGACTGAATTTTATAGTGTTCCCACTAAAACTCTTTCCAAAGCGACTTTCCTTCCAAAGAGATACTAGTATACACGTAGACAGCGGACCACACGCGTGCGCTTCGCGGAGCCAAAAAGCTAAGAAAATATGGTTATCTATCCATCCAAGACATTTTGGTAGTCACGTGACCGTACGTCTGCCAGTCCGCCCGTCCGTCGACACCACAGGGTGAAATGTCACACTTACTAGCAATAGTGGGACCCTGCAACCGGCCTACAACTTGATACTGCACATCCATGTTGTGGTCAATTGACAGCTGTCAAAACAGGGTACCTGTTGACCAGTATCACATGACCGTATCGCGGGCTCGGATGTCGACCCATTGAGGTTACGTTTTTGTAAGTTCTCCGCTGACTGATCGTAAGCTCAACTCTTTGCAATCAATGGGTGCAGTTTATTTTGTAAAGTAAATTATAAATTCATTAACGGGAGCTTCGCCTTTAGCCTAGGTTAAATCTGTATATTACCAGTATATTCATGTTAAAAATTACCCAACAAACAGTACTGATATTGCCCTTTCTTTTTGAACGTTTCGTTAAAAAATAAATTAAACAGTGGAACTTTACTACGATCTGAACGCGGTCTACCAGTTGGTGTGTTTTAGATGTTCCACCTGGCCCCTTTCGTCTCCCTAGCTAGGTCCATACCAATACACAGAGGAAAAATCATTTAGTAAAATCCAACTAGTGGTCTATTATCAATGCTGCGTTCCGATTGTTTGAGCTACTACTAGGCGATATGTTATAGCCCACTAGTAGCGAAAAGCGCGGGCTTTTTGGCGGCAAAATTGGATTAAAGTCTAGCTTTAACTAGCTAAATTTTTTTTATTCTCGATATTTTTGACCAACTAGTTGGATTTTACTAAAACAATTATTCTTCTCGCCCTCATGGCCTCTGAGTCAATAACCCATTCGGGTTCGAGGAATAAATGTTAAGTATCCCTCTCAAGGTTTGTATCAATACAGAATCCAGGTGAAGGTCCATATTTAAAGAGCCGGCCGTCGCTTTCGTCTCGGCACGAAGCAAAAGGGCAATACGAGAAAGAGAACATAAGTTGCGTTCCTTAAAACATCTGCGTCCTCTCATTAGTGTTTGCTACTAAATATATTAATTAAACTGTATGCTCCACAAAGAATACAGAATACAGAATGTTGTTAGGCGAGAAGACCTCAAGAAACCACCAGGCATATAGGAGAGGCAACCAGGACATCACTACATGATAAAAAATAAGCATCTCATAAACATCTTAACGGAATTTAAGCATGCAATTTCTTTAGGTAGCTCGTTCCAAAGTCTTAGAGCTACAGTAAAAAAAAAACTATTTGTTTTACATCATTTTGCTTAATCTTGATTTATTATAGTTAATATAAAACAACTGACGTCTGTGCCTCACCACTCTTAGCACAACTAACACTAATGCAATACTGTAATACAATTACAATACTCTTACCAAGTATAGCAGCCACTGACTCTCCTTGGAGAACCTCCATTGAGCCATTTGCAATATAGTAGATTGCATTGATGACGTCATTTTGAGCCAGCAATACTTCCCCTGGTCCAATATAGACTGTGCGCACCTGAAGCGAGAGCATTCTAAGGCAACCGCGAGGGACCTGGGAGAAGGAGCTGAGCTCAAGAAGTCCTCTGTACAGATGCATACACACGTCAGACTGGAGTTCATCAGGAAATGTAGTCAGAATCTTCATGGAAAAATCAGAAAAGAAGATATGACTGAGTTAATTTTGAAAATTGAGGCGCCAGATTGTGTATTTCTTATTTAATGAATAAATAATCCCATACAAGTTTGATAAAAAAAAAGGTTTACGGCGAAAGTAAGGTGTAGTCTGCATTCTTTCGAGCAAAGTGGCTCATCAGGCCCAGTTTCTGTAACACGAAGCAAGTACTAGGAATAGTCTCCCTCACCTGTGGACGAGGTGCCAGTCCATCTCAGGATTTCTCCTCGCGTTAAATTCGCTGGTGCTGTGAGGGTAAAATCTCCGACCCAAAAACACACCACAATGATTCCTGGGCCACCGCGCCTTTCACAACAACGTTTTGGTGGGATATGAAAATACACGAGGGGATACTGCATGATGGAGATGTTTTAAAGACATGCAGTATTAATCAAATATGTTGTGGCTCAATTTGAGCTTAATGTTTTAAATATATTTTCCTCTGTTTTTGGTGTATGATAATTAGTCTCAAACAAGGGAAAATAAATTTGAACCAGGGATAAAATTCAAATAAAACTGAAGCACAATTTTATATGGCAGGATTTAATCGTCAAACACCACGTAAGAGTAAACTGAAACTTTATTGAATAAGAAAAATGTCTTTTGAGTCTATAAATAGAGATGGAACTCTCTAAAAACTATTGAGTCAGTAACTGGCCCGAAACGAAAAGCAACTAGTAAGATGTTCACTTATGAATTTCTTACCTCACTGGTATCTACACCCCCGGACAGTGACCACGTGGTATGAAAGTAATCTTCAAGTCTATTGGCTAAATCCTGCTCTATCCTGTGTACCCGTATGAACTGTTTGATTTCGTTCGCGCGGGAATGGTACCGAACCCGATTGGCATAAAGCTTCTGAATAATGGCGGCGACATTTCCAAATATGGCAGCATGCATTAGGGCTACATAGAGGCAAAGGAAAAAGGTTATTTGGTCAATAACATTTTCTGAGAAATATATAATAGAACTAGTTCATAGCGTAAATTCAGACAATAACATAACATAAACTTTATTTATACTCGAATTTTAGAGTAGCTAACAAGCTAATATCTTCGAGCTGACACTACATGAAAATAATATAGAAATATATTATATATATATATAAATTCTATATCCTTGCGGTGAATGGATTTCAAAAAGCGCTCAACTCTTAGAGGAGCATAGTATATTCATTAAATGTAGTTCAGGACTTCAGGAGTGATTCATCGTTTTATATACTTTAAAAAAGCATTTTAAGTAATAATAATTAAACAATAATAATAATAATAATAATAATAATAATAATAATAATAATAATAAGCACATAAAAGAGAAGAAAAGAAAATATTATTTACAATTTATAATTTTAAGTTTAGGTATGTCAAGCAAAAAAGAATCTACATGAAGGTAAAATCCTGTATTTTGGTCTTAAAGTCTGCAAAAAAACTGGTACGAAAAAAGTCCGGCAGTGCATTCCACTGCTTAGCTGAAAAGTAAGAAAAGGAGTTAAGACCATAGGTAGTTGTTTTAGGTGAAAGAATGTAGTTGCCACGAAGATCATAAGAAGAGGACCGGAGTGAAAACATATTCTTCATATAAGCAGGAAAATTAGTGCAAAAGACGCTCATATATAACAGTATGAGGAAATTTTGAACGCGTTTGTTACACGACTAAGTAAAGTTGACTTTTGAGAGAAGAGTGCTGTATGGAGACGAGTAATCTCCAAGTACAAATCTAAGTATTCTTTTATTTAAAGCTTCAAGCTTATCCGCATCGCGCGCTCCACAAAAGTGCCAGACAGAGGAGCAATAGTAAAAATGAGGTAGAATATATGCTTTGTAAAGTTTGAATAAAATTTCCCTGCGTATGAGTTTTCGAAAGCGCAACGCTTTTTCCTTTGTAGCTAGTCCATTACGTGGTACACAACCGCCATGCTGGAAAGCAAGGGAAGCACAGGGACACCATTTTAAATCAGTAATTTCCTGATTGTCTTCTCCAAATGCGTTCCTTGGTCTCCAGTATGGCGGTTTTGTCCCGAGATATACTTGTGATATATACTTTTTATACGCTAGATAAAACGTGAGAAAAAACCATCGCTCCTACGAAATTAATCCCCTTTGCGTGGATTAAGCTAGAAATTAAGACAGGTTGTGAAGACAGGGAACTTGTTCAAAACTGACTTGAGCCATTCAATTAAGTCGCACAAATAGAGTACAGTTACACCAGAAGATAACAAACCTCCTATCAGCATAGTCACCACAGCAAACACCTTCTCACTATTTGTGTTAGCTGCAACATTGCCAAATCCGACGGTGGTCACACTGGTCAGTGTAAAATACAAGGCAGTGACGTAAGATGATCCTTCGTCGGGTCCAGACCCCAGTGTGAAGTTACCGTACGGTTTGTTGATTGCTTCGCCAAGTGCATAAAGCCAACTTACTGTTGACTTGTCACTGATTTCGGATAAGCCAATCACATACCAGATACAGGCGAGCCAATGAGCTACCATAGCAAATGCTATCATTAATAATGTGAGTAATATTGCACTGTATTCTGTGTACCGTTGAAGTTTCCGGACGACACGAAACAGACGAAGTAGCCGTCCGCACTTGAGAAGCTGAATGAGAAATCCCTACAGTGGAATCAAGTTAGAAAGTTGTGGTTAGAGACAAGAAAAAAAAAATAATTAAAAAAGCAAATTTCAGGAGCAAAACAATTTAGAGTTAGTCATTTTTCAAAGAGATTCTTTGATTTATTTTTCGTTGACAAGCATCTGCTTACAAGAAATGACGTTTTTAGTTAGTAAAGCGGACAATTGCCACTTTGAAATTTCCCACAATGCATTTGCATGCCCCAAATTAAGTATAGGTATTACCTTTAGCTGCACATAGAGCAATTGTGAATCCCCAGATAAATTTAAACAAATTCCCATGAAATTGTTAATACTATTGCATTTATTTAAATATTATTATTGTTTTTGTTATTTATAATATTATAATCAAAATGGTCTTCTTGATCTTTTGGGTTATGAATTCATGCATGGCTTTCGCAGCCTCTTTTTTCTCCGTTTCACAATGATTTGCAGGGCTTTTAAAAGAACGTTCACATTAGTGAGACTTGGAGATAGAGGCCAAAAGGCACAAGATTGAGTGAAATTATTCCAAGGATTAAAAGCGGTTAGTAAGGTTACATACTGATGTAATCAAGCTGTCACCTACGAAATTTGTTTGCTTTCTTTTTTTACTGTGGTATTCACTGAGAGAATATTGGCTTTAAAGTTAGTTAGCCGAGCGTTAGATGAAAGATTCTCAATTTATCGTCACTAACTTGTTTTCTTTTTGAAAATTCAACGTTAGCAAGAAATCAGCAAGTTTATTGTTATCGGCGAGGAGTGTGAGCAGGGAGATAATTGAATTTGAAGAACAAATCCCAGTAAAGTTTATCCCGCACACTCTTAGAATTAGTTAAGGAGACAGTAGGGGAAATATATATTTTACCTCTCACCTGAATGAACTCTCTCGTATTACAAGAAATACGTGTCACACAAAACCTCGCAAATCTCCAAGTAAAGCTCTCAGATCTAGCTTGCTATTGGTTTTCAGTTATAATATGAATAACCGTTTATTAGAGGGAAAGGGCTCAAAGTTAATCAGTTTAAAGCATATAAGTACATATAATTAAAGTACCTCGTTAAATGAAGAGCCTTTTCTATCAAATGTTGAGTTTGCCTGGATAACATAAAAAACGGAGAAAGCTATTAGGAACTAATTATTTAACAGGGAAATCTTTATTTCTAAAATAATAAGATGCTTCCCTAGCAAAAGGTCTGCGGGCAGGTTTTTGTCGTTACGAATTTAACAAGGTAATTCCTTCAATTAGCATTTTTTTGCTTACTTTAAGGCTTTGAAAATGAAGGTCAACCAGGTTGAATAATTAAACAATTTACAAAGTTCCGAAAGTATGACGCGTTTGATAAAAAGGTAACCATTTTTTTTAATAAAGCCACGTCAAACAGCGATTCGTCAAACAGGTTACGAAAGTAACAAATTTAGCAATTACAGTCATTACTGTAGAGCTTAGTTGTGGACAATTTTATTTTGAATTCAACTTACTAATTTAAGTTCTTTTAAATCTGCCTGTCTTAAAGCAAATAATGTTAGTTATAATGACAATTCTAATTGGATAGAATTTCATTAATATGGGTGAATTTTTATTATTTTCAATTTTTAAGGTGGTTTGTACAGGTAATAGCATAATTTGTAGTGATATTTGACATAAATACCATGAGTGATATTTCTAAATTGTTATACGTAATTTCACGAGCCGTTAGGCGAGTGAAATTTGAAACAATTTTGAATATCAGGAGTGGTATTTATGTCAAATATCACGTACAAATCATGGTATTATTTGTTTATACTACTACCCGCAAAAGGTTGGTAGTTTTCAGATGTAGATATTTCAAATGAAGCTGAAATACCACTGCTCTAAGCCAATCAAATTGCAGAAATTACTCATGTAGTAGTATAAAACATTTAATGTTCTTGACCACCAGTGGTGTAAACGTAAACTATTAACACCTACCCAAGATTGATTGAGAAAATACAACGCTTCAAATGGTAAGGCGGCTAAAAAGTCCAAAATGAACCATCCCTTGAGATAATGAATCGCTATCTTTCTTTGGTCATAAATAATCCTTCCACTTGTATCCACAAAAGAAGTTCTAAAATGCACCACAATGTCCATGATAAAGAACAATTCAATGACCATATCGAAGATAATAAGGTCCCTTTTTCGGTCGTTTCTCCTGAAGGCCACATTATAAGGGACCATGACTGCAATGTATGTCGTTAAGATGAGAATCCACCAATCCCAGAATCCTTTGGTGCTGCTGTAGTGAAGGAAGAGAAACTTTGACTTCTTGTCCGACTCTCGCTTGTATTGCGGAAGCCGTTCAGCATTAAAAGAGAAGGACTAAAAATAAGAATAGACAAATTAATAATACTTATTAAATAATTAATCAATAATTATTAAGAACAACTCACATGGCCATTCTCATGGCAAACGGAAAGTGGAAGAAAAATAGAGGTTATGCCAGTTTTATCCACAATAATAATTTTCATAGTAATAGTTTTTTCTTCTTATAATAAACTTTTATTGCATCAAAACTAACTATCAAAACCTGTTTACAATTAATTTCGTTTATAATAGTAATACAACAACTACTACTATTTCTACTTCAGTATAATTACATTGATGACTATCGAAAATAGAGCGCTGTGATTGGCTAGGAGCTTCGCTCTATCCCGCTATAATCACCGCGCGGTGATTATAGCATTGAAGGCTAGCAGTTTTCAAAATGGCAGCCAGACTTTTTGATGCTTCGGGGTCGGAAATTGATCAATAATTTTATTTTCTCGAATAATCATCAATGTAATTATACTAAAACAATTAGTCGCCTCAGGCGACGTGAATATTGGCGAATAGTCACCTCGACTTCGTCTCGGTGACTATTCGCCGATATTCACATCGCCTTCGGCGACTAATTGTTAAATAATAATAAATAATAACGATAATAGTACTACTACTAATAATAACAATAATGAAAAATAATCATGAAAAATACTTTATTAAAATCTTACACACAAAAACCACACACAAAAAACAAACACAAAACTTCAGTAAAATATTCATAAAAAAGAAAACGTCCATAACAATTCAAATTTCTGGCAAAACCCATTCACAATTCAATATTCCAAGAAACCACATAGAGTTATAAAAAATCAGGTCAAAAGTCCCAGTGGATGGCATAAACGTCAACGCACTAATTCTAATGATACGGATAAGGGACGGGGGGTGGATTTTTTGGGGGTGATCATTTGAATTTTAGGAGAACAAAAGGGGGATCACTGAAAACTTTAGAAGGATTCAGAGGGAATACCACTCAAATTTGCCTGGAAAATTGACGGCATGGGAGGGGGGGGGGGGGAGGGGGATCACGAAAGTCATCAAGTGTTATTAGGGGGGATCACTTCAGTGAAGTAACATTCAAAGGGGGGATCGGCTAAATTTCACCATGTTTAGCCCTAAATCCTCCCCCCAGGCGATAAATAATGACCGGCCCCTAAGGTTCTGATCCAAGAGGCGAGATATAAATCTATGTGCTGTTCATTTTCCGTACCAATTTCCCGATAAGAAGACTTAACTATAGAGAAAAATTCCATAAAAAAACACTTAAAAATAAGGAAACACATCAATAGTCCTACTGGATGGCTCCTTCAACAACTTCGACGTCAATATCAGCATTCTTTATATCACATGGCACTCTGCTTGTCCTAGAGCCTCTAAGACAAACTAATGCAGATCTCAGGAGTGCGAATGAGATTCTGGTTCTGATCCATGAGATGGTTTGGCATACTGCTCCCGTTTCTTGATGGCAATCAGCTGTGCTAAACGACTATGATACACCAAGCACTCCTTTCCCATTCCGCCAGTTGTGGTGAAGACCAAAGGTGTAATTTGTATTGTTCCATGCTCAAGAACTCTCCGTGACACTTTTTCTCGTTTTCATGAATACGATAGATCTGTTGTGGCTCTAGGTCCCTGTACGATTCAGCATTGGGGTGACAGACCCTCACATCAAAGAATGCCGATCGATGGCGCTCCCAGAACCCATGCACATGCGTGAATATCCAATCTCTCTTCTTGAGCTTTATTAGATCCTTTGCTTAACTGTTCGCCGGAGATGTCTTGGAGGACTGACTCAGACTTAACATCGCTGCACACCATACTCAGAAGTTCGGCCTCCAGATCTCTTAGCTCGTTGTGGTGTTGAATAATAAAACCTCTCATAGAGTGATCAACCACGTAAAGGGTTCCCCGCAAGCACATGTGGAGGGGATATGATCCATTGGCAATTCGTAGCGTAATTTAACAACAAAAAAAAAATGATGATAATAATAATAATAATAATAACAATAACAATAACAATAACAATAGTAATGAAAATATCAAACAAAAAATTCAGACTTGTGGGGTTCGAATCATGACCTCTGCGATACCGGTGCAGCGCTCTGACTAACGCTGTAACTAACTGAGATAGCAAGCCAACTGGGAGCTTGTCATTAATAAATTAGTTCCTCTATTGTTAAAAATTGAATTCATGAATACACACAGTCTCAATTTTCTAATCAAAATATCTACGAGTTACCGTAGCTTTTACTTTTTTACTTACCCTGGCTCGTTTAATTGGTCTTCGTGGATTGGTCTTACTTGTAGGACTCGTACTCTGTTGGTATTGTCTCGATAAATGAAGGAGAACATCGCGGCTGAATTTCCTGGAGCGAGACCTGCTCAGCTTTTGTTTTTCACCCACCGAGGCTGTTGCTGTTGAAAAACAAGAAAAAAATAGTAATTATTCGACGAGTGCGCATTGGATATGAGATGGTAGATAGCCTACGAGGCGCGTAGCACCAAGTTGGCTATATAATCATCTCATATCCAACAGTGGTGAAGCGAGTGGTTAATAACTGTTTTATTAAAAGAGCCTAAAAACGACGTTATTTGTAAAAACAACCGATTTTCAGGTTGTTTTAATTTTGAGCAAACGCGTACAGTTACAATATTTGGAGAGCTAAGCCAATCAAAGCACTAGAATTGCATTATCCAATGATTCAGTTTTTAATCATGATCATTAGTTTTTGGAGCTCATGGTTAAAAAATTGTAGTCATGGTTAATTTCTATTTAAAATAGTAGTTCTTAAAACACCTAGGCATGCGCAAAGTTCACACTCTATCGGACGAATTTTTGACCAACTAAAAAATATTTGACCTGATACTTCGTTCATACGGGACCTTTCAACATTTTGGCTCGGTTCAAACGGAACGTTGAACGGCTAAGCGTATTAAATTTTTTTACACTTAAGGTGATTCCGTGTGAACAGAACACGTAACCGCACGAATTTTCAACTGGTCGAAAATTCGTTCGATGCCGTGTTAACGTAGCCCTTGTACAGTCAACAGAAACCCATGCCAACTTTGGGAAACTTCCCACCCACCCCTCCCCTAAGCCAACATTTTGCCCTAAGTGAGAAGTAAGTGTTAATGTTGGCTTAGGGGATGGGTAGGTGGGCAGATTCCCAGAAACCTAAATTGATTCGGAGACTCTTGCATAGCCTAAATATTGGGCCTGGGTAAAAAGCTGAAACAGCTTATTTATGACGTTAATGCCCTATATGTTTTAACGTCAGATAGAAGTAACGTTTAGAATAAGGTTTAATTGAACTATCCAACAACGAAGCGTTTCTTTGAGAAGGAATTTAAGTAAGGTGTTTGAGGTCGACAGGCTGACGCACAACTATCCCAATATCCGCCAACGTTTCGATACTATAAAGTATCCCTGTTTTCGCATTTCGCGTTTTTTTCGTTCTAAAGAATCCGCTTAGGTTTCATTAAGAATCCTGAGTCACGCCTGGCCAAAGGAAAGATATGAACAAATTAAAGATATTTATTGCAATTTTATAGATAGCCTACCCACATCCTGTTCAGAAACTTCTCCACTGATTCTTCTTTTTGTGACGTCTTTATGCGAAGCAAGAAATAGCACAACGTTCCCCTTTTCGTTCTTGATTGGAACAATATCTAATAAACACCAAAATGGAGATCCTACAAGAGGATTTAATTACGGAATAGTTTAATACTTATAAACAAAGACAACAACAAAAACAAAAACAAAGATAAAAACAACTACAAAAAAAATCAACAGTACATACGATTCCACTACAGTCCGAATGCTAAGTTAAGCAAGGACATACTTTGGTGCCGACAGTATCCCCAAATTCAGTTATTAAATACTAATAAGTACATTTTAGTAACAAAAAGTTTCAGTGAATTGACAGCGTGTTGGTTATATATTTAACTTTAAAGCAGTTAAAATAACAACACCACAATCTTTGCTTTGACACACATTGCTTCACTTATATATTCCACGGTATTCAAATTTCTCTCTTTGACCGCAAAGAATGCTCGGAGAGGCCACAAAATTAAGGTGGCTCGATACAGTTTTCCAGGGCCAATACCTCCCAAGTTTGAGCATAAACTACGTCGCCATAAACAAAGTTTTGGAAAAATTGTCACCACAGTTGTATTAGATAAAGATGAAAATTAGTTATGATGAGGGTTGCAATGACATCGGAGTTGTCATAGCGACGAAATGACGCCATTACCTATTTTACTTACAGCAGTATATCTCGGCACTGGGAACTGTTCTTCAAAAATCATTCACGGGAGCTTTTTCCTTCAATAGCGGCCTCGATGTTCGTGAAGCTTAAGCGAAATCTGTAAGAGCGTTATCAAGATAGTATGGGATAAAGATTTTGTGGTTAGAAATACGATAAAAAATGGATAATCTTGATGTTTGGCTGTTATCTGTAGAAAAGGAATCGCTTTTGACATGCAATTTGACATGCAGAGCTCTAAGGTACATCTATAGTGACCGATCGTCTACATATGCTGGGGAATCAACTGAAGGGACTAGTTACACTCTAGCTGATCGACGTATACAAGATATGTTAATCTTAGTTTTTAAAGCTGTCAACAATCTTCTTCCTACATATTTAAGTGACTTGTTTATTATTCGTGAGAACATTAAGAATCTTAGAGGCACCAACAAGCTCGTCATCCCAAATGTTAACACCACCCGTTATGGAACTAAGTCCGTCGCCTTCACTGCTCCAAAAGCTTGGAATTCTCTTCCTGATAGACTACGTTCTATGAAATCACTTAAAGATTTCAAGATTGCAGTCAGATCTATGTAAATTTTACTAATGTAAACTAGACTTAGCTAATTTATATATATTTGTAATGTTTTTAATTTCATTTATTTATTTATTTTTATTTATTTATTATTTTTTTTCTCGGCAATTAGCATAATCTTGCTAGAGGCCTAATCAGCCTCATCAACCCGAGGTGAAATAAAGTTATCTATCTATCTATCTATCTATCTATCTATCTAATTTCACCTCATAGCAGTTTCAATTTTTTTAAAAACGTGTGTGAAAGATCATGTAGATAGCTCCAGCCGATTGCTAGAAAGAAGGATTTGATTAGTATGCATCGAGACGCCCTTATTAGCGGTTTTGAACGTTTTGGTCTACTTTAACAAATTAGCGAATAATTTTTAAACCACTCGATAGATCTTTTTTAAAATTTAAATTTCTTAAGATTAACCTTCCTTCTATATGACGTTTCAGTTTCAAGATTATTGATATACTGTAAGGCAGTAAAATAAGCGCTACAACTAGCTATTATTTTGGCAGAAATTTTTTGTTTACGAGTGTGAGCCTCTAATTATTGAGGGTATTGTCTCCAAGTTTCATATTTTCGTGCACAACAATAGCTAGCATTTTTGCATAAGTCAAATGCATTGTTAGTTACTGCCGTTCACGTGAAAATAAAACTTGGAGACAATGCCTTAAATAATGAGAGGCTTTCACTTGTAATGACGAAACTTCCGATAAAAAAGTAACGAATTGTAGCCCTAATTTTACTGCCTTACAATATGTCAATAATATTGAAACTAAAAGGTCATATAAAAGGAAGGTTAATCTCAAAAATCTTAAATTTTCTAAAAAATCTATCGAGCGGTTAAAAATTATTTGCTAATTTGATAAAGAAGACCAAAATGTTTACAAAACCGCTAACAAGAGCGCCTTGATACATACTAATCAAACGCTTCTTTCTAGCAACCGGCTGGAGCTATCTACATGATCTTTCACACGCGTTTTTAAAAGGATTGAAACTACTCTGAGGTGAAATTGCATGTCAAAAGCGCTTCATTTTCTACAGATAACGGCCAAACAACAATATTGTCAATCTTTTACTGTTTTTCTAACCTTAAAAACTTCATCCCAAAATATCTCGATAACGCTCTTACAGGTTTCGCTTAAACTTCACGAACATCGAGGCCGCTATTGGAGGAAAAAGCTCCCGTGAACGATTTTTGAAGAACAGTTCCCAGTGCCGAGATATACTGCTACAAGTAAAATAGGTAATAGCGTTATTTCGTTGCTATGACAACTCCGATGTCGTTGCAACCCTGATCATAACAAATTTTCGTCTTTACCTAATACAACTGTGGTGGTGATTTTTCCAAACCTTTGTTTATGGCGACGTAGTTTATGCTCAAACTTGGGAGGTATTAACCCTTAAAAAACTGTATCGAGCCACCTTAGTTGGTACGTATAGTGAGTCATAGCGCTAGTTTAAATTAACGAAAGTTTTACAATACAATAGTCTTGTAAAACGCAGTTAATGGAACGTGACGCAATCGGCCCGGTGGGGCATCTCTACGTGAAGTATTATAGACCCGATTATTGATAGTTAGTTGTAGCGTTTGTCATCTCTGTCTGGGGGCAAATAAGTTCGCATTTTCTAAATTGCTAAACCAGCGAATGCTTCATTTATGTCTCCTTTGCTTCGATAAATAGCTAAATGTAAGCATTGTACAATCCTGCTAATTGGCGTAGACCTCGAGCATTGTCTGGCTATAAATCTGTGGTCAGAAGTTCTGAGTCACACTTCTGCTCATGTCAAGTCATTCACTGTTAAAGGTAATCAGGAGACCTCAGTCAAGCATGCACTATATGCCTTCTTGGCGGAGTGTTAAAACGAACTTCGAAATCTTTGATTTGGTAATGAAACTCTAGATATGTATGGAGTGTTTGCATGATCTCCTCGACCAATCAGATGGTGGATGCGCGCTCTTTTATTCTAATGTCAAGATTTTATAAAATGCATGATTTTAAATTTGTTTTTTGTTTTTGTTTTACTAAATATTAAAGCCAGTTCACTTAAGTCGTCGGCTTCTATTTAAGCTTGTTTTCAGCTCTTTTTTCGTTGACGATATGTAGGCTCACAACTAATAACATTTTGTTTTCTTTTGAAAGCGAGACTTTCCTCGGATGACATTTTTTTTTCACAATTTTATTAGCTCCAACGTTGGCCTTTTAATGGACCTGCTTCCCCACCATGAGGCATTTGTAGCTTCCTGAAAAAAAAAAAATAAAAACAACCCGACAAAATGCCCGGGGTTATGGACACGCTTGGAATTATTATTATTATCTATTATTTTTTATGTCTGCTCGTGTAAAAATCCGATTTTAATCTGCCATGCCTGATTAACCAAATTTTCCCAGACTCCATTCTGTGGCTGAGTTCAAAGCAAAACCGTGGGCACCTCAACAATGACCTTTAAAGTTTTACTGTATTTCGTGAGAACTCGTGCTACGAAGGAGATGACGTTTGCATTGTCTTTGAATAGTTCAATTTACACCTCTAGGATGCGACTTGTTGTAGTCGATTGTTAATTCTACTCAATTTTGAAGTACCCATTTTGCTTCTTAAGTCTGATTTCTTTTCTTCTTTATATTTTTTTCCTTTGCTCGAGATATGAATTATGCTTTATCCACTATGTGATCTTTAATTTTAGTTTGTTCAGCACAAATGCGTTATGTAACAAATTTCAGCTGATGAATTTGAAGAACATTTAATGCAATTTGTTGGATCACGATTGTTAACTTTCCAGAAAAAAAAAAAAAAGTTCTCTTTCTTGTAAACTGGCAGCTAGTTAGTTCGTCCCATGTAAAGTATTAATCCAATACAGTCTTGGATTCTACGTTGTGGATTCCAGATTCCAGTTATTGTAACTTGAATCCCGGATGGAAATCGTGATTGAAATCCGGATTCCTTGAGCTGAACTAAAGCCCAGGATTCCAAATTTCCACGAGCAATCATTTGAGGATTCCGGAAATCGAGTTGTTATACAATAAGAACGCCCACAGGCTTTTCTGCTGATATTTTTAATACCTACGGCAGTTTTTCATTTGAAGAACACAAAGCTTCTATTTATTGGGTTATTGAAGACCCACAATGATGTTGTAAGGTGTGGTTTGTCGCTTGATGTGTCTATTAAGCTGTGTTTTATGGTGCATTAATTGTTTATTTGAAAAAAAGGAAACATTGCTTTAGGGTTAACGCGTACAATTTACGATGTTTTTTTGAGTTCCCATAGTTCTATTGTCAGATGCGATAAGATGATTGCACTTAGAGTAAAGATTTCGTTTTGTGGACGTTGTATGACTCGGACATATGATTAATTCCCCGCGCGGGAGATCAAAATAGTGAATTTATTTACCCGTGGGGTCACAATTCTAAGTTACTTTCTGGATCAATTTAGAAAAAACTGGTCTGAGCTTTTAGTCCCCTTGCCTTGTTAAAGGAGCTATGACACGGTATTCATTTGCAATCTTTTTCAATTTAAAAGAAAAGCTAAAACGTGTTATCTCATTAGTTGAATTCCAAAAAATAATAGGCCACTTCAAAAAATACGATAATAAATATTTGCATATTGCCGTTTGGGTAGTGCCTCGTGTAAATCTCACTTTTGTATTATCATTTGTGCGCGATCTGCAGGTGCATTGCGCCCGTCTGTCGCAAATTTGCATTTTCAGTGTATTTGCGTGCAACGGGCAATTTTGCTAACGTTCAACGTTGGCTAAATCATAGTTTAGCTAGTACCTTTGTCTTTTTAATACGTTCAGGAGTTTGACAACGAGAGAAATGAGTTTCAAGTCTTCTATACGTACTCTGAATTCTATTACGCCATTGCAACAATTATACATTACTATTGGATAGACATGGATTGAACTGAATTGACAAAAATTGAGCCAACTTCCTAGAAGTTTCTGATCATGTCTGCGAAAATCAGCGAAAAAACTTATTTTGGATCGCTCCTTGATGAAATTTGCTTGATATTTTCTTAATAGCTCTACAGGAGCATTATTCGGTGTATGTGCAAAGACACCAATTAATGACGACTTCAGCACAGAATAGAATGCCCTCTGAAATTATTCCCTTTAATTATCATGCACCAGTGTCGAAACTATTGATTTTCTGGTCAAAGTCACCGTACGAGAACTTTCTTAGTAATATTACAAAAATTAATCTATTTTACAATGGCGTAGCACATAAAAAAATAAATGACAGACATTTTGGCGTAACTTTGGCGATGATGAAATAGTCGGACAATCAAGTGCCTTTCATTATGTCTTTTGTGCTTTTTACTTTTCGTAAAGTACATTACTTTTGCGCTTTTCGTTTAAACAGATGCTTTGAAAAGTTGCGACTGTTGATGGAAATTATCCTTGTAAATGTGCACAATTTTAAATTAATGACCATCTGGCTAAGTGGTCTACCGATTATTAGAGAGCTCTCAGACTTCTAGAAATGGGAAGATGCATCTAGGCTCTGTTAACTATACTCTAACTTGAGTCTTAGGATATATTTTTAATACCGTGGCCATAGTCAGTTGGAAGGTGTAGAGCATTTTTTCAAGTGGTATTATTTATTATACTGTAAAAGGTATAGCTAGTAATCGAGTCTTGGGACATAATCCTTTCGTGTGAGCATTAAAATGAGCTCTTCTTAAGGCTGTACATTTTTTTTCTCCGTCTCTTTCGCGCTGTCTACTATCATGCTTTTCAAGCTGGCCGGTAACCAGTCTGTGAATGAAATCTTTAGGTAAAATCACTCAAGTGAAAACTATCGAGCAGCATTTCTTGTGACCTAATGTATAATGGTGACACCAATATGCCAAGTTTG
This sequence comes from Porites divaricata, assembly GCA_038088405.1. Classification (NCBI taxonomy): domain Eukaryota; kingdom Metazoa; phylum Cnidaria; class Anthozoa; order Scleractinia; family Poritidae; genus Porites; species Porites divaricata. Next base: position 8,838,059 of record JBBMOI010000011.1, read on the forward strand.
TCTGACTATCATATATAATGATGTTGGGCCATTTTCAATTATGAATTTCGAAAGCTCAATTACCAGTGACGGAGAAGAAAATTTTGGTTGGATCGTTTTCCAAGTGTTCCAGAAAAAGATTCACTTTTGTTTCTCTTTATTTTCTACAAATGCATATTTATTTATTTATTTTTCGTTTCAGTGTTAGGCATATTGGTTGGAAGATGCTAAGCAACTAGTTTAAAATAGGCTAATGGTATCAATCACTTTTCTCGAAAATGCTTTTTCACATTCAAACTCATTCTTAGTCCATTATTATCCCTTTTGTCAAAATAGGTGGTACTCACTTGACTTAAACCAACAATTTCAAATTCTAAAATTTGCGATCATTTTTCATTGACGCTAGCATCAGGTGCCGACAGCTGCTAATCTGGGATACTTACTTAAATATAAGCCTTACCTCTGAGTCATTTTTCTTTTTCGGTACAGCTCTGTAACCAAATACGAGCAGCTATTACATGCAAATGTTCCAAACTGAATTATTATATGTATATTAGTAGAGAGGACTTCATCATCTGTACTGCTCGGAGTATTCGAAAAGTGTATGACTGTGAAAATCACTAAGCCTTTGTTGGTTTTGGAATTTTTTTCTATAAGGCCATCCCCCTTTTTTTTTCTTTTAGCGTCGAATGCGTTTCCTGATGTTGGGTCGGTCGGTTGAAAAAAAAAAAAAACCTAAAAAAAAATCACAAGAAGTCTCGGAGTAGGAGTTCCAGTACCTCAGGATGACGGTAAAAGTAAACATTCACATATTTGGATTAAGAAAATGCACAATATACTGTAAAAAATGTTCCTATTTTGTTCCTGCTTTTTCTCTATGCTGTTACTATGCTCATTTTTCAGATTAAAAGAACTATCTCTGAGTGAAAAATGGATAAACTAAGTTTTTTTTTCTAATTTTTTTTGGAAAATGCCAAAACTTTTGGTCGGTCGGACGACTCTAAACGGAGAAAAAAAGAGAATGCATGGCCTAAACGTGATGTGGGTTAATACCCTCAGTTCTATTTGAAGACTGATTGCTTTTTATGTGTTCTACAATTGTGCTTAAGACTCGATGTTAATTGAAAGTTAATGACCGTTAAAAGCCAAAAAGTTTTTAAAAGCTCAAACAAGCAATTAGTCATGTATGGTGTTAGCTGATAATAAGCTTCTAAAGTCACTAAAGCGTTTACTGTGGCTGTAGAAGTATCGCGGAGGTCACGGTTTCGAATCTGTTTTTTTGTTTCAGGATTTCTTTTACAAAATTGCTTATACATATAACTCTGGCAGTTTAAATCTGTGAAATTTTGTATATGCACTTTCATAAAAATATCAAATATCACTGAAAGATCTAAATGAACATTAGAATTGGAATGATCCGACAGTGCGATGATATAGGATCACCCTATCTGATATCTATTTTGAAACCATCATAGCTTGAATAAGGAAGTCAACGCTATAGTCCGATCTGAAATCTCAACAACATTAATTTCTGCGAATTTTATGCAAAAAATAAAACGATAATTGTTATCTTTTTTCCCTCTGCCTTATTCAGGTAAATTGAATCTTGTAATGCCACCGATTATCAAGTCCTAAACGCTTCCCTTACTAGGCGACCATTAGCATATGTCTTTCTTTCAAATCATGTCAAAAGACAAATTAAAGAAATCATGCAGCGTGCATCGTTATATGATGAAAACCTCTCTGCGTTCGCGTCCTGAATTTCTCCCCTGAAGTTTGTTTGAGAGGTTCACTAGAAAAAATACAAGAAAATTCACCCACGATATGATCTGTTCACATACAACATTTTTTCTCAATGTTTGACATGTGATGGAACACTACTGTGTTTGACATTGTGCTTCCAGAGTGACCAAATGTGGGATTTCTGCCGAGCAATGTTTCAAATCGTCTCAACCCACTTTTTTATTTTCTTAGATTAAAATGAAGTCAAGCTATTTCTTAGGAACTTCTTAATACACCTGTATGAGTTTTCTGGGAATAGTTTTATTACGTATCTAATTGGTTTTTTGCACGGCTGAAACTGTCATATGATACAAAAACACTTTGCTGGCTGGCGAAACGACGCAGCAAGCTTTTGAAAAGAAAGGTTTTTGGCTTGTTGAATGATGTAATGTCTTTGTTTTTCTTGTCCCTCTGCTTCGTTTGCCGTTCAGCAAGGTGACTTTAGTAGGTTTTAGTACCATTTGACTGTTTCCCGCCCATTCCAACAAATTACCTGGCTGGCAGAGAGTTTTATCGGATGCGCCAAGCTGGGCACTAGTATACATGTAACTATGGCGTCATCGAAACAAGGAAAAAAACAACAGAAAGAAGCAAGGAAGACAAAAACAGCAAAATTGAACTTAAAATTCCAATCTTCCTTTCTACAACCTATTTTGTACCAATTTGCAAGTAAGAGTTAATGGGCTTTGGAGAAAAAAGGGAACGTAATGTTGACGAAATCGTCCAAACAACACATTGTTTATCCGCCACTAAGATGTTGCCCTCAAGACTATATACTGAAAGTTTTATGAAAAAGATACAGTCCTTCTAACGAATACATGAAACTCAAAAAGTGAGGAATTAAAAAAAAAAAAAACAAGAATAAAATAACCTTCCAGTTCAGATTCGATGTTGCCATGCATGCTAACTCTTTTATACACAAAATCTGACCCGTAGGGTCAGATTATTGGTTTTTCCAACTCGTCAATTGGGGAAAAAGATAAACACAAACTTTAAGTTAAATGTAACTAGGTTTTCTTTTTTTAAACCTTCCTTTGGTAACGAGGCGGTGCGGTTTGGGGCGGGGGGAGTGTTTTTTGTGTAAATACTCAAGTTAGAGCAACCTTTTGCTACACATTACCTTACTACAAACTTAACTGTTTTGTTCAATTTGTTCAATTGATATTGTAGGTGGGGTTTTTTGTTTAAAAATGATTTATTTGTATCTTTCCATCACAGAGAAATTACAATGAATGTTATGTAACATGAAAAAATGTATCACTTATTCTTAACTATACAGTTTAACTGAAAATTTCTCTGCAGTTTGTGTTTCTAAGTAATTTGAATTTTACCTCGAACGAAACACTGTAAAATTTGTAAAATGATTTCTTTTCGAGAAATGTTTGAAAAAAAAACCTGTTTTGAATAGGAGGTATTTTCATTTCTTTAGTGATTTTAGGCGAAAGATTTGCAGAAAAATTGTGATTATCATACTGTTATTGTTAAAGCTTTCAGCAGTTAAATGGAACTAACTATAAAACGTAAGCGGTTTCATTACAGACTTAAGACATTAAGAAAGGCTTTGATCCTCGAGCCGTGGCCCTGACAAAGTAACGTATTTCTCTATCCCGAGTTTATTCTCCCTTATCGACCAATGCAGACCTCAATCTTACACTATAACAAATTACTTTGGTATCGAGCATTTAAATGGCCATAACTTATAGTACTCGATGAAGCGGAATGCATCATATAAAACTGAACTTGTCTCTAATTTTGCTTCTTTCTCCTTTACGAATAAAAAATATTCATATTTGTTCTATCATTTACGTGTATCTGATAAAAGAAAGTTGTTTCAATAAACAGCTGAAAGAAACTACAATTATAAAGTTATTCTGTACATTAGTAGCGTATGTGCGCAGTGACTCATACATAAATTATCGTAGGTGTGTAGATTAAGATTTGCGTTGCTATTTGTTACCTAAGGATGTTTGGGTTTCTTTCATTTTAATATGTATTATATAGTGCACAGTCATATTTAAACGGCACAGCCGGTAATTTTCTTGTAATTGAAATTGCAAGATAGAAATGGGGGAGGATTTTAATTCGTGCGTCTTCTAGAGACAATAATTTTTTAGGCCAGCCTCCACTCTTTACTCAAAAAAAGGAAAAAAAATTATCTTGCCACTTTTAAAGAAGAGTGTCCTATATTTCTAATCAACACAATTAAATATTCTGGAAGAACAGCTGAAAATATGACACTAGGAAAACAACAAATCCTTAAATGATTTTGAAGGAAATCTAATTATTAGGGCTCATATTCTGGGATGAACAATCGAATGATGCAAAAGCGCTCCTGGAGAGCGGTGAATTATCCAGATATTTTCAGTATCATAATTACAATACAAACAGATCTCAAATATGTAGAGGAGTATTGCATATTAAAGCATCTTGCTTAGCTTGGTAGATGGGAAGCTTGATTGTAACTGAGATTAGTCTTAACTAATTTCCGCATCTTATAAAACAACTGCTAAAGGGATTCACACTTTTTTTTTGTGTATAAAGGTGATCACAGAACAAAGATGAAGGAAATAACTGTTTCTCACAAGGGAAAGATTGGTAACTTCCTTGCCCTGTTCTCTCCTTTGAGAGGGACCAACGCTTAACCTTCCACGAAAATTGGCCGTTTCATATCATATGCAACAGGGCACTAAACCCTGAAGGGCTCTTAATTCAAAATAACAGTTTTCCTAATTTTTATCCTTTTAAGAAATGCAAAATGCAAATGATGGGGGATAAAAAGAACATTTCGCAATGCGTGAAATAACGTGTTATATCAATAATATATGGACTAACAATCACTTAGTTTAAATTGTCTCCCACGAGGTTAGAATTGGAATCAGACACATTCACTCTCATTAATTATCAAAGAACATCTTTTCTTCTCTTTTCGCAGATCACTCCGAATTACTTCGTTCTGAATAAACGATGTTTATATTAACAGGAACGGAAAAAAAATTTCCGCCGCCGGGTGCGTATAAACAATTAAACTTTAAAACCTCGATCACAACTGGCGACAATTTTCGCCCGGGTGTAAATTAGCAAGCTTGAGCTCTCGCGAAAGTGCATTTCCGATAAACAAACAATTTTCCTCCGTGGTTGTTGAAAAAAAAGGCAAAATTACATGCAAAAAATTTAATCTTATTCAACTCCATGTGTTTTTAAGAACTTTTGTAGTTGATTAGTTCAAAACGTAATGGCGCATTCTGTGTCATTATTTATCATTCTTTTGAAAGAACGTCTTAAGTGGCTGCAATAAAATAAGTGCGGCACATAAAAACGAACACTGAAAGAGAGTCATGAGCCGCAATTATATTGGTGTTTTAAGACAAAAGAATGGAATTAATTTTGCCTCTACACTTGTTTGTAGTGCAAGTCATAGATACGAAGCTTCAAGTGTTGTTAAAACTTATTCTACAAATTGTAGGTGTGTGGTTCAGCTATCTCGGCCAAGATTTTGCCTCGAATCATTTAATTATTCTCTCTGGAAAACAAAAAAGATGAAAGTATAACTGTCTTTTAGTGTGCAAGTTTCAATATGTTTCGCTACTTATTGTTACAATATTTGTACAAATAAGAATTTTTGACTAAATGAGTTGCAGAAATTAACCAACTGCCTCCTTTAAAATTTTGCTTAACTTTTAACTCGCGCGCCAAAGAATCCGTATGGCTCTAAGCAAAGTGGCTCTCTTTTCTTTAAATAATGCCCTTTTCGCACAAACGTCAGGTTTAACGCTTCATTCCAAAAAAAAAATCTCCGGGAAAAATTGATTTAAATTAATTAAAATTTTTTCAAGGAACATTAAGGAAACCAAATTGACGTATGTGCCTTCATTTTCTAAAGCCGTCTTGTCTCTTAGTGATGTAGTGTCACTTTTGATAAGTCTGTCGGCTTTTTTGTTAAAGCTAAGCTTACAGAAGGCGTATCTGCATTATTGCTTATGTTGACCCAAGGCGCCAATTTTATTTCAGTGTTTGTCAAGCTAGTGGCTGCTGAAACAAACGAACTTATAACGTAAATTACTCTTTCCGTCCTTTACAGATAATTGAAATACTCCCTTAAAAATTGGCAGAGTAGGCACGTCAGAGTGTTATTCCATTCTTGACATTAAAGTAGACAAGCTTTGGCGTGCATTAAATACCCATAGCGTTATCTCAGTTATATTTTACTGGACCAGTCGTAGTTCTTTTTAATCTATTTTTTGTTTCATTTTTCTGTACTGCTTCTGAAACCGTGCCATGTATTGCTCCAGAGCTTTTGACGATTTTGATGGGACATACATGCCATTTATTGACCAATAAATCCCTCGTTGTTGCTTTGGTTAGGCAACCAAGTTGGGTAACCAGTTCAGAACAAATAATTGTAAATAAATTCCCTTAAAATGCAAAACTACCCCAATAGAATTCATGCTGATTTGCACGAATTAGATATGTTTTCTATGGATACTCGCTAGAGTAGCTCATTGGTAGTCAGTGAACGATGAAAAATTGAACAAATTGGCTTTTGTGATGGCTGATAATAGGAGATTTTTGTACAATATGTCAATGCGGTAAATACTCTGCAAACATTTAGGTTTTCGATGAACCATCCTTTCACTTTTACAGCTTGTTACTTGAACAAGAAATTTCTTCCCTAATAAGAAAAACCCATAGTGAATTTAGCTCGATTTAGATGTTTGTAAATTAAGGTAAAATAGGCTCGTGTCAGTGGCGTCTAAATGTCCATTTAGCTTGAGTTTTATAGCGTCTATAAATGAGATAGAGAGCGCTGCAGTGTACGTAGGCGAATATCTTCGCAAATCTTCTACTAAGAAAGCGTACATATAATATCCGACATTATTCATCGATTTGTAACAAAAAATTACTCCGTTTAAGAGGCTAGACATTTCTCATTCTTTTTGCCTGATTTGAATATTGACCCAGGGCTTCAAAAACCAAATAACCCGTCAATATAAGACATTGTTTTGATATGATATTTATAGCCTTCGTATTTTTCGTCCCGTATCACCGATCTTTTCCTGAGCTTAATGTAACAAACTATATCACGCACAGAAAACGTTTCTCATTGTCTTTTATGAATAACACCTACATTTTAAAGATTTCTTTCAGCGCACTTTAAACTTGTTCGTGGTTATGACGTCGTAGTACTCACCGGACAAACTATATTCACTATTAAACTGTGTTAAGAGTTTTGAGTTGGAAGTTGATATATCATAGCTAAAGGCGCTAATTTCTAGTGCTTTAGTTGATATGTGCATGTAGGTCGATTTTACATCCTATATGCTCTTTTTAACGAAGAAAACGAAAAACAAAGAAAAATAATAGTAATATCAAAGGAACTACAGAGCTTTGGGGGGGTATTTATTTAGTAATCTGCTTTAATAAGATGTATTCTCCGTTCAATTTTTTCTTCAAGCTCTGACTTTAATAAGCGGACTGCATAGCATCGACTTGTCAGACGGGAATGCTTTTATGCCGCATCACTACCGAAAACAATTACACTTCCTTTAAAAAAAACATCCCTTACATGTTCTTCGAAACTACCTATATATATATATATATATATAGAACTCATTGTTTAGGTAGAGAAATTTCTCAAAATTTGCGGCTTCTATCTTGTCTTTATATTAAGCGTTCTTCGTCGGTCTGGCAGGGAGAGATGTATATGGCGCTAGTGAACTTGTTTCGTAGTAGAAATGAAGTGCTACTAGGTATTAACAATGGGGCCAAAATCAGTGTAATTTATAGAAGACTAAATTTATGATGGTTCCGTATATTTTCTCCTCGAAAATTAATCCTTCAAAAATTAAAAAAAAAAACATTTCTGTAAACGATAATTACAGAGCAACTAACTTTTGTTTTGATATTTAAGGACTGTATTTTATTTTCTGGGCAGACAAATTCAAAACAGGAGGCCACCTCTGATATTTTATGTTAATGAAGCGTTTGCTTCTCTCGGTGGGTGAATTTATTCCTAGATATTTTAAACACGCACTCACACTGTGCGAATCACAGCGAAAAAGTAAGATTATCGAGTAAAAGCTTCGAGATTCAAAGTTAAATTGAACTTTTTTTATTCACCAGATCGAAATTGGCGAGGGTAAATATTCACCCAAGACTAAGAGAGGTTATATTACTTTTTATGTAAATTTTCTTCGACTTGTTTTGTAATTGTTTGGTAGTATTACGCTTCTTGAATGCCCAAACGTAACTGGAACGTCCGATAAAAAGTAACTAAAAATGCCTTAAAAATGTGCAGGTACCGTTTGAACTTCACCATCAAAGAGCAAGATAGAGTTATAGTAAATTTGTAAGAGGACCGGGAATTATAATAGTAAAATGAAGAAACCTACAACTTGAAAGTTAGTAATGACCCCGAGACTATATTTCAATGCAGCCGGATTATCAGGTATTAAATTAGATCGTCAGAAAAAAAAATAATCCGCAAGAATACTAATGACGATCTAGTGTTTAAACGTGATCAGCGCGAAGAAATATGCCTTGTTTCTTACCGTTTTTTTTGTAGAACACAATTTCCTTTTTAAGCTCAACCTGGGTTTTTAACGCCTTTTGGATACTCGCTATGTCGTCTTGTTTGGTCTCCAGCCCGTACAAGAAACTACAGCCACAACTCCGGCGCATCAATTCGCTTCGGGAAAAACCAGTCAGCTCACAGAAGCCATCACTGCAGTAGACTATAGGGTAATTGTTCTTTTCCTGGGCGCTACCAAGAACGAAGTTACTGTCTGAGGAGAGCCATGCGGGAAATTCTGAGTGTATTATTACTTAAATAACCAACTGGGCAATAAACATTAGTTATCAACCAACCGTTCAATACTAGAAACGCATTTAATACTCGTAGCAGTCGGTTGTGTGCGCTAGGTGGCTGAATTTAAAGTAAGATAGCCATGCAGGAAATACTAAGAATTATTACTTGTAATCAGCTGAGCAATAAGCACTTACGACGTAATGTCAAGTTAAGAAATTTTCAGTCGGTAAAATACATTGTGCACCGTAACATTACTGACTTGCTAGCGGTGTATTACGAACACTATTACTCATTATTAACAGAATTATTATTGCTCTCAGTACAAATGGTTACTTACTTCCTCGGTCGAATTTTTGGGCAATCGTTTCTAGAAACGTGTTCTGCGGTGCAAAGCGTCCGCGACGAATAGGCATGATGTGTCTTGTTCGGTTACTAACGTCTTTCTTAGGTCGAAGGAAATTGGTCTTAAGCGCAAAGCGTTGTCGAGAAGCGCAGTAATTCTTTTGAAGCTGGCATATTTTGAGTGGATTTAAGATACATTATATTTATGTCTCGTGTAAATACTCGTCGGTAGGCGGGAGGCGTTGAGCATATAAACAAACAGCAGGTTTTTTTTTCAGTGTGTTGACTCCTTAAGTCCTTCCAAATTGGCACCTTACAGTTTCTCTGGCGGATCCTCTATAGTAGCTGTCAACATGCTGCTTGCTCCCTTCACGACATTACGAGCAAAAATACTCTCTTATGAGGCGCCTGGCTGAACTAAAATCAAAATCGTTTGTAAGTGCCTTAAGAAACCAATCAAATTGAAGTAACTTAGTTCAGTTGTCAATCAAGCACAATCGATGGAACACCTGCCATTTGGAAGCGCGCGATTAAACTGCGAAGATTGTGTCAGGCTGATGGACGTCACAGGAGGATTGGACAAAGCCGTAAACCCCGTAAATTCTTCTAAACGAACGCTCGACCTTTTAACTTGCAATACACTAATCCTAGTGGCTGCTTACGACTCAGAGGCTCGTAATCCCCAAAGTATTCGATTATGAACCAAGATAAAGATGTTTTCTGCGTACTTTCCTCATTGATGCTACTTTTTAGCACCATATTTTACTATCAATAAGAACACTGTTTTGCCTTTGAAAATCCTAGTTTTGGATCGACCTTTAATTGAAATTAGTGCAAACTCAAACCAATATTCTCGTACTTGCTAATTGAAACCATTTTCAAGTTCTGATGAAATTCAAAAAGATAATTTATTATTATATCACTAACTTAACAAATTTGCATCAGGTTTTTTACCTTACCGATCTAAAAAACCTAATATTTCCATCTTCGCGAACAATCAGATTTGAATAACTGCTTAAAAATCCGTCAACGAACAAAGTTTTGGACAGAAAATTTGTTTCTGAGCAACCAACCTCGAGATACTCGAGGAACAACGTTTCATATTGTCAGTTAATGGCCCCTGTTGGAAGGCATGTTTCTAAGAAGAAAAGTCATAATAGCTTAGAGTTGTTTAGAAAGTGGTACGAGACAATAAATTATTGATCGATTATAGAGGGGAGAACTTATGTTGTGTGCGCCATTGTAAGTCACAACGTTAAACACATCTTTGGCAGTCAATTTCCCGACATTGGACAGGTGAAGCTTTTACCCGCTTGGCGTCTATTAGGTGCCATTGAAAGAAAATGATAAAAAAATAATATTTATTATATAACTCTATCCATAAATTTTATCCTTTCTATTGCACAGGTGAAGCTTTTACCAGCTTGGCGTCTATTCGGTGCCATTAAAAGAAAATAATAAAAAATAATAATTATTAATATATAACTCTATCCATAACTTTTATCCTTCGATGTTTAATTTAAATAAAGTTTTCTTGAAGACTTTTTCCTTCTGTTTATAGGCATATATATGAGGAGATTCTCGGCTTCTAAGAAAAGAGCTGCTCTTATATAGCAGTATAGTCCGTAGACTTTGATCAAATTTGAAGAGTTGTTTTCACTTATCACCCATGTGCCAAAAAGCAACAGCTGGCTTGACACAATCTCGTCAAAAACACCTTGCATATAATTCGCTCTTAATTTTCACAGCTTTTAATGGTTAAGCTATTTGTAACATGGACTTTCCAAGATTACCAAACTGCCAACAAGCATCAGGTGTAATAACCTTGAACTTTTAATCATTCACACACTTTATTTACAACCGGAATTGGAGAGAATTAAAAGCCTTATTTCATGGTAGCAAAGTTAACACGTACGAAAAGTTTAATTAAACAAACTTATCCGATCACAATTTTCTTAAAGCTTAGTTGGCGATAAAACTATCATGCTTTTTCCACTAAAAACACAGTTTCCCTCTTTCCCTATGTAACTGTTAAAATTAAATTCCTGCTAAGAGGCTCGCGTGGCAAATAATATCTGCCTTCTTTTACTGGCCAGCAGAAGTTTGTATTGTGGAAAAAAAGGTACTGGTAAATTGTGCACAGTTTTTTCGAGATGAGAGTTGTTGGCAATTCTTTATTCCCAGTTCTCAGAGTCCTTTCATACTAAACACAAGTAAAAAATGCTCCGTGTAAATTCAGTGTGCAATTTTTTGCGTTCCGCATGCCGACCTTCAGTTTATGGTGCCGGAATAAGTGCATTCATTTGTTTTTCTTGGCGGTGGTTTTTCTTTTGTTTGCTACAAAAATTTAATATTGCACTATGCCGATTCATTTTAAGTTCTGATATCGTTTATAAAATGAGTTTTGATATTGGTTGTTTTAAGTTTCAGTTTGATGGTATACATGGTTGCCAAAGGAAGTAAGCCAAGTGGGACAAGACAGGTTGAAGGGTCCAATTTGACCGCTTTAATCTCGGATAACGGTAATTCATTTTTCAAGGGAAATTTTGAAATATTTTATGCTAAATCATCAATTATGAAAGTCATACGTTTTTACAAACGATGAACCAAAAGAAAACATGAAATGTTGCCATGTAGGTGAAATTATATACTTTCTAACCGCAGAATATTGCGCACGTTTCTCTATATGGCACGCTTGCATTCTCTTCCTTATAAAATATATGGCTATCAGTGCTGTTGAAGACAAAATGTAAGTCGCAATTTATATTTCTTAACTCTTTATTGCATGTCTTCCCATGCGTCTGTTAGTAATACATTTGCTTGAATAAATAATAATACAGCTAGATTACCAAGGTTGACGAAAATTTGATATGGTGTAATTATTAGACAATTTTTGTTTGCTTACAGACAGGGAAAACAACAACGAAAAAAGAAGCAGGATCGGGACTTTTTTTATGGAAATTTTGTGCTATTCTGCAAATTTTTAAGTTAATTATATGAGAAAGAAGAATGAGAAAACCAAATGTACTTTAGAAAATGGAAGAAATTTTTCAAAATATATTCAAAGGCTTGTGTCTATAAGTTATTTCCTTTGTTCTAAAAGGGGGAAGCTTCACAGTCTGGCGTATTGTCTAAATGTTTCACGTTTCTTTTATGGAGATAAAGACAAACAAAAGCTTCTGGATCGACTAACGTACAGTTCCATGAAATTTGTTCAGTAAAACAAGTAATAGTTTTTTTTATCTTGTCGTGACTTCCAACGCAAAACAGTAAAATATAATTTCCATTTAGCTGCCAGTCATGTGAATTGTAATTGATCATTTTTAAGCCAAATGCAAACAAAATGGCAAATTTGAGCATAGTCATTGTTTAACTTAGGAAGCTTTCAGAAATCGAATTTTCTGCGTCTTTTGTTTTAATTACGCACCAGTTATTGATCGTTTTAAGCCTTCATTACGTCATTAGTGAAGTGCTTGTTTCAAATTATAACTCCCACTGCAGTCACGAAAGGCAGCCATGTTTGAATATTATGCCAGCTTAGTTTTCAACTTGACACGTTATTCCTGCACGCAATTCTTTGTTCATTCAGCAGACTTGTTTGAACCACCTCAGAATAGTATTCGGCAATCCTTAAAAACACAATTTATAACAGGGTATGGAATAAGTACAAAATCACTGTTTATAATAAATTCAATATTCTTTTTTTTTTTGCTGAAGTGAATAAGTCTTTTAAAACTTTAAATGCGAGACAGAGCCAAGTGGTTAAGGAGGCTTGATAAAACACTAAAGCCTGGTTTTGACAAGTGCCGCAAACAAAAGGGTCCGGTGATTATTTTTCCTTCAAAAAGGCCTGCATGCAAACGTAAGAACCAGGGATTAAATTGCGTTCGGATTTTGCCGTATGAAAACGAAACGCAACCTAATCACAAGGCGATCGCCAATTTATTCTTAAGTGAAAGTGGTTTCATTACATTTCCATACATTACATTTCCAAGGCTCCTGATTCCCATTACATTTCCATAAAATAAGCCCCTAAACGTCGACTGTAAAGTCAGGTGAAATGTTTAATCTACTGTGAACAAGGCCAAATGATATTTAAGACTTTCGCTTTGCCAGTGCAGTGACTGAAATTTTAAAATGATTCAGTTTTATAATTTTATGTGTTTCTTCCAACCTGCAAAATTAACTACACATCGCCAAAATTATCGAATGAAAAAGTTCTTGCTTCAATAAAGTATAGGAAAAAAATACAGAATCTTACAAACAACGAAATCTGACTAGCGCTTTAAAGAAACAACTAGACATAAAAATTGCGTGTGGCTCGAGCGGGTTACACGGAATGAAAAAAATCCTATACTTTCTTCACTCCTTGCAGCCACAGCGTTGTGAACAAGGTCTTCGTAAACTGGCTACAAAAATCTAAACTAAGAGTTTGCTTTTTCGATAACCTCTTTTTCCTTCAAATTTTATCAAAAAGGTTTTTGGTGCTCGTTCCTTTGCTTGCGTCAGCTTTCCGTGTTTTCACTTGACATGCTTCGCTTGTACTTATATGGTTCGTGAGGCAGAGACTAACTGCCCGTATCAGGGGGGGGGGGGGGGGGGAGGGTAATTCTATTGTTTTCCACCTAAGTTTCTTGACCCACTCCGCCTGCCAGTATGACGTCACATAGTAACGGGCAAGAGCCTCGGGTCGCTTGTGCAAATTAGCAAGGGATACGACAGTTATTTGGACGAGCGAGGTCGAGGGAAAGCTAAGAAGCTAACAACTATCGCTATATATCGCTTATTTGACCGAATGTGTGTGAGCTTTGGTGTTGCTATAATCTGCTTGAGTAAACCGTTTTGATATTTTGTATCCTTGATTGTATAATTTTGTAAATTTGTTTTGCGGGCCGTGTTGCGGGATCGCCATCTATTTCACGGGACTGGCAAGGTCATCAAAACTTAAATCTTTTTTTTCTCTAAACTAGGCAACGTCTAGTCTCCAGAATAGGAGGTTCCATTCACAGATCACGCGTGTTTGTATTTCATCTATTCTTTTGCTAATTAAATGGGCCTAACTTCATATCATTCATTTCGAGTGTGGGCCTCTGTTGATCTCCTAATTCTCACCAAATTCAGTAAAGCTAGTTCGATCGATTATCTACTGCGAGTCGGCCCGTTGAACCCGAAATAATGAGAAATAGGTTTGAAATACGCGCTTAAGCTAATTTTCCTCAAATTTATATTTGAATTCACGATAAATACAGCTCCACTAGCTTCAAACAGCGTCTATGGCAGACAAAAATTGTTTTGATATGACAAAATTAATGTTTCAAATAATAGGGCCATTTATACGAGGAAAAATAAGACGCGTCTTACATAGGACGCGTCTTAAATAAGACGCGAACTTTCCGTATAAACGGCACATTTCGTCTAAAATAAGACGCGACTTAGCTAAGACGCGTCTTATTTTAGAACAGCCCTGAACACCTGTTCTTAGATAAGACGCGTCTTAGCTAAGATGAGAAAAACGTCGTATAAATGACCTTCGCGTCTTACATACGACGCGAACGCATAGTACGCATGCGTTAATTTTTGGCGCGCCACGTTGAATTGCCGTTGCTACGGGCAACATTCACATGAAAACGAGTCAAGAACAGAAATAAGACGCGAACCATTTATACGAGCTGCTCTCGTCTTAAATAAGACATGCTCGTATAAATGGTACAATTCGCGTCTTATTTAAGACGCGTCCTATGTAAGACGCGTCTTATTTTTCCTCGTATAAATGGCCCTAATGTGTGTCACTGTAGTGCAGTGGTCAAGGAGTTGCTTACACGTGCTGATAAAAAGGGTTCGACTCCCGGCGAAGCAGTTTTCTGTTGCTTTGTACCATTCTTTCCCCTGTTTGGTTTCTTTTTTTAACACTTTTTTTCCTTTTGGCCTTTTTTTATTCTTACTGCAGACCTGCTGGTCATGCACTTGGATCAATAAATATTTTAAGCTTAAGTCCGGAGTTTTATCAGTTTGCAAAAGGGATTTCAAAAGCTCTTGATCTGCACACTGGCCAAGCTAATACGACCAGATAAAAACCATAAGCTGTCATTAGGAAATCTCCCTCCTCTGAAAAAGCTGAATTTTTTTCAGTGTTAGTTGATATCATGCCAAAAAAACGCAAAGTATACCACAAACTGTACTAATTTACACCCAACACCCACCAGTGACCCACTGGCGAAAGTTAAACTTACCTTTTGTACATCGTCTTAATTAGTATGTGTAATCAAATGGTGACGAGTGAAATTAGGGAATAATTTCACGCGCGTTTTGTCCAAATCCTTATAATGCGAGGGAAATTGTTAGGATTTGGACAAAACGCGCGTGAAATTATTCCCTAATTTCACGAGTATACCATTTGATTACCTATTAATATCATGGGTGACGAATTACGTTAGCAATCGAGGATTTTTGACTTGTTTATCATGGATCGTATCGATCGATCGTGAACTCCGGGATTTCGGGATTAAATTACAGAATTACAGGTGTATGCCCAATACAGTATTAAAATGCGGTAAAGCAATGAGATTCACTGCTCACAGTCTCTCACAAATACCTGTCATTTAGCTTCCTTTTTCAACGCTACAGCTAAACGAACTTTGAGAGGAATGATGTGGGGTTCCACTAGCTCTGAAGAGCTGAAAATACGCACGATGTAAAGTATAATACATCTTTTGATGAACCTCCAATTGCTGTGTCTGAACTCCTCAAGCTTGCTTTGCACTGGCCCTCAAAAGTGTGACCGGTCGGTATAATTGCCCGTAAAATTTGCTCGACGATAGAAAGGAATCTTTAAAATTCATTACATCACTGGACATTTCATTCCAAAAAAGTACTTAAGTCTAGTTTTCTATGAAAATCCCAATTTTGTATTAGCGTAAAGTACTATAGTAGAGATGTTTGAGACCACCTTCTTGAAGTAAACTTAATTAAGTAGTAAATGGACCCCTGTGTTTGCTGACAAAAAATTTGGCGCAAACTCGCGTTTCACTTGAAATAAATGAATCATGACGAAATCACGCTACTTTAATTTCCTGAAGGATTCATTATCCGTTAATAATAATAATAATAAAATAAAATAATTTTATTGAACTTTACAAAAATTTGTGCATAATTTACAGAAATATTTGAAGTAAGAATTACGCACTATATAACATTAAGAATAATATAAATCACTGTGTCAATAACGATTTCACAAATACATTCCTTGCGGCTCAGATGCGGTCAATGACTCTTGCAGGCAGTCCAGAGTTTAAATAAAGTCATTACAAAAGAGAAATAGAGGATATTACATGGCCGCGCGGAGATACGAAATTTCTCTTCGAGTGTTGAAAAATATTTCACTCGTTCGCTGCGCTCACTCGTGAAATATTTTTTCAACACGAGAAGAGAAATTTCGTATCTCCAAGCGGCCATGTAATATTCTGTTTATTATATAGACACCGATGAAATACCAGGACAACGATTTCTTGAACTAATCTTGTATTCGTTGAATCAATAAAATGTAATAAAACATAGATCTTACGCACAATTTTAATTTGGGTCTGAATAAGAGAATACAAGTCGAGTTTATTTGTATTTTGAATGTTATAGCAATAAGACATACGAAATTTCATAACAAAAATGCTACGTAACTGTCCTTTAAAACGTGTAAATAATTTATCGAAAAAAGTCAGGCAATGGATAAAATGCCTAGCTCATGTGTCGTGGATAAAAACATGAGCAACATTTCAAAAATATTAACATAGTGTACCAAAACGTTCAAGAACGTTGTTTTAGTTGCCGAGGTACGGTGTGTTAACTTATTCTTTTTTCGTTTTTTTTTTTGCAGTTTTCTCACCTTATTATGTGCTTGAATAAAATGCACAATATTAAAAGACCTGAATTATTTAGAGTCACCTTCAAGTTCAGCACCAGTTTACTCTTGGCTTCCACCGCTGCTATCACTTTCAATTATATATCGGTTTTTTTTCGCTTTCGGCCCCAGTTCTGGACTTGTGACAGTATTTTTAGTCGGTGCCAGATTGATGTCGATGAATGTGCCTCAGTGAAATGACTTTGTAGACTCTGTTGTGCTGCTGTAGATTTCCCATAACCGGCGCGACGTAGGTGGCGCTCAACACTCGACAAAATTCCTCTAAGTAAAGATGGTTCGTACTCTTCGCCTTTTTTTTTTTTGTTCTTGCAGCGAATGCGTATACGAATTTGCTTAATAGGTAGTTGTTAAGTTCAACTGCTGGAATCTCTTCTAATCAATGCTTCTCCTCTCGCCGCCGTTCTGTTAGAAACTGCTTGACAAAATTTATGTCGTACAGTGTATTTCTCTTTGTGTTGGCATCTCCCTTAACTTCGCTATCTGTCATTGGAACAAACCTTCCATTAATCCTTTCGTTTTGCTCGTCGTCGAAAATATTTATGTCGAAATTTGGTAGTTGATTTGGAAATTCCATCTTGTTTTTCAAGACGACTGATTTGTGAATGAAAAGGTAAACGCGCGCGATGCTGTGATGGTAATTTCCTATTGGCTGAGCCTGAGGTAGTCATGACAACCGTGATATCTTCACATGTGAAAGATAAAAATTGTATCTTCACTGGATACCAAATTTTCGTCACTGGAAAAATCCTGGTATTTCATCGGTGTCTATATATTAATTTCCCGTCTCTGATATTAAAAAGAAACAAGTTAAAAAACAAAATCTCGTATTCCTAATTCTTTAAAAAAAGATCCTTAAATAGATTAATTCGGGCAGGCTCTAATATTATCGATCAGTAGGTCTGAGTCAACAAAGTCTAGCTGTCTTCTTCTGGATCTTGAGCCCCTAAACCATAGTATCGCAGAGCGTACGATGGCGAAAGATACTTTAGCCCTTATCAAGGAAATTGCGCTTGAGTAACTTTCTCCCTTCTTAATTGCGATCAGCTCCGCACGTCTGCTGTGGTACTTAACACACTCATCCGCCATTCCACCTGTGGTCGTGAAAACTAGGGGAGTGAACGTATCCTGTTCGATCTCCATTACTCTTTCCGCATACTGTCTTTAAGAGTTTGCATTAGGGTGACACACCCGAACGTCAAAGAATGCAGATCTGTCTCTCCCAAAAACGTCGATCATGAATATTCAAACGGGCATCAGGGGCTTTGTTAGCGCCATGATTTAATGTCTCCAGTGACCTCCTAAAGGACCGGCTCTACTTCCACATCATTACAGACCATCCTTAGCATCTCTGCTTCCAAGTTGAGCAGTTCATTGTGGCGCTGGATAATGAAGCCGCCGCGCTGACACACCATTGCGTGATCCACGCTAAATTGAACACCACAGACGCAGAGCATGGGCGTGTCCGTTATTTCCCAATCGTATCGTAACTTGATTACATCTCTAAATTCCTTCTTATTCAGACTGTAATCCAACTCTTTGAAGGGAATCACAATGAGCCAATTTGATGATCCCTTCTCTTTAGCTAACTCAACAGCTCGCTTAGCTTTTGTCGGCAGGGAATTCTTCACTTGCTCCAGCCTCTCACTTAGACAATCATCTTTTTGTTTTCGTTTGGTCAGTTGCAGTGTTTGAATTTCTGAGGCATCTGGAGGCTGGTGCTCGTGCTCAACAATTCGCCTCACGAGCGGATTAGTAACTTTGATTGAAAGCCTCGTGTTCAGAAGATGAGGTCACTACTGGATCAGTAAATACAAGGCCTCTTATGCGCACAGGGAGACCAAGGAGGTCGCGCTCTACTTTAGTGACTGTATGGTCAGTGACAGCTGTTATGAGAACCTCATAAATTGCACGCTCGAGTGGCTCAAGTAATTCTGCAATATCCGGTAATGTTCTTGGGAAATAATATTAAAAATAATAATAATAATAATACAAAAAAGATCTTTTATTGATAACAAAGCTAACTAAAGAATCTTATTTACAATCAATTTCACTTACAAAAAAAAACCCATTCAAGTCAAAGCGCTATTTACATAATTCCTTTCGATTAAAAAAGAGGCACTTAATTTCGATTGAAAAAATTCATTCCAGAAAAGAGAAAAAAAATTTGCAATAATAAATTTAAAAATCAAGTATTACTAAAAAATCTAGGCCTACAATTATGAATAAAGTTGTAGACCAGCTACAGTGAGAGTGAAGTCTTCTGAGACCTCACGTGATTTCTGTGATTACACGTGATTATTATTACGTGATTACCTGTCCTCCTTCACCTCCTCATTTTCATTGTTTTTCCTTCCACTCATCATCGAATTCAATTTCGTGAGTTCCCAAGATTTCCTTCGTTGTTTGTCATTTCATTATAATGTTGTTGAGTAATAAAACTGGAGAATTCCTTACCGTAATACGAAAGGTTATAGTCATTATTCTGGTAGCTCCGCTTTTGGGCCAGCCTACATATTTGTTTAATTTGTAAAAAACTAGACGACACGAAGCAAAAGTGATTTTACTATTAAGGAAAACTATATTTGAATATATCAGTACGCCACAAGATACAGCCCATAATGACCAACTTTTCATAAGAAAATTACAAAAAAACTGTTCGAAAGACAAGGTTACAATTTTATTTAAAAACACAAGGTCTAAGTAAGCCTAAGCGATATGGAGAAAGTTTAACACGTAAAATACCAAATTATTTCCTTTTCGAAACTTTTCCAAATATAGATAAAATCACACGTGGAAGGTTCAATTGTACAACTGTGACATTTAAGAGGATTTAAAGCTTTATCTGAGCCTTTCATTAACACTCAGCTTCTGTTCCATCGCGCGAAATTTTTAGGTAAAGTTCTTCCTCAGATGGTGCTGTATCCGTCGTGGCGTGCTCCTCGTACTTTCGCCTGGGATCTTTAATATAGTTTCTAAGGAACTTCTTCCTTTCTTTTTCATGTTTGGATGTCATGGCAGTCTTAATCTTGAGCATGTTCTGTATAAAATCGTCTACTATTTCGGTAAACTCCTTTGCAAGTACTTTTCTGGAATCTAATAAAAAATAATAACAGAAGAAAGACATAAATGTCCGCGCTAAAAATAGCAAAATATAAAACTCACCTCATGATCAGTTAAATTTAGCCACCCCTACGACAAAGTGAGCTCACTCTGTAATTACCCTTCTGCTAAAAGGTCATCTTATGTTGAAACGTACGCTACTTGAGATCTTCTACACCACCAGAAGTAAATTTTTGCTATGCTTATGACACCACTGCCTTTGTTTGCTTTACCATATATGACTAGTTTTTTAAAACATTAAGGGCCGGTTATTTCAACCAACTTTAGACAGTGTTTATGAAAGTCATCGTCTAACCCATGAAAACCGATTATTCACACGCTTTCCTTCCGTAACTTTGTTTAGACCGTGTCTAAGCACCGACTAAGGAACAATAGTAAGTTCAACTAGCTCACAGGTAGGTTTGAACCTTGTTAAACGGTTTTTTCATGGCCACCCGATTTGAAATGACCTGACATAGACGCACTACTGCGGAACAGTGAGTTCACAGAAAAAGAGACTACACCAACCGACGTAATATACATATACCTATACCTACACCTATACCTATAACTATACCTTAGGGACAGACATTACCCTTAAGAGAAATATGATGACGAGGATTTTCGATTGCGTTTTTGCCTTAGAAAGGACTCGGTCATTGACCTCTTAAACATTTTGGATATCTTTGAAGAGCAGGTTATGGACGATTTATTTAGTGATTCTGTATTTGCTGCATGCACTGAGTCATTCACAAAGTTTCAAGGGCTATCGCAAAACGAAAAGAACATTCCCTGTCATTCCCTGAGTACTTGAAATATACCAAGAGAAAGTCAAATAAGACAGTATAAATCTTTTTGGGGGAGGCGTTAGAAAATTACTGTACTCCTGACTATCCTTCTCTTCTCTCCTTTGTCGTGACATTTGCTTCTTTCCTGCGAATAACCTTAACATCATTAAGAGCTTTTCCTCCAAGTTCTTGGTTCACGACTTTGCAAATCGTGTTCTTTCTTGACTGGAGTTTCAGCCGCCTCCAGCATCCTTGGATATGATTTGATTCATTTCCCGTTTGATGCCGTTTGAGACCATATTGAGTCACAACTTCCAACAGGGATGTAGAAGTGTATACAAATAACACCACAGACAATGCATTTCTTTGTGAGACATTGTTTAGCCATGGAATGGAAAAAACACAGCTCATTCACCTTTTAATAATGTACTTCAAACATGGTTAAACCGTTTATCGATCGAGACAACGTTTAAACCGCGGCTCGGCCTTAAAAAATGGTTAACTTAGACTTTGTTTAAATAACCGGTCCTACGTCATTAGGGCCGCTTTTGCCTAATTTTTTGAATGAGAAGCATTTTGTTAAACTTAGCTCTCAATATTTTTCGGAGTTGCCTGATTCTCTGTTAGAAACTATGATGACTTCCTTTTGGGGGATAAGAGTCCTTTGAGAAGGGTTCTAGCGACTTTCCTGCTGAGAATAGACGGTTCTGCACCCTCAGTTGATTTTGCTGAAAAATGAGATGACATGACACCTCCTCCTAGAGTTTACATTGTAATTTTAAATTATTTTCTTTTCTTTGGTAAAGACACAAACATTTACAAGAAAGAATTAGAGCGATTTTCGTATGACCTTGAAATGAAAACGCGTAAACAAAACAAAAAAACAAACGAACGGAAATAGAGCGATTTGATTGGTTTATCGAACGGATACAAACGCGCGTGGCTTTTGGTTGGTTAAGCGAACGCTCGGGTGTAAAAACGTCATGCCCAAGAACTTTCGGGTGATGTAGCAGCTGACCCTAAGAGAAGTCACCAATGGTGCGCAACCCTAACCCCAAACAATACTAAATCAATGGGAAGAATGACATGTCATTGTTTTCGGTGACCAATTAGGAGAGACCTTAGGATCAGCTGCTACACTACTGGAACTTTCTAGAAATCAATCGATACTTCGCTTTGACGTCATACTGCAACACGATTGGCCAATCGAACAATGACTTCACCATATTAGGGTTTTCTTTGGCGGGAAAACGAAGAGTCCATGTTTTGATCTTTCACTTATTGGCTGATGAAACAAATAACGAACACTGTACCGAAACCATTTTTCAAGGTCATACGAAAATCGCTCTAAGAGAGTGAGAAAGAGAGAGAGAGAAAGAGAAAATTAAAGTGTAGTGGTCGGTGGGGGCACCGCAATAGCCCTGGCCAATTCTACAAACTATGCAACAATGATGTTGCCAATGATGTCCGCTGTGTTTCAAAACACCGAAATGCTGCCATATTTGGTGATTTTATCACTTGTTGCCATAAATCCACGTATGCAATTAATCTTTTTGAGGGATGACAAAACCAGTATATGGAGAAATGTTAATTTTGCGGTTTTCGAAAAATTTAGTGACGGAGAACAGCGGAGGTTTATAAATATGCAAAACTACAAAAATTTTCAAAAAGTTAAGACAAGGACAGAGTTGAAAAATTTCCCAGACATGTCCAATCATGCGCAAGATGGCCATCTTTCTATTTTTAAGGAACAGTTAAATGTAATAGTGAGCAAAAGAGTCCTTGACAGAAGGAATTACTGCGCTTTTCACAAACATGCGAATTCTGAAGTTCAAAAGCAAACTGACGATTGCGCTTTTCGCTGCCGTCAATCATCTTAACGGACCTCTTAGGAAACAAAACTTTACTTAACAGGTTCAAAAGGTCATGGTTTCTGATTTGTGATTGGTGGATTTCGATCCGTTTTGTGTGTTTCTGTGTTTCAAGGTTCGTTGTTTGTGATCGTAATTATGATTGACGGAAACGAAAAACGCAATTGTGAAGTTGGTTTTTGAACTTTAGAGTTCGCATGTTTGTGAAAAGCGCAGTAAAGATTTGACAAACTCACCATGTGGTTCAACCTTTCCTTTTGCTCTAAGGCGTTGTATAATTTCATAGACTGTGCCCAGGAGTAAAGCCAGTGACAATAGCGTGCTGGCTATGAGCAAAGACTTTTGGAATACAACGCTGTTGCTGTCGAAAAGTCCTGTTGATTTCTCTACTGGAAGGGGCTCTGCAGGTTCCTGCAGAAGAATATGTTAAGATACGAGTCTTTGGCTATTGTTATCGTTGTTGTTAAAAGGTAACTACAATACAGAACACTATTTTTAAAAGTTGTTGAAATACCGACGAAAACATGAAATCGCAGAAAAACTGTTCCCATCAAATAGAGGGGTAGAAATGACTAGCTATTATAATGAAAAAGCCTTTTTTATAGCATCCTAGTTTTACATCCGACATTTCATGTCTGCAGATTACAAACGAATGAAAAATGTCTAGGATGTTGACCTTTTCTAGTTCTCAACTGTTCAAAGGCTGAAAGCTTCCCCAATTCTTCGTTTGCGTGACAGGGCGGTAACGTTAGTAAGCGTAATTTTAGTGAGTAGGTCTATTTTTCTTGACCGTGTCGGTTTGAATTATAAGATACTACTCAAAACGCGGTGGGAACATTTTTTAACCAATAAAAAGTCAAAATTATTGTTACCTTTAACTGTTCTGTATTCTTCTGAATATGGTGTGAAATTTCACTGGCGCAAAATTATTATTACCTTTAACTGTTCTGTATTCTTCTGAATATGGTGTGAAATTTCACTGGCGAAGGCTTGCTGACTGTACTCTTTGAAACATATCCTGAGTTTTCTGGCCTCTTTACCCATGGCAATTCCATACGTAGATGAGTAATCGAGAATCTTGTTGACCCTGAATTGTTGTTTAGCAAACATTTCCTTGCTGTCTCCGGCGCTGTACGTATCTATCAACGCACCAGTGACCCTTTGCTCTTGCAAAGCCGTATACATATCGTCGAAAGTGTGATACTCATAATCTGAAACAGCAAATACAGCCAACCAATGAAATATTTATAATGTCATCAAATAACAAAAAGCCATGTAGGCCACTACAAGAAACCTATGGTCCATTGATTTCTTAAAAGAAATTTTTGTATTTTCATGAGCCTGAATTTTCCAAACTCGGGACATTCGACTGCCATGCATTTGTGCCAACCGCCTTTAGTAAGAAAAACCAATGCAAGCCCTTACAACTCAATATTTGCCAAAACTTCATCTGTTCAATTCATCCCAAATAATGTGCAAGGGCCTACAACGGGCTTGGCCACGATCAGGTCTGTGTCTCAGCCATATCGAAACATTTGGCCGCGGTGTCTGCGGTGGTCTGTGATTCGGTCTGGAGAGTTGAATCTAGTTCTACTTTCCCAAATGGCTGTTTAATTAGAGTAGTATGGTGGGAATGTTTAAGACCCTTTTTAGGCAGGAATGTCATTAACGAGGACAGGGATACATTAAGATAAGGTCATGTGCCATTTTTAGGTGAAGTAGCCATTTAGGTAGGTATCCTAATTATTTCAAGGTCGATGAGGGTCTTGCTTTTTGACAGCTTTTTTTTTTTTTTTTTTGAGACTAGAAAAGTGTCAATTGGTTGCGTCAAGGTGTTAAAAGAATAAGCGCAAACTCGTCTGTGACTTGAAATCACTGAGAGACAGTCCAAACGTAATTACACGCGTTCTACTTCCTGCCGCTTTCATTGTCCAACAATTTCTTCTAGTGCTGGTTCTCTGATTCTTGGCCCGCAAACCGTGCATATTAATGAGTGCGAAGGCATGCTAGCTCTTTCCAGCAAGTAAAACAGTTTTTCTCGCTCCCTCCACCACCACCTCATTTCTATTGTTTTCCTTTCACTACCACCACATTATATTTCTCTTGTTTTCCCTCTGCCACAACCACCACCACCACCTAAATTTATTCCACCTAAAAATAGCACACGACTTTATCTTAATAAGATTCCTCCGCATGTTACTATATTCTTGCCTCCTTAATGAAATTCCTGCCCCAAAAAGACCTAAAAGATCCCTACCATACTACTAACTAGTTTTAAGATTTTACAGTAAAGAGCTTTCAATTCTTACAACTTTTCATACAGCGTAATTCAGTATCCAGCTGCAAGGACTGTGATTTTTTTAAAGGGGAAAGGGTTTAGTTTCAAAGAGATGGTTTTATCATCTGATTTCTTCGTTAAATGTAAAAAAAGAGAAAACAAACTGTTAAACCAGTAGTTTTCATGGTGGCCAATAAGGTTAGGAAATCGAAACTGGCCTGAAGTAAACCGGTTGCCTGGGCGACCGAGAAGTTGAACTCGGGACTACCGAGAACAAACCCAGCTAACATTTGGAGCGTGGAATGAACTCGGCCCCTCTGGATTACAATTTCAGCGCTCTTAAAACCGCTCAGCAGCGCTACCTCCTGTTAAATGCATGCCACGAGACAACTGATGCAAGCGAGGAAGGGCGGCATACATTTGATCTAAAAGTAACATTTATGTAAATACCTCCGTCCATCTTTGCATTCTTTCTAATTCCCATTCGATATTCAGGGGTTTCTGCAATCGCTGCCACCTGCAAGAAAAAGGATCAAACTTGTCTTTGTGCTTTCTAATAAATAACTAATTACTAATTTAAGGAAAACAATATTTAATTGCTGATGACAATAAGAATGATTTAATTACCGTACGTCCTCCCTTTTCAGTGGAAGAACGTTAATAATCCCCCCTCTCTATTAAGTCCCCTTCCCCTCCCCTAGTTATTCTTCGATAATACATGATAGACTGTATTAATCAATAACGACTTTAAAACTTCGTGTGGACTGATCCGGGATGGTTTATTTACCAACTGGAAGTTCAGAATTGATTCTGATCCTTGGCTGCATGACCTAAACCTCCTTTTACTTAAGCTTTTCCACTTCGTATTCTAGTTCTTCATGTAGAACCATCGTCTTTTCTAAAATAAAAATGCCCCCTCTCAAATGGGCTTGAAATATATAAGCCACCCAGGGGGCTTAATAGATGATTTACGATATGATGATGATGAAAAACGGTGAACGAGGTTAGCTATGAAAATGAAAACGTTAATGAAAACATGATTCTAATAACACTTTTGCTGAGCTCATTGCAGTCTTGTGTTGAGATAAATACGTTTTAAAAGTCAATCTAGTTGCCTTTAATATGATGTCACTTTACCTTTGCACCGTAAATTTTGAAGTCTGTTTCCAAGGCGATACTTGTTATGGATGTAGCTAAAATTCCATTGATCAGACTAAAGAGAACCAGTCCAGTCAGAATCACAACTATTGCAAGAAGTCTTCCTGTAAAAGTGATTGGTGCCCGGTCACCATATCTGTGAACGAAACATTAGGTTTTTAATTCTCGTATCAGCTATTGTTAGTTCCAGGAAGCACATAGCTCTTTCAAGAAAAGTAAACAGGAGTTTGATTCATTAGGGGTGGACAATGCTGCTTAGCAATAGAGGTAGATTCAACAAAGTAGATATTTTAATTAACTATCAAGGAACGTGAATAATAATAATAATAATAAAACTACAAGGTGTTGGGAGGTGCGATTGACGACGCATGCCAAAATTCTGATTGCTTCTTGATTTACTTATGAGTGGCATACAAATCTTCTCAGCTTTCCTTTGTCAGTCATACTGGTCGGCAATGAAACCCAGAAAGAGCCCTTAATGGCTATCTCACAGTTTTTTTTAAAAAAATGCCTTTGATCTTGCCAAATATCATTTTTTTAGTGTGCAGTCGTCGTGGAATGATACTAGCAGTTCTATGGCATACATATGCACATAGATAGGACCAAATTTGAAAGAAAAAGTTCTCTGGGGTAATATCGCATGGTCTGAAATAGGAAAACAAAACATACATACTAAAAAAGGTCTATAGACGGTAAATAAATGGAACTAGAAGCGCTTGTTCTGATCCATTTACTGCTTAGAGCTAGAATTGAGCCGGTTTAGGCGGGTTAATTTACCTCCAGTAGTTTTCATAATTTTAATTTTTCATATGACAGCGATATAACTGTTAGGTGGAGGTATCGACATCAAGACTTACCCTACGGTTGTCGTGGAAACAAAAGCCCAATAAAAACCTTCAGGTACTCCTTTAGTAAATGATGAAGGGAAATCTTGTGGGTTGGTTGGAGACTCCTATATACATGTAAGAAGTTAAAGAAAACAAAACAGTAGAAAAAAAGAGACAACACAGAGAAAGAGTGTAGACAACGAGTTGCGAACAATCTGTACGTTTCACATGCCTTTGTAATATAAGGTTGTTCAATGTTGTTTTAATCACGTACTACAGAACTCGCCTCAAGCAATCAAATTTAGCAGCCAGTTACGAGAATATTTCAAAACACAATTGTTCGTCAAGCACATTAAACAGTTAAGTGAGCACTTGTCGCTTCCCCAGGGGTTACGACCTGGTAGAGTTTCGACAGTAGTTAGCAAGATGTCCTCAAATAATATTACTTGTACTACAGCTAATGCTGCTACAGCTGGTATTGTAACTCAGTCCTAGTAGTAGTGGTGCTACTACACCACAAACAGTATTAAACGTTTAACACCAGACTCGTAACCAGACGACTCTCTCTCGATGAAAATTTGCGCGCAAAGGATGGCGGGACTCGCGTGTCACTCGCGCTTCGCATGTGCCTCTGTGCGAGAAACGAAGCGCTTGAGGAGGAGGCAATTGCAAGCTTAACACATTAATACAACAGCTTACTAATACCACTATTACCACCATCACACTACTGCTACTATATAGGAATTTTTATATTGGAAACCCTATACGGAAATAACTTACCACTGCCCACACAACAAGTCCTGATAAATAGGTGATAACCATAAACAGTATCACTGCTGGCCAACAGGAGATGATATTATTTAACACTGCATTGGGTACGTCATCCGGGGAGTTTGTATTGATAATGTACGCCATCCCCGGTGACTCCACCAGACCATGGTAACCAAACTCTTTAGCAAAGTGACTCTGATCTTTAAATCCGTACACCGGAAAGAAAAAATCTGTGGGGTTACCAACACTCGACTTGAACGTGCGCAAATCACGAAGTCTTGCTGATGTATTTAAGCCATTGGAATTGAAATCCACGTAAGTCGTTCCATGAGATTGACAGGTTTGACAACATGTGACTGCTAGCTTGCTTAAGATTGGTGGAATTAGCCCGCTTGGAATATTGTTTTCTGGTACTTGGACATATGGTCGAAACTCGTACCAACTTGTGGTGAGGCGCTTATGACAGCGACACGTCTCTGAAATACGATAAAACCAAACTGGTCATTAAAGGAAACATATTGTTTAAAATGACAAATTAATAGCATGTCATCTAGAGTATTGTGTAAAAGGGGATCTAGAATGTAAAGCGAAAGTATTATCATGATAACTGTTGTGCTATAACGGCGTTCCTATTAAAATTGTAGTGTAAAGAGTGGGCGGGGGGGGGGGGGCAGGGCGGCGGAAGCAAGGAGGCAAAGGGAAATGGGGGGGCACAAGTACGGGAGGGACATACGTATGGGAAGTGGAGTTCTTCTAATAGGGTGGGAAGCAGGAGAAATAGCGAGGAATTCATGCAACAATTAATCCTCTAGTTTTAGATATTATAAAGGGAGGAACTCAAGAAAAAAGGGGCGGGAGCTAGGAAAACAAGGTACAGAAGGCGAGAGATTAGACCCCGTCCCACATCACGCCAGTAAAGGAATCAAACTCTTCACGCTGGAGCTGACGTCACCTTCCTTCGGAAGTCCTTATTTACTTAATCATTAAGCCAGCCACTGACGCACGAATATGATTTATTTGAAACTAACTCTATTACTCTTAAAGAAATTCGTCAGGCTAGAAATCAAAGGCAAACCGTAGTAAAAGAAGTTTTTAGACATAGCCACCACCTTCCTTCAAACTAATGATAGCGTCATTAGTTGTTAATTATGACTACAAAGAGGTCTCTGATAAGCTGTACGGGAAGCGTAGTATGCCAAATCCCAAACAAACAATGCGAAAAGGTGTATTTCAGTAACAAAGGCAGACACTTTGACGATAGGATTGCAGAATATAGAAAAAAAAAACAGAAAGGAACTTCCACGAGATCCAACAGCAGAACGTCTGTTAAGAGTGTGTCCATGAGAAAACCAGGCAGAACCAGGCAGGGGGTGATAATGCTCAAATCACCGATTTCGCTCAAACTCGGCACAAATGTTAGGTACCTGGAGTTAACTTATGTGACAGAATTTCAGGTCAAAATATTAAATTCCCTGGGAGATCCGGGCATCCCCTGTAAAAACCGCCACTTTGCCCGTTTTATGCATAATTAATTAGCTAACTTTACGATGCCAGTGCAACAAACAGAAAAGCCACCTGGAACTTAAATGCACTGGGAGATGATCTGAGTTCATAAGACTTTAAGCACAATAAACTTTTTAAAGTCGCCGATTCGATTTTCCCCCTCTTAGTCCCCTTAAGTTGGGTCATCATTTCCAAGTTTTGAGTAAGTCGTAAAATTAGGGTATTTTATTCTCCAATATCTCTGATGAGCAACAGCTTATCTTTATAACTTTTGCATGAGTAGTTAAAGCCATCACTTAAGTTCAGAAAAAGATCATAAAAAGTTTGGGCAATTCACTTTCTTCCATGTGTTGACATAAACTGTTCATGTGACTGAACGACTTTTGCATATTTCATCAAAATTCAGGCCCTCACAATATTCGTGCGTTTGCCTCTGACTGAGGAGAAATCGAACAAAAAAACTCATCAGACAATGATTTAACATTAATAAGGGTAAAATTGTTGAAATTATTGTGCAAGAAACTCTAACGATGATTTTTGATAGCTATATACGCGATCTTTTCAAGGAAAAACAACATACAAAGATTTAATTCACAGTTTTACTTACTTTAACAATTTCGCCCTAAAAGCAATATAAACGGTCAATAAAATCCATATACGTATCTCTTGGATGTCTCAACCGCTAGTTTGTGCCCGCTTGGATTTGTTCCCCATGCCACCTTCGATTCCCAGTTCAGCGTTGTTCAGCGTCGTGACTCGCTGTACGACTAAAATTCCTTAGCCATCAGTTTACGCGCAAAAATCCAAATCAAGTTGTTTCAGGAGAAAACAATACGAAAAGTAGAAAGCCGATTTGTAATCCATGGAAAGAATTATTTCTGCTACTGTTGTAGCTCAATTCACATGTTACAAACAACAACGAACCGTCCGCCATCTTTGACATTAACTGGAGCCCGCATTTTTAAGCAGCGGTTGGCCACCATACGGAAACGTCGTATCGGGAGTCACGAGCCAGGAGCCAGTAGCCAGAGTCCAGTGAACAAAATATGAAAAATATGACTTTCCGACATTCTCTGAGATAATTTTATTGTTATTGTATGCTAATAAAAATTTTAGAATTCCAAATCTATTGGCAACTCTATTCAGACCGTGATTATAAATGATCCCATTTCTTTTCAAACTCGGAGATAGAAGTCGCTTTTCTTTCGTGTTTTGGAAAGAAATTTTTTTTGTCTATTTTAGTTGCACGTCAAATAGCAGCGAAGTGAAGCCGGATCTTGTTGCAGACCAGCTCAAAGGGACAAATAAAGCGTGAGACACGTCCAGACTAGCTTGCGACAAGAATTCCATTTTGTTTTCATACTGGAGCCCCCCTCCCCGGGGGAGTGGCCAAATTGCGTACAAATGCCCTAAACAGCTGGCACCAGATTTGACTGTCATAAACACTGAATTTTTTACCTAGCACGGTCTTTTGGGGGTCTTATAAAGCCTAACTGTGGCAGTAATGCTCCCAAGTAGAATTCAAAATACGCCACACTTTCACATTGAGTTAGATCTTTTTCTCAAACAACCGCTTCCATATGTTTAACACCCTTCCCACATTCCCTCAACAGCTACTTCAACTGTGATACTTAGATTTCAAATTTCTCACCCTACCCAGGTAAGGTCAATTTTCTCATCCTAGACATCCTCGGAAGGGCCTTTTTGCGTACTCTTGGGGCACCAAAACCAGTTTAGTGCCCAGGTTAGTGTGCTGTGCTGAGGCAGGGAGATGTTGAATTATGGACAGACACAACAATTAAGTTACAGACATTTGATGTTCCGGTCCGTGCGTGGTCGGAAGACACCCAGTAAATAATGCTCGTGGGGTTGCTCAAGGAAAATTAGGGTTTTACGAGATTCGAACTGCAGGAGGTCTCTAACGAGGAAAAGTGCGGAAACATCTACTTTTTGGAGTGAATGTACTGATGCAATTTTTAAGTTACAATATACTATAGACAAATCTATTTTGTTTCTAAAGTCCCTCTGATACTCCGAGGAGCGCAGGACATACAGGGAACGCAGGGATCAGACCATTGCATTATTGAAATTAGGTAAAGGCATACAATTCAGCTTGTATTTTCAAGTGTAACCGGACGTGTATGGGAAAAAACGGTAACTCTGAAACGGATATATAAGAATGATTCATAACTTACAGTGACAAACAGCGATATGACTGTGGACATAATATAAAAAAAAAAGCACAACACTCAGAGGCGGATAAGATTTTCTTCCGGGTGTCTGCTTACGAGAGCTTTAAATCAAAGCTAATTCACCAGTAAACCCTTTGAGTGTTCGCGGCCGCCTACGGGAATGTAAAAATTCAGAGTCTGTGTGGGAGTTGAAACGGGGTTTTGTGATGGCGGTCGCAAGTAGAGCTATTCGCTTTATACGAGTGTCCGTTAAGAGAACTTCTATACTGTATGAATCCGCAAATGACAGCTTAAATGAGAAGTGTATATTGTGTATTAGTTTGTGTTCAAAAACCTGTTCTTAATTTACACCTTCCTTGAATAGCTAAAAAAAAAAAATAGCCTACTCTTTTTGCAAGTATTAGTGCCCCCTTTTGGGTCTTTTGTATACCTCAGAAGTTTTTCCTCAACACTTTTAAACGGTTATTATTATGTTTTTGCAGTCCATAGATACAGATACCATCCTGTATAGTTGTAAGACTACGAGGATTAAAATATAAGTAAGTAAGTAAGTATACCCAATGGCAAGTTGTTAATTGTCGAAAATTTGCATGGCACGGTCTGACGATAAAAAAGGGGTATTATGGATGATTATTATCACGGTAATTAATGTCAACATCGAATAAACTCAACATTTCAAGTAACACGACTTTCACAACCTATTTTCAACACGCCAGTTATAACAGGATATTGGCGCGTACAAACAATAGATAGTGTATTCCGCATTCCGTAGTCCGGTAGTCCGGTAGTTCGGTAGTCCAGCGTAACAGATTCCATCATTTAGACAGAGTCTTAAGTCAAAGATGGAGGGTGTTCGAGCAGGTGGTTGTTTTCCATAGATATAGACGGATTGTCAGTGATCCTTCTTGTCCTTTGAGAATCATTTTGTTCCCTCTGACTACAACTTATGTTAAAGACTTCGAATGTTCGGTGAAAAACCGACACTTTTAATTTTGCAATGTTTCAAGATGTTTCATTACCTGGTCACAAAGTAACGCAGAGTAACGCCACAGATGACCAGACGAAACTGGAGCAGCCAACCTGGACTAAAGCATCTGAGAGACGTGTATGTAACATTTATTCACTATCTTTTATCGTTTTTGGGTCTTGTAGCACCTACAAGTTGGACCGATCGAAGTTTCGAACTAAATCTTTTGCTCCTTGTGTTTACTCAAGCGTTCCATAAAATATCCATCAAAACGTCCATAAATAACACAGAAAACATGCCTCAGGTGACACTTTCTAACAATTCCGCTATTAGTATCGATAATGAGGCATCTGATTTGTGACTTCTCGCCAACTTTGTGCTATTTTTGTTTAAAAAAAAACGAATGTTACGTTTCTTCCAATTTTGGTAAAATGACAAATAAGCGTCAAGTCAAATGTACATAATACGTCATTTTTGATAAAGTATGAGATTGCCCAAATATTTTAGGATTAATTTGATAACCTTAAAGATGTCTTTCAAAGAATATGTGGGAATTAAGTACATAGGTTGTTGCTCATGGGAGATTTTAGCGACTAAAATACCTTAAATTTAGGGTTTGGTCAAAACAGTGAGATGACGACCTTACTTTAGGCTAAATAATAGGAAGAGATCGAATTAGAGAGTAAAAATAAATTACTGAGGATTAATTCTGATAAACATAGAAGATGATAAAGTTGATTAGATTTGAAGTTGTCTTTTCTACTTGTTGAACAGCCAAACCAAAGTTAGCTAATTAATTATGCAAAAATGAGTAGACTTTGTGATTTTTAGGGGGGGGTCCCTGTAAATCCCAGGGAATTCAATATTGCGACCTTATTTTTTGTCGAGGTTAATATCTCACCAAACCCATCAATTGTGCCAAGTTTGAGCGAAATCCGTGATTTGAGCATTATCACCCCCTGCCTGGTTCTCTCATGGACACACTCTTAATGATGAGGATCCAAAATCAGCTATAACAAACAATTGGTGCTAGGGCAGAATGAGAAGCATTAAAGTAGAGAGAGGGTAACAAGCCAAAACAGTGGTTCAAGGAAAGCATACAAACCAGCGCGAACACTTCAAGAAAGAAAAGGATGAAAGAACATTCCAGTGATCCCCATCCCCAATTAGGGAGGGAGAAACCTAAACACATTGAATTTGCGGGTCTTAACACTTAATGACGACACTGCTGGATTTAAGAAAGATGATTGACAGCAATCGAAACTGTCCCAAACGAATTTTATTATTATTTTTAATTTTAACCTTCTATTTTCTATCACCAATGTCATTTGAAATAATGTTGAAATTCTGCTAGCTATAACAGGGCTGTATAGACTGCAAAAAGAAACAAACCTGCATAATCCGTAGCTACTGGGCCCTCTCCTACAACTGTGTACCCCAGCACATCCACGCGATATAAAGTAAATATTTCAAGACCGTTTAATACAAAAGAGAATGTGGTCGGGTCAACCCTCTCTTCTTGGATTGGCTGATCTTCAATTTGTTCCTCGCCTGATGCGACGGCCTGGTACCTAATTTTGTAACCAAGCAAAACTCCGTGGATGTGATGTGGATCAATAGGTAGCCAGGTGACAGGAATGGTTGTCAAGGTAACGTGGCTTTCAGCGTGGACGTCATTTGGTGGCTTGCTAGGAACTAAAAGAATGCGGTAAAAAAATATTAGGCGTTAAAAATCCAACTATACGTGCATTTTCTTTTAAAGAAGGCCATTGTAGGCCGCAAGCTGGATTTGTTCAAGGTAGTCCCGCGTTCAAATCCTCGACTGTGCTTGTAAATAGCCAACTTGGCCAGTTGGGATTCTTAACCCGTTATGTTTGATTTGAATTATTTGTTTCAGTCATTTACTAGACCCCACTAGCGTAAGTGCTATAATTACTGCCGAGAGTAAATAATGGAATTATTATAATTATTATTTTTTTAAGTTACCTAATGTTTATAAATTGTAAGCTACCTCCAAATAAGAGGTCTTTCCGCTGGAAACCTTTAAGGCTAATAAACGGCGGATACTTGTGCAAAACTGCGCTCAAAATCGGGCTCAACCAACTATGCTCCACCTCAGTAGTATAGAGGGTAACGAATTGACCCATTTGCGGGGCAGACTTATCTGCATACACATCGTCAAACATTGCAGTCTTGTCTCATTATCATTGCTAACTTGGTTCAGAATTCATAGTGTAAACGGTGCATTTGAGGTTCGCGTCGAAGTTGGCGATGGTGAATAATGAAAATTGTAGTTGGGCGGAAATAAGGTGGAAAACGTTTAGAACTGGGGAAGACAAGGATGCAAAAAAATGGACTATAGGTGTCACTAAAGTATGATCGCTCATGCGCTGAAATTCAGTCACGTACGCCAGAGAAGGAATATTTTAAAAGAAAAAGCCTCTTTGAACTCAAGAACCCATAAGCAAACATTGTATCAAAGCAAAACCAATATAACATTGGAGTCATTATCGTGCTTATAGTATTACTGCTTCCAATAATATAAATGTATTTCGACACATATCGTCTAATTGGCGGACACTGCGGATCCATTCTGTTTTTTCCTAATAAAAATTCCATTCTCAGATAAATGTGCACGTAATGTTTCTAATAACTGAGAAGTCTGCAACAGTTTACAGCTTGATTTTTGGCACAATATAAAAGAACCAGAGTTAACTATAACGAAACGAAACACACTACATCTAAGAGCCATACCATCTTGTGGCGTTAGCACTGTAATGTTGTTTTCTGGACCATATCCTATGGAGGTAAAGGCGCTTACTCGAACAGAATATTCTGTAAACTTTTTAACACCGTCCAGTAAGACCCAGTTAACCAAAAAGCGTTCTATAATAGCCAACTCGGAATTTGGTCTGTTTTCTTGATATTCAACTTTGAAGCCTTTTATAATGCCATTCTCAAACTGCGGAGGTACTGGGTCCCAGTAAAGGAGTATCGAGGTAGAGCTTGGTGAAGAGTGTCTGATGGAAAGAGGAGGACGATCGGGGACTGGGGAGAAAAAATGTTGATTCACTTTCAAAAACAAAGAACTGAATGCAAAATAAGTAGGACTGTTGTTTACAGTGGATTGTCCTATTCAACAACAGTCCTATTCAGGACAACGTTCACCCGGACGATCATACTCAGATTACTTATAAAATGACTCCTGGTCTCAAACCTTTCTCAGTGAATGCAATACACTAGCAAGAATTAGTGAGCTTTGTCAGATGACAAAGTGACTATCACTTATAATCCGTGATTTGAGAGATTTATTGACACATTTAACTAAAAAAAGTCTTGCTTCCATCGCATAGTTTCTTGGAGATATATGCTTCGAATACATGGGCAAATAAACACGTTAGTGATCTTATATCACATATATCCAATACCCCTTGTACCGATGCTATAACATGAGCGTCAAGTTAAGTCTGGCCACCTTACTTCTGTCCTTCCTTTCTTGCTCTTTTCTGTGTGTAGGAGCAAGAGGGGCTGACTATTTCACTTTGAATAATATTGTGTGCACAGGCTTTAGTATTCAGTGGAGTGACACCTTTTCCTTCGCTGAAGGTAAACGCGAAGTCAAAAATATTTGTACTTACTGTCTTCGTGCGTCTGTACAAATAAGGGGCTGCTTTGTAGTCCCTGTCTCGTAGTAAATGCTGTCACCCAAATATGATAGTAGGTATACTTGTGTAAGTTAACAAGTTGAGCATTTGTCACTGACATAGCTACAGATACGTTTCTTAAAATGCTTGGGTGGACTGAGCTCGAATCCTCTTTATAATAAACGGTATAACCACGCAAAATGCCTCGGATAGTTGGTAAATAAAGTGGATCCCATTTGACCAAAACAGAAGTCGAGTTTGTGGCCATTCCTGTTAAGTTAGTTGGCGCTTTGAAGGGAACTGTCGAGAAACAACCACAAAGGTACTTTAGTTCATAGTTCATTGCGTCCATCTGAAAGCGGAAGTGCCTGCGTGAAATAGCATGCACCGACTTGCTAGAAGGACAAGGACATTCCTGCACTCTGGAAAGGATATTAGTTTCCTAGTCAAATATAAAAGAATGATAACCAGATTCTTCCCCAAGATTGTTAAGAACAACATCGTGAGCAACCATTTTGGATCATGCACTAAATTATTTCATCCGACGTGAAATTGGCGGAAAGTTCAGTTATTTTGGTGGTAGTGAGGTTTAGGGGAGAATTTGGCGAAGGTGAGGCAATAGTTGTGTGGCAGTGGTTGCGATGGTGGATGGATGTGAAATAATAGGTGCGGTTACATGGGACACTTTTACCGTTGTAAATGACTCTCTTACCGCGGAAAATTCTGTCAAGTCCCATTTACACCATAGAAAAAACCGGGTCCGGACCAATTTATTAAGTAATAGTTTACACGGGTAACAATCAGGTTAGGCTTATGATTGAAAAGTTCAGTAGTACACAAGCGCGAAACCACCGTAAAGCACGGCAGGCTCACATGAAGAAGATGGTACGGAACGAAGATGCGTTTACACAGCGCTTTCGAACAGCAAAAGGGGTCCGGACTTTTTTTTTTCGGTTTTGGGGACATAGCCAGAAACTTTTCTTTTCTCCCAAACCAGAAAAGAGCGAGTCCGGATCCATTTCATGAAAATATGGTACGGAAGGTTTACGCGGCACAAATGTCCGGTCTGTACCAACTTTTTTATGGGTCCGGACCCATCCCATTTTTTTCTGTAGTTTTAATGGGGCTTTAGTGTGTGTGACCGGACTTTGCCCAGAAAATACAAAGTTTGTTTATCGGAAAATTGTAGAACTTCTTGTTTTTGCGTGGACTAACATTGTAACGCATTATTAACAGGAATATTCATTTAGCCAGAACTTAAGTGCTGTAGTAATTTTTAACTTTTGGTCGGCATCACATATTTACTGTACATTTATACTTCTTGGGAAACCTAACCGTTTGTTTCATCAAAATCGGTCACAAGATTTGACTTTAATTTCTGTCCTATTGAATACAGTTTTGACTGTGTCTAATTGATATTCATTTTTTTCATTTTTCGGGACATACAGAGTGACTACCACCAACATCTCACCAGGTGACTAATCTACGTCTCGTGTGCTCTTAATTTTGTAGCTTTAAAGTGCTGGGAAAATTGTAGAACATAATTATACTAATTCACTGCTGAACTCGACATCGGCTTTTGCGCACTTCGAACCCGCTCGCTGAAATTTGTTATTTTTTAATTTTTTTTTGAATATTTGTTTCTTTCCCATTTCAAAAGGAAGAAAACTGAAAGTGTTTACTTGCATCAACAAACGTTTGGGCACTTTGTTTAGACTTTGATGAGGTTAGCGCAATCCTACAGGCACTACATATACGCGCAATGTTGTCCAGGTCAAGTGGGGAGGAGAAATTTGATGGTAGCTCGTGTATGTTAAAGTCGGTCTACTTCGCTTTTGTTAAGACTATGTTACAGTTTTTTTGCAAACTACACATTTTGTTAATTCACCAAGACCAACGAGAAAAATAATCGCGACGATGGCTTTGAGAGGCGAAAT
The DNA here is from genome assembly GCA_038088405.1 of Porites divaricata. Taxonomy (NCBI): domain Eukaryota; kingdom Metazoa; phylum Cnidaria; class Anthozoa; order Scleractinia; family Poritidae; genus Porites; species Porites divaricata. The sequence goes on from JBBMOI010000011.1 coordinate 8,875,914, forward strand.
TTTGATGAGGGCAGACCCTGTGGTGAGCCTCCATGCACATCGCTTGTTCAGCGAAAAAAAACCCTGTTGAAAAGACTCCTGTTGTAATTAGCAAGGGGTTTTTGCTGACCATGGTAAGATAGCCTATCACGCAGCGCCAGTTACAAAGCATTTTGTTTACCATCAAAGGCCTAATTAGCGCTTTTCTTTCCAACAAAATCAGAAAAATGACACTTTGCGATCTTTTGTGATGGCAGGACTTCGCTTTGATTTCAAAATTGTCTTCAGAGAATCATTTGAAATCGTTTGCTTACACACCAGATAATTTGAGCAAACGTTGTATTTTTGCAGGGCAAATTCGAATTTGGATTCACTCGCTTGTTCACTTGATTCTGAAATGTCAGAAATTCAACCTGGACCATCTGGGTTATGTTCCTTTCTTTTATCCTGGATATCAACAGTTTCTTGAAACCGAAAATCCCACTGGCTCTGAAAGTTCTCAAGTATTTCCCAGAAAATAATTGCGTGAAAACGGAAATCAACCGTGGTAAATAAATTTACGTGTACCGCAAGTCACCTTGGTATAGTTTACACGAGTAAAAATTTACCGTTGCAAATTTACCACGGGAATGACCATGGTGTGTGTAACCGCACCTAATAATCTTTTGGCGGACGTCATTAGTATTGACTATTTGCGCACCGTAGAATCAACGAACTGAAACCATGAACATTACAGGTAGCAGGCAAAAAGTTACATTTATTTATTAAGTTACGAAAACATTTTATTAAACATGAGTTTCCACCTTGGAACCATTCAGCTTGCTTTGTCAAAACAGTTTTAATTAACAAATAAACGCCTCTATTCAATTCATTCAACCGGTCAAAAAAACTATTAGATTGCCATACCAAATACGAGCTAGCATACTAATGCATATGGTGAAGAATTGGATATTGAAAAAATGAGTTTGTTAACCTTAAACATTACGTTACGCGGGGACAATCAGTCAGTAAATCAACTGAAATGAGCTCAAGAACAAAATTCCTGAATGAGGCATTTACGAACACAAACGATGCAAACGCAGGTAAACACTTAATAGATACATCTCTGAAATTGGTGAAATGTACCTAAACAACGCATAGACAAATAAGTCATCATATATATTACCTTCTTCATCGGTGTCTTCTAATATGAAGTCACTCCATGGACCTTCTCCAACAATGGTGAATGCCGCCATCTTGATGCTATAGTTGGTCCATATATCCAGCCCAGTGATCTCTAACGACAATGTAGAAATGTTTAAGGTGTAATCCCTGATTCTTGTCCCAGTAGTGGTGAGTAAAGCCAGTTTGTACCCCACTCCAATGCCGTTTATGGTTTCGTTGGATACCGGGAGCCAATGAGCTTTTAGAACCGTTGGTTCAATTCCGATGGCTCGTATGTTTCCTGGTGGGTCGTCAGGAACTAAGACAAGCGAAAAAAGAAAGTAAATAAAAAATACAGTCCTACCTATCCATATAGCCCGCCTTTAGTGCAGAGATTTATCAGCAGTTCTAGATGGGTGACAGCTTTTTTGAACAATCTGCAACTGGCACAAACAGCGACCAGCATTCACGAGCGCAGGAAAGACTCGACTCTTGCGATTGGTTTTACTTTTGAAATCGTTCGTGTGATTCTTTGAGAGGTCAGGGTTAGGAAGTACAGATAGATAGGTCGTTTATTTATTGAGGCAGTTGTTTAACTGAAATATGTGTATAAACCGTAGCAAATGCAACACCAAAGCTCTTTCACACAACCTGAAAATGTTGTGTAAAGCCTATATCATAAAAGTTCTCAGGAAGATTTTAATCTACAAGGCACGCTGGATCCTCGTTGACTATAAACTAGTGGCATAAATTCGTGGTTATCGTTACAATTTGCTATTCCAGTATTTAAAGTACATTAGCACAAGGTCTTAAGCGCCCGAGGTAATTCAACCCGCCATAACTATTTTTTCCCTCCAGCATTTAAAAGACAAGCAAGCTACCTTTTAGTGAAATTTTTTAATCTGTTTAGTACAGCCAACCCGCGTCTTCCCTTTAATAGGGACTTCAAGATCCAACGATGCGGACGGCGAGGAGAACGTCAAAAAAACAATATGTTTTATAAGCAAAACAACAGCTTTGCACGTGCATCACACTTTTTATGTACATTTCTTTCCCGTTTTTGCACGTCTACGACGTGAAAATGCCTAATTTCGTGTTTTATGGAGGACGTAAATAAGCAACGATGAAATATTATTTCTCTTTCTGAGCTTGGATATGGTCCCTTGAAATTCAGCTTCAGGAGGGTTCGCCTACAATTGACAAAGTAATTGGGTACGAATAATCCCTATAAAGACTGAAAGAACGCAAATACACTTTTTTAAGCGACGTTCTCGTGGCCATCGCGTCGTTGGATCTTAAAGTCCCTAATCTAAACTTCTCGAGACACGAGACTGATTGTGACTGACGGTGACAGACACCTGTTGGGTCTGTAGTATTTCTCGTGTTAAGAGCAGACGTCTAAAATGTGTGAAAGCCGACTTAGACATCCTCTTGGAAAATAGGTCAGGGCCATGTTCCGGAAAATTTTATTATTTTAGCTCTGGTAAAAAAAGAAGTGCAATATCCAAAAAACATATCCAAAAAAGAAGTAGTGTTATCAGGTGTCCCACAGGGATCGGTCCTAGGACCCTTACTATTCCTTATTTATATTAATGATATATCTAACAGCTCCGATAAATTGAAGTTCTACTTATTTGCTGATGATACTAATTTGTTATATGCTGACAAAAATCTCAAATCGCTTGAATCTACAGTAAATGCAGAAATTTTTAGGGTTTATAATTGGCTAATCGCAAATAAATTATCACTGAATATAAAGAAATCTAACTTTGTCATTTTTAGACCAAGACAAAAAAGTTAAATCACAAAGTCAACTTGAAAGTGTTTAACCATCATAACAACTCGTTCATTTCTTTAGAATGCAAAAATTATGTCAAATATCTAGGTGTGCTTATTGATGAAAATCTTTCTTGGAAATACCATATTGCTCACATCGCTTCAAAGATAAGTAAAACAATTGGCATCATTGCCAGCCTTAGACACTTTGTACCCCTGAATACTTTACACCACATATACATATCTCTTATTCAGCCCTGCTTATTGTATGGCATAGTCGCTTGGGGCCAAGCTGCTAAAACTTACAAAAACAAAATTCTTATTCTTCAAAAACGCGCCCTCCGCCTCATGTTCTTTGGTGACTACAATTCTCATGCAGTACCTTATTTTGTCTCCTCTAGCTTTCTTCCCTTAGATCTACTGTACTTTAAATCCGTTGCTATTCTAATGCATGATATATCTAACAGCTTAACACCTACTAACAAATCTAACCTATTTACTTACCAATCTAAAATTCATTCATATAATACAAAATCATCTTCAAGAGGCGACTATTATGTTAAACACTCAAGGTTAGACAAACAAACTAAGTCTTTTTCAAGATATGGTGTAAAAATCTGGAATAGTTTACCGTGTGAAATGCGTCAAATGTCCAAAAATAACTTTAAAATCAATGTCCAAGACACTTTACTCCGAATACTTTCAGAAGAAAATGATTACATGTATATTGATTTACCCGACTTAATAACAAAAATGTCCTAAAAACTCGGCTTCTTATATTTGCAATGTCCATGATTGTAAACTTAATTAAATTGAATTTATTTTTTATTTATTTGTTTATCTATTTAACTACTCTTTTTTCTCTAGTCTTTCTTGTGATCTATCTGTATATATATTACATACGTGTGACCACTGCTCTCCTCGACTAGCTAACCTGCTAACTGCGGGCAGTGGATATTGCTTTCTGTAAAATTTGTGATAATTAATAAACAGTAAACAGTAAACAGTAAACAGTGAACACTCAAAAAAAAACAAAAGAAGTGAGTATGGGGCATAAATAAGTATAATATTATCCCTTTAAAAGTTGGAAAGTACGTACCATCTTGGTCTGTGCGAACATTAACTGGATCAGAAAAATTACCGGAGCCGACCAGGGTTCGTCCAGCAACTTGGATAGAATATAACTTGTATTTGCCTAATCCGGTTAGTTCAGTGTGCAAAACGTAGCTGTTTACCGTTACCGTAGAAATGTTATCACCAAGCTTATCAATTCTTCGATATATCACGTGATATCCCAGGAGTATTCCATTAACGTGATCTGGTGGAATAGACTGCCATGTGACGTTAATACTATTGGAGCTTGTGTTATATGCTGTAACGTTTATTGGCGCGTGATCAGGAACTAAACCGGCGAAAATAAAAACAAGAGCAAAGAATCTCAATAAAATCAACTTAACCCTTTAAGCCCCAGTATCCACATACAAATTCTCCAAGCTGATCTCCATACATTTCCTTAAAGAATTAGTTGAGAGAATTTGTTCAAAGATCAAAGTATTTTCTCTTGGGTGATCATTTTATTGATTCTTATAACTTGTCTCTTTACAGTGTATGGATAATTGTAAGGAGAAAATTGATCTTGGACACTATTGGGACTTAAAGGTTTAAGATCCAAATGGATCTTTTTGTATTAAGTCTGATTTAACTTATGCATGAATCTTAAACCTAATGTGGAAAATCTCGGCTTATAAACTTCAGGAATTTGAATTTATACACAAAAAGATATCCATGCTCTTTTTTTGTGGTCTGAGGCCAGATATGTCTAAGTTTGCTTTTAATTTAACCTCCCTCTTTCGTTTAGCACTTCATGCATGTAATTCTTTGTCCAGTAATTTATGTAAGCCACCTCTTTTATAATGTTTTTAGCGAGGACTGGCGGTAAGCTTTGCATTATCTAACAGTTATGTTATGTTGTCAATAGCTGACTGAAAAATGAGAGTAATTGACCGCTGTTATTTTGCGTGATATCATTAAGCTGTTTTTCTATTAGTAATTTCCGCAGACATGTCCGGAGATAAACCTAGTGATTAATCGAACCAATCACGAACGACTACGCGGTTTCTTATCTTAAAACTAATCGGATGCGGGTAAAAAAGAAAAAAGGACAACTGAAAGAGAGAGAGAGAGTTGAGTGGAAACGAACGTGTTTGTTGTAAAACTAAGTGATCGTGGTTTATATTGGAATAAAACGTGAAAATCTACTTTGTCGTGACTTTTGTTGGAGAGCACTGTTCTTGGAGGCGAACAAATCTCCAAACCTGGCACCTCCGACGGGACATTTGGACAAGCAAACTGCTGAATCTGTTGTGAGTATAATTTTGTCCTGAGTTTTCGTTGAGGGAGGAAACAATTAGCCTGCGTAGCAAGCGTTTCCGTTTGGTTTAGGTTTTGGCCGCGCGAGAAATGAAACAAGAGCCAAAAAAATGAAAGTGGGGGGAGGGGGAAGGGAATGAAGGAAACGCTTGCAGACAAACCCCTCGATTTTGAAAACCTGCGTTCGCCAGCGAACGCAGCGCCTGATTGGCTCGGCTAGTCGAAGAATGTTGACATGTGTCAATCAAAGGTTTGTTTCATACTGAAATGACGGTATGGTACGTGACACGCATATTAATTCTCAGTTGTTGTTGTTTTAAATGTAAATTCTGGTCGGCAAGATTTGCGATCCAATGCAAGAGCATTTTCTTTGACCTCTTTTGAAACGTAAGGCTCTTCTTGCGAGTAAATAAGGTTTCAGGTCGTTTAATTTATTCTCCAAAGTGCCTCCTGGATCTGAATAACTAAAAGCGATTTTCTTTTGTCCGCGAATGCGATGGTTTCCTACAATGTGTCATGCTGGGTCCAACTCGTTAGTGTTTTTTTTTTAGGGATGTTGAATTCTGGTGATGGTGATTCTGACTGTTCTGTTAGATGGATTAAAAAGACAAATTTCCAAAGCCTGTATTGATGGTTCGGATTCATTGACATTTCAACATATTAAAACGCCGTCCATGTGTTTCAAAATACAAAAGCTGTGGCTATATGGCCGGTAACCGGTCAAGGTTTTCAAAATAAAAAATGGCCGGCAGTTCTATATTCTCAGTAAATTTCACAAAATGGAAAGATTCCAGCTAATCTAAACTATCATATGTCGATTTAGAAAAGTCAAGCGATCCTGAAATGCTTTACAGATCTTTGGTCTAGTGTTTGGTTTGCGCTGGGCTCAGTGGAGGAAATCACGTTTTGTGACACTTAGAAAATTTTTTAAGCTCGACTGCCGGTCAAGGTTTTCAAAACTCTAAATGGCCGGCAGTTCTATATTCTTAGTAAATCTCACATATAGCCACAGCGTTTTTTACAAAAAAATATATTTTGGGTTCACACACACGCCTCCCCTGAAGTTCATTTCCGTGACAGCATCAAATGTCGGTGCGCGAACTCAGGCGTGACAGGCCAAGTGGGCGGTTTTCAAAATCCCAGGCAATCTCGACCCCAGTGCTTACGGGTTTGGGAATGCGCCCGTAAGCTCTGGGAAACTCTGCGCCGGAGTAGCCAAAATCTGGCTATTTGGGCCTCACAGCGCATGCTCTTTCATTAACCCAAACTTTTTGCATCTTTTATATCTGCTTCATCGCAAAGTGTTTTGTTGCTTCGGTATTAGAACTGAAGAAATTCAGTTAACGGGCGTGAATAATTTTCAGGTATCCAAGGCTGTTGTGGTGGCTGCTGAGAAAATACCGTTAAACGTTCCCAATCACAGATTTGAGACTTGAAGTTTGCGTACGCTTGGCAGTTGATTAATATTTCTGTCGACTACTCCACGAGGCGGTAAGTGAAACCCGAATGGCTTGTTAAAATAAACGTATCGAAATTCCAATAAAACTTTCCAAAATATGAATTTAGCGTCCTTTTATTTATGTTTGTTCATGAACATTAACACTCAGCAAAGCTGCTTTGAAATGTGATATCGTGGGAAAAGAAGAGAACTATAAATATCTAGTCGCATTATTATATTTTTATTTTATTTTTTCGCATTCAAATCTTTCTCTGGTTCACGGTTCAATTTTCGATATGTAGCTAAGCTATTTTATTTGAAAATTGGAAAATCCAGTAATTTTGCCTAATTAGTCGTTCAAAAGATGTTTTGGAATCGCTGATATCAATTTAAGAATCGGCCGGCCGTGTTTACTCCAACATGTCTAGGGAAAAACCCGCTCACACGCCAGACACGCCGCACGTTCAACCGCTCTCGTTCAAACTTGAATAGACCAATCAGAAACACTTTTATTGTTTTTTGCTGAAACCAATTAGAGACAATCTTGCTCCAGGGTTCCCCAGAGCTCTTGATCTCTCCATGCGCAGAAGAGCTCTGGGTCGAGATTGAATCCCAGGGTTTGTCTGCAAGCGTTTCCTTCCTTTCTACCCCACCCCCTCCCAGCTCTTTTATTGGCGCCATTTTAGACTCTCGTTCCTCATTCTTTGCTCCTAAATCGCACGGAAACGCTTGATACGCAGGCTAGGAAACAATGACAACTGTAGAGAGCAATCTGGAAACCACACTTACACAATTGGACATTAACGTGAAGAAAATTAACGTCGTCATTGAGAGCCAAAACTCAGAGGCTATTGAGCGACACCTACAAACTTTAAAGGCAGTCTCGGACACCGTGAATCATTTGAGACTTGAGCTCGTTGTGGATAAGCAAAAACCAAAAACCCGTACGCTTTGTACATTCCATCCTGCAGGGGCTTAAAAGAAGTAAAAAGTCTTTTTTTGTGTCAACCCAGTCAATCACTTATTCGGGACCGTCAGAGTTATTTATTAGCACTCAAAGCACAAACAAATAAAGGCACAAACCGTACCATCTTCTGCTGTGGTGAAGTTTGTTGCCAACGTTGGTACGCCATCTTTGATGGTAAAAGCTAAGACTATGATAGTATAAGAAGTGTAGGTCTTTAATCCTTTGAGATCAAAGCTGACTGTTTCCTCCTCTACACTTCGCTTCTTTCGCCCCTCTCGAGTTCCATTTGCATTAAGAACAATACTAGTCCAGTTACTCGTTGGTAAATTCGTTTCTTTGTATAGGACTTTATATCCTTTAAGTCTGCCGTTAATAAAATATTTGTGTACTGGCTTCCATTGCAGAGTTGCTGCTGATGTCGCCGACTGTTCAACAGTCAGGTTTCTTGGAGGCTCACTTGGAGCTACGAGTAAAAACGAGAAAGGGATAATGTGTATCTTAGTTTTGGTTTTGACATAGTTACCAAATTTAATTAATAGTAATAATAATGACGATAATAAACACTACCAAAACCTGTCAGTGGCAATGTGACAGGAGGGTAAGTAATAATAATAACTGTAGAAATTGCCAATTTTTGAAATAGTTCAAGAAATGTTGCTATAATAGTATTTTCCTGCGTTTGACTTGGTAATTAGCAGGAAAATATGCTCTCATCGGTATCTTATGTTTGTTTAGGCGTGTGCGCTGGTATGTGGGTAATTAGTGGGGGTATATATTTGGGCTTACTGGTTTGTTTTTCATCTCGGTCTTGCGGTTCCAGCGTTCGGGTCATTTTTGTTTGTTTATGACTTTTGATTGGGGTGTGGTGTGTGTTCTTTGCTTTTATTTTGCAGATGTTTTCAACTCTACTATGTGGTCGGATCTTCGGGCTGCGGTTCCCCAGGGATCTGGCGCTTTACATTCCCTTGCAAGTTCTCTTCCGGATGTTGCGTTGGCTAGCAGAGCATCCAGTACTTCCTCCAAGTATTGTTCTTCCTATAACAGATGGAGGTCTTGGGCACGAGAACATGGCTTGACAGTTTTTCCTGCGTCTCCGTTTCACTTGGCTATTTATTTGCGTCATTTAATGACTGAGGCGAGGACAGCATCTCCCCTGGAGTCAGCCGTTCATAGCATTGCCTGGTTTCACCAGTTGGGTGGCGAGCCTTCTCCTTCTGATCATCCGTTGGTGAAGAGTGTTCTTGCCGGTGCGCGGCGTTTGCTGGCCCATCAAACAACCAAGAAGGAGCCTATCACAGTCTCTCAGTTAGAGCAGTTAGTTGCCTGCAAGGCGGACTCGATGGCCTCTTTGTATAATATTCGTTCGGTTCTTATTTGCTTGCTAGCCTTTGCTGCCTTTCTCAGATTTGATGAGCTTGCTAAGCTTGTTCGTTCCGATGTTAAGATCGAAAATGACATGTTAAAGTTATTTATTCAATCTAGTAAAACTGATCAGTATAGGGATGGAGCTTGGATTGTTGTAGCTTCTTCTGGGAAAGCAACTTGTCCGGTTGCTATGATGTACCGTTATTTAGAAAGAGCTGGGCTTTCCTGCGATAGCCCTTTGTTTTGCCAGCTTTCCAAAACTAAATATGGTTATAAGCCTAGATCTAAAGGTTTAAGTTACTCACGGTTAAGAGAATTAGTGCTGGAGGCTTTTAAAGACATTGTACCTGATATTTCTGCCATTGGCACCCATAGCCTTAGGAGTGGCGGGGCTACTGCTGCCGCAAATGCTGGCGTACCAGATCGACTTTTTAAGCGTCATGGCCGCTGGGCTAGTGAATCTGCTAAGGACGGGTATGTCCAAGATTCTTTATCTTCACGTTTGTCGGTTTCTAAGGCTTTAGGTATTTAGTTTTCTCGTTCGTTCCGTTTCTTAATTTATACTAGTTTCTATTTAGTTGGTCTTGCCCGGGGGACCGTTGTTTATGGGGTACAGCTGGCCTGGGGTTTTCCTCCTAGGTGCAAGTGGACGTACGGGGAGGTTTTTCACCCAGCTGTTGTTCCACGACCCCATTTCAGTTAGCTTGTAATTTAGTTCTATGGAGCTGAGTGTTACTTAGAGACTGTATATTATTTTCCTATGGTATTTCATGTATCCTTTAGTCTTTTCGGAGAATAAACCGAGCGCTTGGCTTGAAGCGAGCCGCACCCAATGGTTGTGTGTGTTTTCATGTTGGGTCAAACTGAGATTTAGAGGAGAGCTCGCGTTTCTTATATTTTCAAGTGACAACCAAATTAAGAGTTCACTTAGTTTTCCTTACACCAATGACTACATTTCACTTTAACAAGTAACTTAAAAATTCTTGCATTTAATACAGTGAACACCTGTGAGTATATAAGACATTGCGATTTCCCAAGTTAGCCTAAAATATACGGTGTGTAGAATAGAGTGTTTTCACGTGACGTCATGGCGGCCATATTGGTGTCCCAAAACAATAAAACGGCGGCCATGTTGGTGCCCCAAACCAGTCCTGTGGGAGTTGAACTCTTTTCTTATGCAAACACTTTCTTTTGTTCCAATAAATTTGCATAGATGCTCGTCACGTGAGTGAAAACACTATAAATTTCGGCTATTTACAATAGGTTATTAAATAGGTCCTTTTTGCTAACAACACAAATACATCGTAGCTGAGAACATTAAGTGGTATTCTGATTTGAAATAAAGGGTTGAAAGGCCCAACACGACTCTTAGACTCGTGATAGTGTGAAACGTGGCTTCAACGTTTTCTTGAACAACTTTTTAACGTGTAGAATATGTATTGCATATATGGAGTATCGTCGACTTCGACTGTTCTTTAATTTGCCTTAGTGTAAAGAATGTTTTTATAGATTTTAGAAATACGAAACTGTTACAAATTTAGACTAAGGAGGTTCTTGTGTAGAGGGGGCTTAATGCTATCAGCCCAACAGGTTCTTAAAAACCAGGTTCTCACCCGCGGGTTTTTACTGTATTGCAAGATCTTCCCTACTATTGAAACCCTTTAAGTAGCTTTTGAATTAGTTACAAATATCAGCCTACCGTCTTCTTTTGTTTTTAAACTGACTGTGTCAGTGATATTCCCCTCCCAGGAACTAGTTGAACCATATACTTTGAATTCATAGCTCGTAAACGGTTTCAAAAAGTCCAGTTGTATGCTTGTGCTGGATGTATTGACAGTGACATTGATTTTCTCTCCTCTCAGTAGATCGACAATTTCCACTCGATATTCAGAGACAACTTCACCTAACTTGTACGGGTCTGGCGCTACCCAGCTCAGACCTATGCTTGTCGAGTTCCGGAAATCACCTGTGATGTTTACCGGATCAATCTTCACATCTAGAAAAAGACAGAATTAAAGAAATTCACCGCTGTAGAACGAAGAAGGGTGTGGCACACCGACCCTCTCACAAGGAACAAGGAGCTGAATTTTAAGGATTCAAATCAACCTAAACATTTCACTGAGATATTCCAGTGATATTTCCCTCCCAGAAACACATTGAACCGTATACTTTGAATTCATAGCTCGTAAACGGATTCAAAAAGTCCAGTTGTATTCTTGTACTGGATGATTTGACAGTGACATTAATTCCACACCGCTGTAGAACGAAGAAGGGTATGGGACACCGACCCTCTCAAAAGGAAGATGGAACTTTTAAGGATTCAAATCAATCTAAACATTTCACTGAGAGTTTAAAACTAGTTACTACTAGCTCGATTTCAGACCCTGCAATTAATCATGACAGTCCCGTCCTATCCGGTAGTAAAAGTTGATCCTTAAGAGTACATATGGAACAGGTGATCATTAATAGTAAATAAACATACAGGAAAAAAGATGACACGCGGAGGAAAGCGTATTTCGTTCACCATGCAATACCCGAGGAAAATAATCAGGGACCTACTTGTGGTGTAAATGACAACACTTACTACAGATAACTGCACAACATTAGCTATCTTGAAGGCACTGCAGAGTTGGCACTTCATTGCACTAGAAAGTGTCGTTAAGTCTTTGCCACTGGCAAAGTTCAGATCATAATGTACATAGTATTTGATAACAACTACCATACGATGTACACAGTATTTGATAGTCATTACCATATTTGCACAATGTACACAGTATTTGATAGCAATTTCCATATTCGCACAATGAACAGGGGTCTTTTCTGCATGAGCATGCGCGACCGCTGAACAAGCGATATGCATGGAGGCTCACCACAGGGTCTGCCTTCATCAAAATGGCGCGTCTCAAAGCCATCGTCGCGATTATTTTTCTCGTTGGTCTTGGCGAATGTGCTCGTGATTTAACAAAATGTGTAGTTTGCAAAAAAACCGTAACATGGTCTCAACAAAAGGGAAGTAGACCGGCTTTAACATACACGAGCTACTATCAAATTTCACCTCCCCACTTGACGTGGACAACATTGCGCGTATATGTAGTGCCTGTAGGATTGCGCTAACCTCATCAAAGTCTAAACAAAGTGCCGAAATGTTTGTTGATGCAAGTAAACACTTTCAATTTTCTTCGTTTTGAAATAGGAAAGGAACAGAAATATTAAAAAAAAAAAATAAAAAATAGCAAATTTCAGCGAGCGGGTTCGAAATGCCCAAAAGCCGGTGTTGAGTTCAGCAGTGAATTACTATATGTTCTACAATTTTCCCAGCACTTCAAAGCTACAAAATTTGAGCACACGAGACGTAGATTAGTCACCTGGTGAGATGTTGGTGGTAGTCACTCTGTACGTCTAGAAAAATGAATATCAATGAGACACAGTCAAAACTGTATTCAATAGAACAGAAATTAAAGTCGAATCTTGTGACCGATTTTGATGAAACAAACGGTTAGGTTTCCCAAGAAGTACAGTAAACATGTGATGCCGACCAAAAGTTAAAAATTATTACAGCACTTAAGTTCTGGCTAAACGAATATTCCTGTTAATAATGCGTTTCAATGTTAGTCCACACAAAAATAAGAAGTTCTACAATTTTCCGATAAACAAACTTTGTATCGCTAAAATACTTAAGGGAACAACTTTCTATTCCAACTGATAACGGCGTGGTAGTCGCCCCCTGATCGTTATTAATCCACTCCCGAAATATGGCTAAGTCAGCTATCAGCAAATTATTGACAGGAATCCTCTACGGTATCGAGAAATTAATTTACATCCGATTTATAGACAAACACTAAATAAAGAACATTTTGCTCAATAGCTACGCATCATCAGCAATGCATTCTATGCCAAACTTTGCGGTTCTTGAACGGGAATCAAGACACGAGTCGAGCGCCAAACAATAACAAGCAGCCATGTTCGTGTCAGACATCCTTGAGAAACTTGCTCTTTCACCTCGTTCAGCGCATCAGTCTCCACTGTAAATCACCAGATCTTTACTTATTTTGTACAACGAAGGTCTTTCCTAAGTTCCTGCTACCATTTCAATCTCAAGCAAGCTTTCAAAGTGAACAATTTGGTTACTAGGCACCACGGTCGCTGTCACTGGTCGCGTGCTCTTTGTCAAGTCAGCGGTCGCGCATGCTCATGCAAAAAAGACCCCTGTCGCTAATTACCACGTTAAATGTCACTTGCGCTTTCTTTGTTCTTTTTTACGTATTCATGGAGATTTAACACGGGTAATTTTTCAGGGCAAAGTCCGGTCACACACACTAAAGCCCCATTTACACTACAGAAAAAAATGGGATGGGTCCGGACCCATAAAAAAGTTGGTACAGACCGGACATTTGTACCGCGTAAACCTTCCGTACCATATTTTCATGAAATGGATCCGGACTCGCTCTTTTCTGGTTTGGGAGCCAAAGGTGGCTATGACTCCAAAACCGAAAAAAAAAAAAGTCCGGACCCCTTTTGCTGTTCGAAAGCGCTGTGTAAACGCATCTTCGATCCGTACCATCTTCTTCATGTGAGCCTGCCGTGTTTTACGGTTGCTTCGCGCTTGTGTACTACTGAACTTTTCAATCATAAGCCTAACCTGATCCTTGAGAAACTTGCTCTTTCACCTCGTTCAGCGCATCAGTCTCCACTTTGAATCACCAGATCTTTACTTATTTTGTACAACGAAGGTCTTTCCTACGTTCCTGCTACCATTTCAATCTCAAGCAAGCTTTCAAAGTGAACAATTTGACTCCTATGACTATGCACCACGGTCGCTGTCACTGGTCGCGTGCTCTTTGTCAAGTCAGCGGTCGCGCATGCTCATGCAAAAAAGACCCCTGTTCGCACAATGTACATTGTATTTGATAGTCATTTCCATATTTGCACAATGTACACAGTATTTGATAATAATTACCATATTCGCACAATGTACATAGTTTTTGATAGTCATTACCATATTTGCACAATGTACACAGTATTTGATAGCAATTACCATATTCGCACAATGTACATAGTATTTGATAATAATTACCATAGTCGTACAATGTACACAGTATTTGATAATAATTACCATATTCGCAGGAGTAGAACTCCGTCCTTAAAGATGGGTGGCTAAACCAAGTCTGGGGTAAAAGTCTTATAAAGCACGCAGTTATAGCTGGAGTCAGGGCGTTGTGAACGACAGTGTTTCTATCCCAGTTACCCTGAAACATCTAGAAACAAAGCAAAAATGAAATTAAACTTCTTCCACCAGAATGTTCGCCCAAAGTGTCAAGAAAACAAGTCCATCATTTTAAAGGAAAAACTGTTTATAATTGACTGCATACCATCATAGTCAAAGTGCATAGTTTAAAATGCTATGTTTTCCACGTTCCTCCTTATGTTTCCAAACCAAATGGCACAGAACACACCCCACGTAAAGTATCTCCCTGTCTGACAGCAAAATAACGTGTGCGCGCTCAGTTAAAAAGCGTAATACAAAAGCATCTCACCTTAATTTCGCCGAATTGTTTATACAGCTCAAAATGTACACCATTGTAACCGGAGCTTAAAGAATAACTTTCAACCCATTGGTCTTGATCAAATCTTCCTTGAGTCGCCACTTTTAGAAGAGAAACCTTTCCTTTGAAGTCAACTTGAAGCCAAGGGTTAGCGTCACTGTCAGCTTTAGTCCAGGCACCTGGCACTCCCTTATAATACAGTCGAGCGTTGCTGGCAGAGGGTGTGTTACTCCCCTCACTGGAGGCAGTGATCTGCAAATCGGAAATGTTACGGTCTTCCATGCCTAGAGCACGACAATCTGTGGTTGAAATTACGAATGGCCCTTATTAGTCTGAATATCCTGTTATCCCAATGTAGAGCTTGTGAAAATGGAAAGCTGATACTCGCAAGTGAAATTATTCAAAATCGAGCTAAATAACGATTATAATATTTTTCTCAATCTTGTCACCACAATTCGTTCATATCTTAATCATTTGTTTTGATTGCTTGTCCTCGTTAATGTAACATTTCTCAAAAGTCGTAAAATGGCATCTTACATTGCAAAAGAGTTTTCCACAAGTTGTTCAAGATTATGGGAAAAATTTCCAAAAATGTCATTAAATGTTGCCCAAAAGCTACTTACAATAGCAGGACGTTTCTTTCTCTCAAGTTAGTATGAAGCAAATGATTTAGAATCAGTAATTAAGTTCAAGTTTCTTACGATTTTAGAGCTATATTAAGGCAGTACGCTAAAAAAAGATCAGGAACAAATGTACACACGAGTTATGAGGGGCCATCCATGTACTGGACAAATTTTTCTTCCTTTCTTTTTCCAAACTAATATATAATGGCCTTTACGTTTTCTTGAAATGCAACAGCCTCTCCTCCCTTCTACTTTCCTTTGAGAGAAACTGGGAGATCTTCTTCCTCTACGCAACGTTAAGAGGAATAGTGATAAAACAATACAGTCGAACTTGCGCTGACGGACATCTTGCTATTGAGTACATTTCACCCCAAATAGATCGAATTTTTTTACCCCCCTGTCATAAGGTTACTTGGATCTAATTCTTTCTTGCACATGGAAAAAAGGTCTGATTGAGGTTACATCTTGTCTGTGTCTCACAAGAACTATGTTAACATCATGCAAAATAGACTGCGAATAGTCTCATATTTTCTTCAACAAACATTAGCAGACTGGCAATATTGGAAATGTGTAATTGAGCGCTAAAACAACACTAAAAAACAGGGGACTGTGAAGATATGCCCTTACACCCATCTTGCAGCTTCCGATGCAGGCGTGGCCATTTTTTCTCCCATGCGTTTTGCATGGAAAAAAGGGGCTGCCCTTAATCCAGATGCAAAAGCTCCATACCGTTAATATTTGTGTTTACTATGACAAAATCGCTGAAGTTTCCATGCCCTTTAGAATTGAAGCCAGCCACTCGTAATTTATAGACCTTGGATTTTTCCAGTTGCATAATGTTCATGTTCAAAGTACATCCATATATCAAGTCATCGTCCATTCCATCTATTTGTACCATGTAGCCCCTCAGAAGACCATTTTCATGTTCTGTTGGAATGGCTTTCCATGACATCATCACACTGGTATAGCTGGTGGCATGAGCTAGCACGACGGGGGGCGGAGCACTCGGGACTGAAGAAAAAAAAAACGCGAAGAGTAGGTGGTCGGGGGATATAAGCACGCGGGAAGAAAACTCGAGAGAGGTGAGAGATAAGCCCGAATCACAGAAGATTGCTTCTCGTTATTGTCAGGTTTTCTTGACATGCCCAATTTGTGCTCATAACTCAACATGTAGGAGGACAACTATTTTAATTTCTTAAGGCCATTCCCCCTTTTGTTTCGTTTTAGCGTCGAATGCATTTCCTGATTTTGGGTCGGTCGGTGGGTTTAAAAAGAAAATAACAAGAGGTTTGGGAAGAGTAGGCTTGGTACACCAGCATCATTACCGAGGAGCTGGGAAAAAACAAGACTGACATAAAATCAATATGGCGGAAAATGTGATGGTCGATATCATAGTAAAAGTAAAAGATGGCAAGAAGGATACACCACCGACACTTTTATGCTACAAAATGCTGTTACATTTTTCAGATTATAACAATTAAAGTCGTTATGTTTTGATGTTTAGGATGTGGTATCAGTGTAATAGAGTGATTTTACTTGACCCGTGAAACAGATAATCACAACTTGTGCAAAATAGCCACAAGACAATGGAATTATTGCATAATAGTGCGCAGCATTCTGCTACGGATTGAGTAAAATCGCTCTATTAATAGGACTTAGTGGGGGTACAATTAGTTAAGTAATATAATCAGGCGAATACCTTGTTAACCATCGAGATTAATAGACTAAGTGAATTCTACTTTCTTACCGCCCTCCGCAGATCGGACTGTTAATGTCGGACTGGCGGGACTTTCGCCTACGCTGTTAAACGCCACAACCTGTATGTTATACAGCGCGTATATGAGTAAGTCGGATAGTTCCATTGATAAGACGTGCCTACTGACGGTGAGGATCTGTTGTTGGCCAGTACTCTGTGCAGTGTATATGACTTTGTAACCCTGAATGACACCCAAACGATGCTCCACGGGAATCGGTTCCCATGCAACAATGATACTTCCAGAGTTGTTAAGGAATGCAATGACATTTAATGGCGCCAATGTGGGAGCTGTGTGAACAAACACGGCAAGATCAAGTAATGAGCAACGGCGTATTATTTGGTTAACATGGAGCAATTCATAGGAGAATGTCTAACGGGCGAGGACTTTAGTTTTAAAATAATGACCGAGCGCGTAGCGCAAGGTTTTAACTTTCAAGAAGGCCGATTTAATGCACCTTCCCAGTATTCTAAAACCAGCAGGCCATTATTGTGCACGTGGCCGGTGAAGTGGAACAGTGGACTACTATCCATAACAATGATTTCCTGCTCCACTTCAGTGACCTGCTCTCTCATTTACTGAAAATAATAACTTGTTTAAATCAATGGGAAGGTGACGAACAATAATTCATGCACAAACCTTTTGAACATAAATGCCCCTGGTAACTCACAAAATCTCAAGCATGCTCACCCCCACCCCCTCAAGGCATTTCCCGGGCATTTTTCAGGTTGCAAGTTGACACGTCGGGTGATGAGGTCCATTGAAGACACAATTGTAGTTAATGAAACAACCTGAAAAATGGTCCGATTTGCATTTGATTTGGACACAAGTGGAGAAAACTATCTATGCCAACTTCGAATATATCCTCATCTATGCCAACAATATCTGAGACAATGACAACACGTGGATTATACGACTTCTAGTAAAAAACCTTAACATCTGAGCTTGAGCACGTGAGAGATTTAAGATGAACTTGGACTGTGAAACTAAATATTCCTTGCATGTTGATAATTAGAGTAATCTCTTTGTTGAGCTCCTCCAGGAATTTTTTTCAAGTCGTTTTTGTAGAATAAGTCTTCATGAGGAAGGAGGGCGGAAAAAAGCCTATGAATTGCGCTCATTTGTGAAATTTAGCGATTCACAAGTGTTTTCGTTAAAGTCGAGTCATACGAGCTTTTCGCAACGATGAATCAGCACTATTGTTGTTTTCAAATGCACTGGAAGATCCAACTGTGTTCTAGCAGTTTTACTAACCATCCTCTCCTGTCCTTGCCACAACCTCGTTACTTTTCTTTCCTTCACCTTCCAGCGTGTGAGGCGTGACACCTATGACATACCATGTGTACGGTTTCAGGTTCGTTAACTCGTAATTTGGTATCCCAGATGCGAAGATGACTCTATTTGTCTGCGACGAACCATTCACACTATAGGAGATCTCAACTCCGCAAAATATCCCATGAATTAATTCTCCAGGTTCATTCCACTCTACGGCTAGAGACGTGGAACTCGTGTTGTATGCTAAAACCCGAAGAGGTTGTATGTACACTAAAAGAGAGAGGAAAAAGAACAGATAACTTTGCCTGTTACCTATTACCATCGCGATAATGGCATCTGTTATCACCTAACCACGAGCGCTATAAGAACATTTACCTAAGGACGCTTCAAGAAGAAAATTCTCCTAGAAGTATGGTCTTGTATTGTTGAAAGAATCTTCACCGCGGATATCAATGGGTAAAATGCATGGCGTTACGTGGTCCACCTCCTCCGCCCACTATGTCACATGGGAAGCGAAGGAGGCGGTTGAGAATCTGACTAGTCTTTAATTTATTCAATTCTCAGCCGTTAATTACTATAAATTATTAAAGATAACACAGCAGGTTGTCGTCCTTTCAAATGTACGCGTATTAAGTGGAAAGTGCAATGACAATTAATACAAAACGGTCGAAACTGAATTGCATATTTTTTTCTATTAAACCTTTTGAGCAGAAACAAGTGGCGAATGATAATATTTTAGTATCTGCACAGGTATTCCATTAAACCATGAAATAACGCATTTATTACACTTTAACATTACGGCTATTCCTTTCATTAAACTTATAAATGTGAGTACTAACGTGGTCATCGACAATAAATCGTGCAATACGCTGGGATAATTCCGTGCTCTATTTCCATATAACAAGAAATTAATTAGTCTGGAAATTTCTTTTACCAGCAACATTCGATAAAGAGTTATGAATTATCCTTAACAGGCAGTCTAAAAGATTTCTTTTGAAAGTCATGTTAGTCTTTCCACCAAAAGCATCTACAGTTTTGCCTTTTATGATGCTTTCATTTTCTTTCCGAAGCCTACTTTAATTAAAATTCAATTCTGCAAGGCAGGTGTCAGGGATATTAAAAAGGTATATATATATATATATATAATGTTTACGTTGAACATGCCATTTATTACTATTAAAAAGCAACTATGTTTACTTTTGAAACCAATTGTTAAGATGTCAAAAGAAAAAAATGATTTGCTGCGTTATTAGCATGCAGGAAATGGGTGAAAACCCTCGTCACCAGGCATTTTATTAAATTTTACTAACACTCTTTTTTGTAAAGGAAAAGAAACGTGAAAATAACAACTTGCATATACAAAGAGAAAACATATCCTGTTAATGAAATGGGACTACAACAGTCGTTTTCAGATATCACCATCATTAATTGTGCGCTAAATGTGCCACTGATGATTATATCCATCTTTGCAAACTCGTTGGTTTTGGCGGCCATTTTGACGACACCTTCACTTCGTTCGCCCTCTACCGTTTTCTTGTGTTGCCTTACCGTCTCAGACATTCTTGTTGGATTCATTGCTCAGCCTGTTTACATTGCCACAGAACTTGCACGTGCTCCATTCTTATACGGCGCAATGTTTGCGTTGACTACGTTAGCTTGCGGTGTTTCAGTCTTTACAATGGCGGTCATAAGCGTAGACAGGTACTTAGCTCTTCATTATCACATGAACTATCCAAATATAATGACTGCAAAAAGAGCTCTATATATTACACTAACTGTTTGGCTCACTGGTGCTTTTGTTTCGTGCATCAAGCTTTTGAATACAAGTTTCTTCTTCTATGTCTTGGCTGTTGGCATAGGTGTTTGCATCACAATTTCGACGTTTTCATATGTTAAAATCTTTTTTATCGTTCGTCAGCATCAACTACAAATTCAAGCCCAACAACAGGCTGTACAGAACCTAAATACTGCAAACCGTACTCTGCATCTAAAAAAAAGTGCCATAAACACTTTTATATACTTCATGTTTATGATTCTGTGTTATTCTCCACTATTCGCTTCCATGTTGATTTTAGCTATTTATCAAAAACACGAAACAGAGGCATGGAATTTTGCAGATACGATTTCTTTTATGAACTCGTCTATAAATCCAGTCTTGTACTGTTGGCGTCTTAGGGAGCTACGGACGGCAGTTTTGAAAGTACTGAGAAAAATGTCGTGTAGCCCAATCAGTGAGTCTTAAGGTGTTTCGACACAGTTTTTCAGAGGCTATACCGATATTTTTGAATTGCTATAAAAGTGATTTTATCCTTGTCTGATCGCTATAAAATTTTCACCAATGATTGACTATAGACTGAAATTTGTCAAAATGTAGGTTTTAGTAAAATCGATATTACTATGACAACAATAAACATGTAAACGCCCAATTTTGCGCGATCTAGACCAGCTCCTGAAATCCAACACTAGGAACCTAAAGTTTGGTGTTTAGCAAATAATCTCCGTAAGAAGTAAAAAATTCTGTATGTTTGAATTCGACTAAAACGAAAATATATTTCAAACCTTAAATTTTCAATAGCCGTGATAGATTATTTGATAAAAACGTTTATAAATGACTGAAATTATTCTTAAGTAGCGTCAGAATGCTGCTTAATATCATATTTCGATGCTAGGAAATTTTGGTGTATTTTCGAACTTGGGATCTTAAAAACTAACCCGTTTTCTCACCACCTGTTTAAGTGCAACTTCATTCAAAATTTGGACTTTTAACGGTTTTTTGTGTATCTCTGAAACGACTCGAACAACCTTTTTTTTAAAATCTCTTCACGTAATCTTCATATTGTATATAATAACGTCTGAAACTTTCATTGAGATTGATTCACTGCAACACTTTGAAATTTCAAGACAAAACTATCCTTACTACTAACCGGTCAAAAACCGCGCTACACCATTCACTGTTTTAACGTTATGCCAATTTTTCCAACTTAATGCGGACAGCACAAATATCCATGACTAGTAAATTTCAGTGTGAGTATTGTCAATGTTTTACATTCAAAAGATGCGATATATTCAAACTAAAATGTACTAGTCGTGGAGGTATGTATAGTGCGCATTATTTTGGAAAAATTAGCATAACGTCAAAACAGTGAATGTTGTAACGCATATTTTTGACCGGTTAGTACTGTTAGGATAGGTTTGTCTTGAAATTTTAAGACGACCTTTTATGACGACAATTTTAAACACGACCTTTTATGAAGAACGTGAGCACACGACGACGAATTCATCTTTTTTTTTTCAACTTGGAAAATGTCCCAAAAAATTCAACTCCAGCAAAGTTGAGTGAGGCTAAATACAGTTGTAGTTGAATTTTTACTGCCGTTGTCGTCTTTGTTGCTTAACGGAGGATTCCCACTAACGCGTAATTTTTACTTGCGTAGGCGTGTAAAATTCTACGTGCGTAAATAAAATAAAGGCAATGTACGAAAGATTGCGCGTAAACGTAATTGTTTCACTAGGTTTAACTTTTTAAGTTACGCGCGAACATTTTTTACATACATTGCCTGAATTGCCATTGTCGAAGCCTGAAAGACGGCTGAAGGAAAACTGACCCCATAGGGCTCGACCTTTCTTAAAACTTTCAAGATCTAGAACATTCTCCAGCCCTGTATCCTTCATTAGTCTGTTAATATACTGGCAAGAACATCCTCTTTTTGTCATCCCATGTTACATTAATGTATCAGCTGCTACGCCGGAGAGCTCTCATAACGAGAAACGTGTCCAGGAAGAGAAACTCTTCTATTTTGAATGGTAGAGTTTAGCTTTCCTAGACTACCATAAAGCTCACGATTTTTAATCTTGTCCTTCCAAAATATGTTTTTCACTATTAGTAGCATTCTTGTATAAGTTCCATCCAGGTTTTATTTCTTCTGCTTTTGTCAAAGACCAAGTGGTACTCCCGTAAAGGAGAAGAATTGTCTCCGTAGGTTGCCCTGAATAACCTCTCACGCGACAGTTGAAATCCACCGTAATTTACAAAACTAACTGGGAGACGTTTAGCCAGACTGCTAGGAATTCAGCTTACAATTAACAAAGCAATGAATTGTGAATGCCCGCTTATGTGAATTTGAGATATGATTACCACATTAAATCCCCTTTTCCTTACGGACAGTGTTTGGGTTCTCAGTGTTGGTCCCTCCGGGGTTTGAATCGGCGACGACAGACCGGTGCTTATCCCTTTGAGCTATACGGGCGGCGGTTAGCTCAGTAGGAGACCACAAAATGTTGCTAACAAGATAAATCCACCGGCAAGCAGCTGTAGTATTAAAACAGCTCTGTTGCCAATGAAAAAAGTATCACTGACCGTCATTTGCTTCGATGGCAACAAATTTGATAGGCCTGTTTCCAAGCATGCCTTCTGTCACGAGAGTCCTTTCCAGTGGCTCTATTGCCTGGTACCCAACACCAAAAAATCGCACAGTAAAATTGACTGCGACATGTGTCATATTCCTGAAAGATCGCAAAAGCATGGATTTTTTGTCTGATTTTGACTTCAGGACGCTTTCCATTTATCCATAATTTTCTGAAACTTCCATGGAAAGGTCCATCAAGTGAACAATGTGTTCAAGTCGATACAAGTTTCATTCGCTATCCTCTCTCACCAAAATGTAAAATGGTTGTACAGCCTGGGACTGGTGAGTCCTTGTGAAAGAATATGCATTTCCATAGAAAAAAACAGGACAATCTTTTCAAAATCACACTAATTACCGGAAATTCTCTAGTGGAACGCCCATTTCAATTATAACAGGGACAAATTCTTTATCTTTTGCCGAGTTAAAGGCCCAGAAAGGGGAGAGGATATAAGTTTAAGGGCCAAATATTCGCTTCTGGCCGGGCATTTCAACGTTATTCTGTTTTATGGAAAAAAAAAATCAAGGAACAATTCTTACCAAAATTTGTAGTTGTCCACTTTTGAAATACAATTTTCACCAATGAGTTTTATCACCTGTAAAAAGACGGTGAGATGGTGTTAGTTTACAGTATACAACCAAACGAGAGTTATGAGTTTGGTACCTTAAGCAAAACTGATCAATGATTCGAGGACCTTGTAGTCTAGTGTTCAAAATAAATGCTAGTCCGAACGTCTTTTGGAGAGTACTTGAGCGTTAATATGCGCTAGGGTTGTATTGTACGGAGCAAAGGGGGAGGGGAGGGGGGACGAAAGGGGAGGGAGCAGGGTGGGAAGTCAGTTTTTTGCCCACAGTGGTGATCGCATTTCTAGTTCTATCCGCCGTAATCCTGCTTTCTGTTTGAAACCAAAGATGACCAGAACACACGGGAATCAGTACTAAGTAACCAGTGTTTCCAAAAATAGCCCAGAAAATGTAAGGTAGAGTTTAAAGAATTTCACCTCTGGCGTAAGCTATAATATCCTTTTGCAATAAATATTGCCACGTTCCACATTTCAGGGTCAATACCTCCCAAGTTTGAGCATAAACTACGTCGCCATAAACAAACATTTGGAAAAATTGCCACCACAGTTCTATTAGATAAAGATGAAAATTTGTTATGATCAGGGTTGCAACGACATCTGAGTTGTCATAGCAACGAAATGACGCTATTACCTATTTTACTTACAGCAATATATCTCGGCAATGGGAACTATTCTTTCAAAATCTTTCACGGTAGCTTTTTCCTCCAGTAGCCGTCTCGATGTTCGTGAAGTTTAAGCGAAATCTGTAAGAGCGTTATCGAGATATTTTGGGATAAAGTTTTTATCGTTAGAACTACGGTAAAACATGGACAATCTTGATGTTCGGCTTTTTTCTGTAGCAAGCAAAGCGCTTTTGACATGCAATTTCACCTCATAGTAGTTTCAATCTTTTAAAACGTGTGTGAAAGATGATGGAAATAGCTCCCAGCCGATTGCTAGAAAGAAGGATTTGATTAGCATGTATCCAGGTGCTTTTGTTAGCGGTTTGTAAACTTTTTGGTATTGAGCCACCTTAATTCATACAAACCTCTTTCTCAATCCAGAACGTTCTGTTGTTAAACATTTCCGACCCTGGTTTCGCCAATTCCGAATCAAATATCTCATCAGTCAACTCTAAATTTAGTTCCACACGAAGGTTAGCGCGTCCTATGGGCAAAGCACAAAAAAGAATATAAATTTCAGCTTTTTATTAAAACATTTCTTTATTTTCTTCCTTTTGCTTTCTTTCTTGTTTATTGTTTGGTGCTCCAATTTTTCAAGGTAAAGAGTAGCCATTTCAGGCAGGAGGTTTTACAAATTCATCATCTTCCTCAAGCAAGAGTGGATTTAACGGCGAGAAATTACGATAATCTTATGACTTGTAATACATTAACTTTCCTGAATTCTTTTAGCAATTTGAAACTCTCCGTTATCGCGAAATCTTGTAAGTTTTTCTTCTCTAGATGTCCACTATTTTACCAGAAAACTTTGACATGTTAACAATATCAGTTTTCATGCAACAATAACATGCCAGAAAGTTTTATTGCTCACGGTTTTCTGAGTTTCAAAATAAAATGCATAACGTTTTGGAATTTGAATTTCCCACAATTCTAGAAAAAAATTGTGGAAAATCAAAGATTTATATTGGAATTCAAAGGTCAGTTAATTTTTTCCGAACTATTTCTTTATAGAGTTTAAATCATGAAATGCAAGAAATAATACAATAAATCCCTAATGGGGAAGCCTATGATCAATATTTAGAAAACTTGATTTTTTCAATAATTCGACATAGGTACCCGCGAAGAAAAAGCTGGGTTTGAACTCCAGCTAATTCCAATCTGACAGACTCGTAACCAGTCGCTTCTCTGTATGCGTTGTGATTAATGGGAGGGATTTAAAGAGTTCGCGGTGCATCAAGGCAAGGAAGAAAGAAAAACGCTATTTCTCCCTCCTTCCCAAGCGCCTTTGCGAGAATAAATAAGAGGCGACTGGGTACGAGTCTGCCAATCTGACAAACCTTTAAATTTTCCCCCAATTTGGCACCTGATTACCCATTAACCAAGAGCGTGAGCTTTTCTATAAAAGGATTTCAATGCACAAAGCCTAAAAAATGGGGGGGGGGGGGGGGGGGGGTTGCCTCTCTCAAGCTATTATCCTCTCTTTAATTCAATGAATAAAAGCAAGGGAGTGAAGATGAGGGTACTTACCTTTGTAAAACTTAAACAATTGAGCCACCTCCACCGCTGACAGCTCCTTTGCCCACAAAATAATATCATCGAATGAAGCTAAAGGAAGCTGGCTCAAGCCTATTTTAACGTCCTTATTTGGAAGGTCATTGGTGCTCAAATTATCACACTGGTGCGCCAAAGGAGTAGCCTCGTTTCCATTAAGATACACCTTAAGTTCGTTAATACCACCAGAGTTACCCCAGCTAAACACCATATGTGACCAAACTCGCTGAAAAGCACTGAATCGTATAGAACACCACTTTGTCGCAGCCGTTATCTTGAAAGTCAGTTCTTCTTTGCTGCCATCCTCCTGATAAAGACGCACCCCCCGGTCTCTGTTCTCTTGATCACCAGCAGCAAAAAAGGTTTGCGCGACATTTGGAATTTGGATTTCATACGAAAGCCAGAGGCTTAACGTAACGTATGAATGGGACAGCGGACGTACCAATAATAACACAGCGTCTTTGATCAGTTCAATAAAGCCTGCACCACCTAAAGCCTTAACTGCTCGTCCCCGAACCCCGGTGGTAGACTGCAGCGAGCCACTTATCTGAGCCCACGATTCTCCCTGGAGGTCCTTAATGTCATTCAAGTCATCAAACGTCCAGAGGTACTTTGAGACTGACAGAAGCTGGTCAACTTCTAAGACTTTATAACCTGTCGACACATTAAACATTTATGTAAGTTCCTGAGAATTTTTATAAAGGAAACCTTTTTTAAAGGACACTTCTGCTTTCCACGTCCAACTCGTTAACTCTTCATCTCGCTAAAACCTGGCGTCAGTTTCACTGGTGTAAAAGATCGGTTTGAGGAAGCAAATCATGTACGATTTTCGAAGCTTAGCTAAAAAATTCCCTACGATTTTTACCTAAAATGTTCGGACTCGGAAATGTGACGGAAAGAGGAAGCAGAGAATTTTCACCTTAAAGCCTTAAATTACATCTTAAAATTTTGGGAAAATGATACTGAAGCCATCGTTGAGACAACTTTTATAGCACCACTTACATTCAATCTAGAAATCTGAAAGTACTCTGGATTGCCCGAAAAAAAGTCTTTCTTTACTGGAGGAAAGCGTTGTGCACCTCCTCCAAGTGTAGGAGTGTGTCACAACCATAAATAAATAAATAAATATATAAATCACAGCGCCAGCTTTACTCTCCAGTAATAAATACCTCTAACTAACTGCTTTGGAGGTCTATACTGTAACTTACATGTACATGTACGCATCAATTTTTTTTTCACTCTGAATTTTATGGCCCAAGCGCTAAGTGCGTTGGCACCAAAAAGAAAATGATCCCTTATGTTGTTAATAATGGAAACTTTATTTGTGTTTTTGTTTGTACAATTGTAAATCTCGCTACGTATAGGCAATTTAAAAATGCTGCTTGAGATTGAATTATCAAAAAGAAAAAGAAAATAAAAAAGAAAAAAACAAACAACAAACAACAAAACAAAACAAAACAAAATCCAAAAACAAAAAAAACCAAAATTGCATTAAGTCTGGGCTATCCCAGTTCCTGTTTCTACAACAAAAGACGTAATTTGTTGCTCTAATGGCTATATTTATCACTTTCTTGATTATATAACGTTGCTGCTGTTTGTCAATGCCAATGTCATTCATCGTGTCTAAGAACGTGGAGCATTCATCGGAGAAAACGCCAAGGGAACTCATGGAGAGATTTACAAATCTCACACATCTATAATTTCTACTCATTTCGTTGATCAAGTTCACATATTTTTCTTTCTTACGCACTGCATTGTTGTTAAGGTTGGACTCGAAACCAACTGTTAATTCTAGAACATATAGGCACTTGGACTGGATTAGGAAAAGAAGATCTGGACGATAATTTTCACCAGTTATTATTGAGGGATTCAGAAAACCATTAACAGCTGCATAGAGTGAAGAGTGAACATTAATGACAGGTTGAAGTGATTTGGCAATGAAGTTAAGGATTGAGTCGTGTCTCCAAGTAAAGCGATCAAGGTACTGTTGACAACCAGCGACAACATGAAGGAGTGATTCAGAATTAAGACAAAAGGAGCAATCAGGACTTTGTGAAATAATAATAATAATAATAATAATATTGATAATTATTCGAGAAAATAAAAGTATTGATCAATTTCTGACTCGGAAACATAAAAAAATCTGGCTACCATTTTGAAAACCGCTAGCCTTCAAAGTTATAATCACCGCGCGGTGATTATAGCGGGATAAAGCGAAGCTCCTAGCCAATCACAGCGCTCTATTTTCGATAATCATCAATGTAATTATACTAATTGATTCTTAGCTTTTACAGTTTTCATATGATGAATTATTGTATATTTTTCCGTTTTTAACTTTTAGAATATATATCTGTCTGGATTTGCAAAAAACTGAGTTTTGTAGTGGAGCATGTTTTTTTTTGTAGTTACTTTTTATTTACTTCAACGGTTCCAAACAAACTGCAGTAGATAGACTTTGATGAGTTTCTCACTGACTATCCACCTACCCCCCCCCCCCCCCCCAAAAAAGAAGTTTTTCATAACTTTCCATAATTCTCTCTGTATGTCAGTTTGAAAACAGCGCGCGTATTAGACTGAACTCGACTTTCCATAATGGGTTGTCTTTGATTTTTTTGGCTGCCTTGAACAAAGTTTTCCGGAAGGCATCATTAAGCCTTATGAAGGAACAATTCTCACGTCTGGCAAAGTCTGCTGCGTCCAATATCTTCTCGTATTTCGTCTCATTTCGGGCTACACGGGTGAAAGACTGATCCCGGGCTAGACATGGAAAGATTAAAAAATTAAGGTAAAAAAAACACTGCAAAAACCGTATACGATCAATCTTGCTCAACGTCGGATCCAAAAAGATCGTGATCAGTCAAAATATACTAAAATTGAAAACGTTACAGTCAAGAAGACTTTTGCATGGACTTGTCCAACAACGTGAAATAGAGTTGAGTTGCGATATTTCGACTGGCCAGTACCAGTCTTCATCAGGTTTATTAAAATAAATAATAAACCTGATGAAGACTGGTACTGGCCAGTCGAAATATCGCAACTCAACTCTATTTCACGTTGTTTGACAAGTCCATGCAAAAGTCTTCTTGACTGTAACGTTTTCAATTTTAGTATATTTTGACTGATCATGATCTTTTTGGATCCGACGTTGAGCAAGATTGATCGTATACGGTTTTTGCAGTGTTTTTTTACCTTAATTTTTTAATCTTTCCATGTCTAGCCCGGGATCAGTCTTTCACCCGTGTAGCCCGAAATGAGACGAAATACCAGAAGATATTGGACGCAGCAGACTTTGCAATACGTGAGAATTGTTCCTTCATAAGGCTTAATGATGTCTTCCGGAAAACTTTGCTCAAGGCAGCCAAAAAAAAAACTCTAAGACAACCCACTATGAGAGCCGAGATCAGTCTAAAACGCGCGCTGATTTCCAACTGACATACAGAGAGAATTATGGGAAGTTATGAAAAACATTTTTCTTTTGGGGGGGGGGGGGGGGGTAATATGTTAATAGCCAGTCAGAAACTCATCAAACTCTATCTACTGTGGCCAACCCGTTACCGATTAAACAAATAAAAAGTAACCTCGAAAAAAAAAATAAAAAAATAGGATCCACTACGAGACTCAGTCAGAGGGCATATAAGAGAGATTTCTGTAGCCACGTTTTTGCAAATCCAGACAGATATATATGGAATAAAATAATAACCGGAAAGATTGAATATTGCGAGCTTTGTTGTTGGCAGCAACAAGCCTTTGGCCTCAGAAAGTAGGTTCTAGGGTTGAAATCTAGTCGGCGAGATGGAAATTCATGCTGATTTCTGACCAGGCCAAAGACATAGTAAAAAAATTGTTTTGAAGGCGGGGGCTGTATGTCTCCTTTTCAACCGCTGGTGTACATCCGGGATCTTGAATAAATCGACTGTTAGTGAGTCGAGGAAAGTTCCATGTGACGGTTTATGCGGAGAAAGCGAG
The DNA here is from genome assembly GCA_038088405.1 of Porites divaricata. Taxonomy (NCBI): domain Eukaryota; kingdom Metazoa; phylum Cnidaria; class Anthozoa; order Scleractinia; family Poritidae; genus Porites; species Porites divaricata. Next base: position 8,905,310 of record JBBMOI010000011.1, read on the forward strand.
AGTTTTACGGAGTAATTTGACGATGTTTCGCCCGTGTTTAAGTGTGGAAATATTATGAGTCGTTTTGGGAAGTGTTGTGATTGCCGCGAAAGTCATTTATTGTGTGATTTACCGAAAGTGTTGCCAGAAAAATCTCAGGTATGTGCGGTTGAGCTCGTGTTACTAGAAGAATACTTTGTGTCAAACATAAAAGCGATTCGTGAGTGTTTAGTTTAGGTGATTTTGTCTTAGCCTATTCTGGGTTCAAAGATTGTCGATTCTTAATCTGTTTTCGGCCGACACTGAGCTGTCAGGTCTCACGGTTTGACTGACTAAAAGATTACAATTTCTGGACGTTTCAAATGTTGTGTATTTCATCGCAAAATCCTATTACTTCTGCAAGAGCCAACTTCTAATTTTAAAAAACATATTAGGGCCGTGGATTACCTGTAAACAAGCTGATAAAGCTAAGCGTAATATCCACGTAAAATGAAGTATCGTATCGTAAAATATCTCGATAACGCTCCATAGATTTCCCTTAAACATTACGAACATCAAGATGACTTTTGGAAGAAAAAGCTCCTGTAAACGATTTTGGAGAACTGTTAAGTTCCCCAGTGCCGAGAAATACGGCTGCAAGTAAAATAGCTAACGGCGTCATTCAGTTGTCCGATGTCGTTGTAACCCAGATCATAACAAATTTCCATCTTTCCCTAATACAGCTGTTGTGGTAATTTTTCCAAATCTTTGTTAATGGCGACGTAGTTTATGCTTAAACTTGGGAGGTATTGACTCACCTTAAGTGAGGCTCCAGCGACCAGACAATAAAATATTTTTTCTATAGTCCGAAGAGTGCATTTGGCCCTCTAACCAACTACCTGTAGTTGAATTATGCCTGCCTCTAATGGTGAATATTGAAAGTTAATAGTGAAAAACCAATGGCCCTATTTCGCAAAGTACGTTAATTTACCTTCACTTGAAAAGCTCTTGATTTCGCCATCGTTCGTGTAATAGCAAGGTGAGCTCTTCGTTTTATCAAAGCGCCAGCGGTCCATAGTTAGCGCCTCTTCATGGTAACACCTCCACTTATAGATGTTAAGCTCTTCGTTCGAAAAGTCAAACCGTGCAAACAAATTTCCAGTGCAGTTGTTTGAAGGACGCCTGATTTCATTGCAGTACTTGTCCCTTTTGTCCTGCAACTCTACAGTTAAGACAAACACATTTATCAGTACTTCATACATATAAAAGCATGTTACCACAGCCACCATAAGTAAAATTATCTTCATAATTCTTAGGCTGCTGAACATTCAGTTTTAACGCAAAACAAAATAGAAGCCTCGTAGTGTAATAAAGTGTATGACATGGGAGTTTTATTCGAAAAGCTATCGAAAATCGCATGAAAACGCATCAAACCTATTTGGAAAAGCTAAGTTAAAAATATTTAATTTTATCTTGCTACTAGTCTTCACTATACGTGTACATGGCGTTATCACCATTTCGACCCTGTTACACGTGATGGGGCATGTCCCCGCAACATGAAACGTTGTGTTATCAACCAGAAGCCTTGCTTCCCTAGAGTTTGAAGCCGTTTGGAGTCGTCTGCTACACAATTGGAATCTTTCTATTTCAGAGACATCTCAGACGCTGCCATAGGACAAATGAATAGCCATAAACAAACAAACAAACAAACAAACACACAGACAAACATCAAAGTCACAGGCGTTTGTTCTTTCGGTTGTGTTATGGGACATTGGACAACTCTTATTATTATGAGAATTTTCTTGATTTTAAAAACAAATGAATGAAGGCATTTTAATGTGTCTGAAGTTGGCACTGAGCGTTTGTTACCACTGAGTGGGCGGTGAGTTACTAAGCACTTGTTAGGGCGAAACAGCGTGGCGCGTGGTTATCGTCTCCGACCCACAAATTTGCCTGCGGTCCTGGCTTTTTAAGGCATTTTAATGTGTCTGAAGTTGGCACTGAGTGTTTGTTACCACTGAGGGGCGATGAGTTACTAAGCACTTATTAGGGCGAAGCAGCGTGGCGAGTGGTTATCGTCTCCGACCCACAAATTTGCCTGTGGTCCTGGCTTTGAGTTCCGTATCGACCACTTGCTTTTGTTTCTTTCTGGGTCGCCCTGAGTTCTTTTTTTGTTTAGGCAAGATGAAAGGGAATCCTGCGTTCTGATTAGGTACCCGAGAGTAGATTATTGACCAAGCTCGTTCGGTCAAGATGGCTGTATATTGGTCTGGTTTTTTGCGTTTTTATCGACCTCGACGTTGTCTCAGTAAAAGGGAGCTTTAGCACCGACGACGGCAACGGCAGCGAAAACGTCACTTTAAAAATGAGTTCTCGTTTTTTCAAACTTTTCCTCGATTATTTCAATTCGCTTGAAATGTCAAAAGTGGGCGAATTTCCTTGGAGTTAATTTCTTGGTGACTGCAGTAAAGTTTAGAAAGAGAAAGAAAAATTCGTCGTCGCTAAAAATGTTTACGTCCTCCATAAAACGTGAAATTAGGCATTTTCACGTTGTAGTCTTGCAGAGGTGGCAGAGAATGTACAAAAAAGCATGATGTACGTGCAAACGTTTTGTTTTGCTTAATAAGCCTATTGCTTTTTTGACATTCTCGCTGTCGTCGTTGCTAAAGCTCCCTAATAACATCACAAAAAAAGAACTTGGCCAAAATCCAGTCATCTTGATCGAACAAGCTTGGTCAATAACCCATACTTATCACTTTCCCTTTTGGGAGTATACGGCTATTTCGAGAAAGGTGGCCGAAAAAAAATGTGGACCCGACAATCCCGAAAGGTAATATGGGACATGATTAATACACTGTTCCTGACACTGTATCTCTTTCCTTTAGCACTCGCAAACATGCTTCTATTGTCTCCCCTGAGATTCTCCCAAATTTCCTTGAGGAACTTGAGTGAACGCAAAACCACCCACGAAATCTTTCGGGATTGTCGCATGCACTTTTTCTGACAACCTTTCGCGAAAGAGCTGTTTGAAAGGCATCACCATACCTCGCCTCAGCCTGCAAATTTCTTCGTGTCTCAAAGCTGGATCACAGATGCACCTTCCGTTGATTTCGTCGCACGTTTCACCTTCACCGCATGGTGGATCACACAAAGAATCTATATGGCAGTTAAATTCATTCATCACTGGACAAATTCTTGAAAGCAATTATCTCAGAAATAGCATTTCCATTAGTTTTCATCTGCTGTAGCTACAACATTAACACTGGCATTATAACACTTGCCTCTTATTACATATGCACACTCCGCGCATCGAAATAGGCGAACTGGAACGGAAAATAAAAGCTGCATAGCTTTTGTAAAACAAGGTTTAAAAGTATAGCGTGACCTCACACTATCTTGACGAAAAACTTGCTTAATATGTCGTTCACAAGAGGAAGAGACGGCTAACTAATATAATATGTGTTTAAGCTGACAAGTATCGCTATAAAAACACATTTCCCCACTGCAATTAAATTAGAAATTAAAAGGGTAGACAGGTATTCACTTTTGTTATTAGATCTTATACTCTAAGACTGGTTGCCATCATGGGTCCATACAATTAGATCAGTCGAGTTGGCCGTCGCTCACTTAAAAATGAGCGCATAGGGAACAAATGCCCACGGCCGTGCACGTGGCTCGCGACTTCACCGCTGGCGCGTGCTGCCACGGTAAATGTCTCAATACCAGACACAGGCGCCAATTGCTCAAGGAAGCTGTCTGCATTGAAAATATTCAAAAGGTCCGAGAAGGCACAGAAAAAAAAGGTTCATAATTATTTTAGAGATGGCGGAGGACTTTAATTGTTTACTCGATTTTTGGAGTCGGAGACGAAGGCAGGTCACAGGCCAGATAGTTATGGAAACATCGAACATTCAAATTTTAGGCACAATATTGAAACTTAGATATGCGCTATTTTATGGAACAAAAATCATTATTACAAGTTACATGTATACGAAAAGCCTTAATGAATGCACGGATTTATTATGAATTTGCTGCAACATCGGATGTTACCGCTATCCTACCTGAAGTAATAAAAACTTCAATCTCGTCTGCCTCAAATTCCGAAGAACCAGTGGAAGATACGTTGGGGTAAGAGATTCCGGAATAGTTGAAAACGCCGTTTGGCACAATTTCGACAGCTTTATTGGTAAAACACAACTCGGAAGTAGAATATCCCCAGCAAGGCCCTAAGTGTTTCTTCGAGCGAATAGCTTCGGATCTCTTCTCAGGAATAACGTCAATCTTCTTATTCGGTCCTTGACTCTGATCAAATGGTTTCAGACCAAATAGGAAGGCTTTACTTGATGGGATGGCTTGTGTCGTAGAATAGCCTGCGACATAAGTGACAGGAGAAAGGGCACGTTTTATGTACCATTTTCGATTGCTAAACGATAATTATGAAAATGCAACTGTAGATGTTAATAAATGAATAAATTTGCTGACTGTTGCACAGGCAAATGATCGGTAACAAGGGCTGTCAAGATGATAAAAACTCACTTTTCCAGCTTCGATCAGCGAATCCTCCAAATAGATAAGACCTCTTTCTCGCTAGAGTTAGTGAGGGACCTTTGCTATCACATTTACTGTGAAAAGTACTTGAGTGCCATCCATTCACACTCCCTTTGTAGCATGGAGCCCAGTAGCGCTCGCCAAATCCTACCGCAGATAACCAAGCCATTAATGTCGCCTGGTAACTAATAACGTGGCTGATCATCGTGGAGTAAAATCCTGCAAAGTAAAATGCAAAGCACTCCGTCAATTAAATTTTATATGATTGCCTTTTATAATGTTTTATACGCTTCAATGTCATCAAGCAGACTCAGCCGACGTTCGATAACTGTCTTTTCCATTACTTTACCACAGCAGCGCGATAACAAAACTAAACAAGGAAGGTCTAGCTGCCGTTTTACGGCCGTGAACGGATTGACCGATCAAGGCCATCAGAAAACCTGAGTATTCTTTATTTAGAGCCTGCCTAGGTACATCGAGCGTCGTTGTTCGTACTCAACCCAACATTTAAATTTTAGCTTCTTGACTTTCGAAGGTCGAGGGTAAATTCCATAACATGTAATCGTCGAAGCTTTTAATATTCTATATCACACTAATCCGAGTTGAAATCTCTAGCAAGTGTTACTGCACTTTTCAAAAACACGCAAACTCTGAAGATAAAAAGCCAATCGACGTTTGCGTTTTTCGCTGCCGTCAATCATCTTAGAGGATCTCTTAGGAAACAGTTTTTAACTTAAGGTAATTCCCTTGAAATTGTTCTACTATCAAACTTTTTTTGAAACTTGGCGTACTCAACATTCACGATATGAACAGTAAAAAAATGCAATAAAAAGATGGGGTCACCGAGCTTGTTTACGCGCCAGCAAGCTCTTACGCTGGGGTATTTTTACTTGCTGCGCGTTAAAAATTCGATTCCCCTTCTTACAGACTTAAGTCTTTGTTACTTGAAACACACAAAATATTATCTTGAACATAAAGCTTCTTTTATTCAAATAAGTAGTATTGCTACATTTAATTCGGTTTTGATTGCCTGGTTGTGGGGATATTGCACTTTTTCGGACAGTTCCGTAGTTAGCTTGCAGTCCTCGCCTTGACCCAATTACACCAAATACGAAACTATTTTCCCCAAAAAAATCATGTTCTACTATCAAACTTTTCTTCTTCTTCAAGTATGTTCTTTATTAGACCGTTCTTAGAAAATACCTGGGAAAAAAATTGGGGGTCACCGTGCTTGTTTCCTCACAAACTGCTGTGAAAGGTGGACACGGTTTTGAGATCGCAGTCAGGATGGATAATTTGCGCGGCGGGGACTGGGGCGCGATACAAAATAACGCCTATCGTGTTCGAAGTATGCACTCGAGATCAAGCTTGTTTTCGGTTGTTTTTATGTGTTTGATATCGCCAACACAGAAATTCAAACTTGAAAAGAGTGCATTAAATACCAAGGAACAAGGTAACTCAAGATTTGATGAGATGTTGGAATTATGAATCTTTATTTTGGATTATTTTGCAGCGCCGGCGTTCTGTTTAATTCCAGTGAGCTAGGGTTCGACTCTTTTGCTTTTGCAAAATAATGCTTGACAAAGAAACTTGAAGAGACGACTGTCGATTCCTATTCTTCATATGTTCGCTTGTTTGGTTTCTATACACAGCAAAATGTGAATTCAGCAGCAAACTTCAAAGACTGGTCTCCCTTGCATTGCATGGTTCTGGTGCTACGGTGGGTCTTATTAGTTCCAGAGATATTCGTCTCTCTACTCTCGGAGTTTGAACAACATATGTACAGTAGCGATCCAAGGCCAGATGCTGGCTCGATAATGCAGTTCGAGAGCCGTAGAGCTGTGCCAGAGGCTTCACAGCGCCCATAATCCAAAGCCTCAGCCAGGACATTTTAATAATTCCACAACTCGATGGCCGCAAAGTGATAAACTACTGCAGACTTCGGGATCAAGCACATTTCTTTCATTTTCTTGTTTTCGATAGCAAATCAGGAAGCTGTCAGCCGATCTGCGGCATTATTATTGCGAATAAAAGCTTTAGCTCTGCAAAAGCGGCCCTTGTTTGTTCTTTTCTCGCTAGTGGGAAGAACCGCCGCCATCTTGGATGTGGCAATGTTATGCGCAGAAGAGGGTGCGCAGTGCAAAACAAGGGAATTACCTTAAATGGGTTAAAAGGTCATGGTTTGTGATCTGTGATTGGTGGATTTAGATCAATTTTGTGTGTTTCTGTGTTCTGAGGTTTGTTGCTTGTAATCGTAATTATGATTCACGGCAGCGCAAAACGTACTTGTGAAGGCGGCTATTGAACTTTAGCGTTCAGGTTTTTGTGGAAAGCGCAGTAAAGAACGAGGAATAAAGAAAAGAAGCAGACAGCTTTCTCGTAGATGTGTGCACTAATGACCATGAAAGATTTTTCTCGGTCACATTGTACTTTCACCCTGACCTGTCAGCTGCCTGCACGCCCGAGGTGGAGCACATGCACATGTTGAATTGCTCCCTAGTTTGATGTCCCTGATGCTGATGACACCATCATTACCACCGCCACTGACACTTTCAAACTGAATCTACGATTAACGAAAATAAGACTATTACAATTGCATTGATGGGACTAAAGAGGGAGTTTTCTTTAATGAACATTGAAGCCCGAACTTTATGCATGCTTTATGTCAAGCTTTTCTTAAACTATACACTACAGAGGATTGAGCGTCTGAAAAATACAATATCCCTCACAAACAACAACCACAAGATACTTGTCATTTGCTAGAGGTGATGTGGCTTTACCAGCGTCATTACCAGTGGCGTATCCAGACCTTGAAAACAAATTGCCAAAGCGAAGTATCAGTTTTGCTTCACCCATGTGGGCCTCGGTTTTCTTCCAAAAATAATGGGCCAGGGGGAGGGGGCCCTGCCCCAGATTCGCCCCCAGATTAATTATTTTTCTACCAGTCTGCCAGGTTACCTTAAACCCTAGAGCAACATCAATCGGTACGTGAGCAGTTTTCCACTCATTTCCTTCGCTACCACTTATTCGCCATAACAACGATGCAGAGTCATCCTGGGACACGATGTAAACATTTAGTCTTCCAACGTCGTCTCCCGATATTTTGTAAGAAAATCTTAAACATTTCGCCGTCCCAACAACATGCTGACTTTCAAGTACGGAAAGATCGCCTTTGGAACGAGGATAAGCCACGCTTGTTTGAACATATTCCAGAGCTGAAAAAAATCAGAGTGGCACACGTCGCGAATATTTGTTTTGCATCGAGTGAATTTAAAAATAATGATAATAATAATAATAATAATAATAATAAGAAGAAGAAGAAGAAGAAGAAGAAGAAAAAGAAGAAAAAGAAGGAGGAGGTGAGTTGGTAGTGAGTAATACTAATTTTATTGATAACAATGCCAACTAATTTGTAATTAATTCGCCTGCAAAAACTACATTATGCATACCGTCCAAAAAATATTTACACTTCCTTTCTATTAAAAGGTAGATTTAGTTTTGATTAGGAAAAAAAAAAAAACTTTTCAAAAATAATATTATTGCGAAATAAAATTAAAACAATCCATTTGGATTAAAAAAATATATTCTCAAGGTCAAACGCATTCTCACTCTAAAATTAAAAAGTTTCTTTAAAAGTCCCTAAAAATAAATAAATAAATAAATAAATAATAATAATAATCCGGGCAAGCTCTAATGATTTCGATTAAAAAATCAGAGTAATAATAGTTATAATAATAATAATAATAATAATAATAATAATAATAATAATAATAATTTGAAGTGCCATGTTAATGGAAATAGAAATAATGTTGATCACAACGAAGTATGTATAAATACTAAACTAACTGGTAATATTTACATCATACACATTATTACTAACGGTAAAATGTTCGCGAAAAAAGTAAGTCTCTGTAGCACTCTTAAAGCTTGCAAAATCATCATGATAGCGGGCAGGTTGTGGCAATGAGTTCCATAGTTTTGGTGCGGCAAATGAAAACGACAGACTGTCATTACCCTTTAATTTAGCTGATGGTACTATCAGGAATTTATTAAGGTAAATGTGTGTTTTTAATTTAAGATGAAATCTCAGTTTTTGTTAACACCACCCAATCAGTTATTTTCCTTGGAAAAACTGGACCGTTTACAGAGATAATGAAATGTCTACAATTTGTAACTTTATAGACTTTTAATAAAGGTGCAAATCTTCCCCTATTTCTTAGGTTCTTTGCAACTTACTCTCTTCTCGGACTTCAACTTCACATAGCATCAAGGCTCCATTATCTACAATCCGCGTTACTGACACATATCTTCCAAGAAGAGGTGCAGGGCAGCGAATTCGTCGCCACGATTCCATCTTGAAACCAAACACGCCACCACAAAGAGGATTGCTCCCTAAAGCTGGTACATCATTAATGCCAATTCTTATCTCTAACAGGTACTTCACAGAAGAATCAGAGTACATAAAAATGTAAACGTCGCGAATCATAATCTCCCTTTCTAGGTCAACTCTCCACCATGGGTCTTTTTGCGCCGTTGTTAAGCTACACATTTCGTTCTTTGAATCCATTCGACTGCCGTCCGTTGCCAATGATGAATTCTTCACTGTCCCTGATTGACTGGTAGGTTTCTTGTAGGCTACGTTATAATTATCTAAATAGAGTTTGTGAAAAGAAAGAAATGCGTTCACGTTACTAGGGCTCATTATTTCTATTGGCTGTTGTGGGAGAGGTTTCAGCCACCGACATCTTATTCAACTGGGCTAAAAATTGTCATGTAAGTAAAAATCACAAGACATAAACATCGGATCTAAAAAGAAGGCTGAGTTAATTACTTTGCCCGTAAATTTAATGCTCATTATGTATAACGGTAAGGAATAACAAATTCATTTTAAAAAATAATGAATAGAAGCTATGGTTGTACGCTTGAACTGGCTTGACTGTTAACGTAATGTTATATTAGCCTTCTTGGCAAGCGTGGCTTAAATTGGACCAGAGCCTGTGATCAATTGCAAACCATTTATAACTAGTCAACTTAAAAAAAATAATAAAAAAAACGTCATCTCAACGAGAAGTATACCTGAGCCCGCGATGCACTCAATTAACACTTGAATGCCCTTTTCTTCTAATTTTTATCACCCTTGGTACTACTCTAAAATATATCACCTTACAAATTCTGATTTAAGACTGATTGGTGAAGAAAAGCGGTTATTACACGTAAAACCAACCGGTTAGGCCAATCAAACAAATCACGGTAACCGCACTTGTATGAATAATGCCTTAGTCTTAAACAATAATTATGATGAAAATCTTACTTTTTATGACGTAGATATTCATGGCACTGGCGCTCCCTTTGCTTTTAGTGCAGTCGTTAGACTCTTCATATATTTTGCTGACATCAAGATGGCTCACTGAGAGGGTTAAGCATTCCCCGCCATTTTTGAAGGCGAAGATTTTATTGCCTATTCTACGAGCGGCATTCAGACATTTAATTACGGTATCGGTGCGAGCACTGTAGCTGCCATCTAAAATAGGATCCGTATTCTCTAGACTCTGCATCAGAGGTCCTGAATCGATTCCAAAACAACCAACTTGGGTGTACTCTGTAAAAAAAAAAAAACCAAACCAAAAACAAAACAAAACAAAAACGTAGATGGTGTTATGTTGATCGTAGTGCATGAAATTTTCTAGGGTCATAACAGGGTAATTTATACGAGGAAAAAAAGTTGCTTTTTATAGGGGCCGGTTAAGTAAGACGCCAATCTCTTGTATAAGTGACGCACAAAATGAGTTCAGGTAATAAAAAGATGCGACTTGGCTAAGACACCGCTGTTGAGCGTTCATTAAGATGCTGCGTCTTTTTTTCCCTCATATAAAGCCGAGAGTAGTTTTGGGCGCACAGAATCATCCGGTTTTTTCTGCGGAGGAATACATTAAGCGCTGATAACGTTATAGCCTTTTGTCTTTTACATCATGAATAAAATTCGAGTTATTGGCGAGTAAGCACTTATCCCTTCGACAACAAGAATCAATAAATGTATGCTTGAATTTCTTAGCTGTTGGTCAACCAATCAAAATACCAGACTTTCTCTGGCCTTGAAATAATAACTAGACCACATGCCAAACCGGTTAAACAACCAAAAAGCGCACATTATCGTAACCTTAATGAGATTTCACCGCATTTTATTCATACGATAAAGAAACAAAAGGCTAAGACGTCAACGACGATATGTAATTGTATTCCTCCGCAAAAATTCGGATAATTCATTGCGCCATATACTACTGTCAAGACAGCAAGAAGGGTGAGTTATACCTTTATCGTCTCTTAAATAATTTTCCCCAGCACACGAATCATGACTGTGATTGGCTTGGCAATCATGTTTCAGCTTCCACTGAAAAGAGGGGGGACCTATGTTCTTCCACATAAACCACGGCATGGCTAAGAAAAAGAGAAAAAATAATATCATAAAATACGTTTATCATGAATTTACATTTAAGCAATAGAAAACGCTTTCCGTGTTTGCATAGCCTGATATAAACACTCGAGGGGTTGGGAGAATTCGAGACAGTTATGCAAACCCAAGACGAAGTCGAGGGTTTGCATAACTGTCTCGAATTCTCTCAACCCCTCGAGTGTTTATATCAGGCTATGCAAACACAGGAAAAAAGTTTTCTATTGCTTTTAGTAATAAATAAACTTCCCCAGAAAAAAAGAAAAACTCTCTTGTTTAGGGAATTGATTGGCTGGGTCGCGTAATCAGTCTTTGTTTTCCAAAAAGATGCTTTCCAAAATACGGGTTTTTCTCGCTTAAAATCTTAGCTCAAGCGAAAAAAAATTGACACAGCATGTTTCTAAAGATTTCCCAAGTTTCAACCGACAAGGAAATGGGTAAATAAAGTAAACTTGTCGAGGTTCTCAACTCAAAACCTTTTTCAAATTCGTGCGTGCGTGATAGGCGCGCGAAAAGCAAAACATTCTTGACGTCACAACCATGTTTACATACTCTCATGCAAACACGCCCCTCGGCCAATCAGAGCGCGCGTACTATCTTAGTTATTTTATAAATATTAATGCAGGTAACATAAGATCAATTTGATGTTCAGTTTTATTTTGTACTTAGTTGTATGCTTTCGTTAAATGGTTGTGTTTAGGCGCTCAATCAAAATACTACGATTTTTCCCTAATAAGCAGGTAAAAAAAGCCTTCGATATGACTCGAATATTTTTCCGGGAGTCGGAGAATGTTAGGCTCACTTGTTGCATTACGTTTTATAAAATCTTAAGTTACCTGCATTAGTATATACGTCTGTAACTTTTTGTTCTGGAATGAACGCTTCCCAGATTCTCAGATCAGCCATCTGAAAGTTATGCCCCCATACCGACATGGAATTCGCGTCCCGTCCAATAGTAAATTTGGTGATTTTATCTTCAGATGCATAAGGTAGAGTAATTGGCTTAGTTGATTCAGCCAATAGCATTCCATTGTGATACAAACGAAGCCCCCACTGCTGACTCCACGTGATCCCCACGTGATCCCAAGCCAAAGACGACTTTGGCATTCGAAGTTCCCAGTTTTCCTTAGACGTAGATACTGACAGAAGGTACGATCCTGAAAACTCATGGTAGCCGTAGAAAATACCGGGATCGTTCGCGTTAATTCCTCTAGTCGTTAAAATAACATCGATGCTGTCTGCTCAAAATGAAATGAAACAAAATGAGGGTTAATAAAGAGGAACAGTCGTTATGTCACGTTGCCATGGTAGCAAAATTACTGGATCTCAACAAACCGTAAACTTGCAAATGATTTTGTTGCCTCTGCGTCCTGCGTCCATGACGCATAAAAATCCCCCAAAAGACGCAAAATATTTTATGGCATGAGTCCCGATCCATCGATTTAAAGACTTTTGTACAATATCCCTTTCGTGTGATTTCTGTGGCTGTTGTTTAAAGATGCATATTGTTTTAGTTTTTAAATGTAATAAAACGTCCACTGCAGATTAATTGTCTGGTTACATGATACTGTTTCAGGCTTTAAGATAGTAAAGTGTGCTGTAGTGCTGAAAACAGGGTTCGTACAGATTTTGGAACCTAAATTCAAGACTTTTTTCAGAATATTTTTTCTCCAAAACATTATAATTTCTTTTTCCAGACTCAAGGTTATCAAATGGGCGATCAATAGAGACCTTAATTAAAAAACGTAGGCACAACGTATAAGTGAAATCACTTATAAAGCATTTGTTGTAGCTTGAAAAATATACTTAAGACGTTTTACTATTTTTAAAGTCTTGATTTCCATTTTCCAGGTCTGGAAAATTGCTGGGAAAATTTTAAGACTTTTTTTAAAAATTCAAGACTGACTGTACGAACCCTGTGAAAAGAGGAAATGAAAAACAGGCGAGGGCTTTCTTTCATTCACCGCCCTCTTTCCCAGATGACGCGTGTTTTATTTTCGCTTTGCTTGTTCTATTTCGCGACATCCTAACCATCTGTGAGCCTGACACAGGATAGTTTAACGCATGGCAAAAGAAAAGATAACACGCTTTAACTTGGGCCATTCAGCCATGCAGTATAACCCAGGGCCGGGTTGTTCAAAGCTGTGTTAAGATAACCCAAGGCTAGCGCGAAATCTAAATTCTGTCAGATTTGAAAGCCTAAACGTAAATTCATTATAACTCTTGTTATCAACAAGTAAACGATTGAATGCTCTTCAAAATAACAGAGAATATTATCAGAGAAAAATGCTCTTGAACAGAAGAAAAAGAAACCCGGCTTAAATTTAGCCCTGGGTTAAGCGCTAATCAGCCTACGAACAACTGGGCCCAGAACTAAAAACTACCTTTTTCGCAAGCCACATTAACTCGGCTATTGCAAGGCAAATCGTTCCAAAGTCCAGTATCATCACTGAACTGGCCACAGTCTTCGTTGTTTCCGTGATTGTTAGGTTCTGCTGTTGCCCAGAAGTTTGTGTCGGAAAGAATAGAACCATCGTTCCACTTCCAAACATCAGTGTTTCTAGCATCTCGGCGCAAAGCCAACCACCAGCTTTTACCATTTCTTTTCACAAACTGGTTCTCTTCCGCTGAAGATATCTTTAGAAGGTCCGCACCATAATTGCGGCAAAACGCCAAAGCATCTGACCATGTTTTAAGATTATCACTGAATTGGTAACAGGATCCTTGGAAATACTCCCAACCCGATGGACACTTTACTGTTTTGGATAAAAAAAATTGGTTATTGTACAAATAAGCGTAATGACAAGAAAGTGTAACGCACTTGGCCCTATGAGCGTGTTTTTACAAGATAAGTAGGCGCCGCCCTAGTTTTTAGGATGAAGGGAAAACATTCGTAGCATCGCGAGAAGCGCGCGCAGCAGAGTGTCATGGGTAAGAAAATGTGGTTATCTGATGCATCCGAGAAGTCTTGGTAGTGACATGTAGTCGCCTGACCGTATATGCACGTCTGTCCGTCCGCACCACAGCAATACCAAGGTAAAATAACTCAATCAAGAGGTACGGCAACTCAAATGCAACTCGAGGTTTCCTTGGCCGGAAATCGCATGGGCACCCGAGTCTTGTGAAGCAGAAACAAAAAAGACAAAATGATTCTGTGAAGTTTTGTCTGCTGAAGCCAAGAAAGTGCTACTTAACACTATTTCAGTAAACAAAAGAAAACCCTAATTTGTTTCCACTTTCAACACACTATTTATTTTATTTCGTTTAATATATAACAACCTCTTCAATTGGTCACCACGGTATTAAGAATAACAGACACTTTACGTAGTGATTTATGAAAAATAGCCCCTAGTAATGAGGCTATTGGGTTACAACAGTCCTTGGGATTCCGGACGTTGTTCCATTCACTTCCATGAACTCAAAAAGTGAATTCTTATCCTGCGGGATAGCATTATTCAACTTCAGAACCGGGGCGTGATTTCAGGGACTCAAAACACATATCAAACTTCCTGACGCTGTAGGCAAATTATTGATCGCTCACCACTGACAAATGACGATATTTTTCCTCAATTTGGTCCAACAGTTGTTATTTGTCAGTGAGACCCTTTAACAATTACCTGCTTCTGATAAGTCTACCCTCATACAGCAGCGGTTAGACGCCAAACATTCCGTCGGGTGAAATCGTATAAAATGTGCCGTTGCTGGAGGAACAAGAATATGCCTTACAGATTTTTTACCATTCCAATTACCTGAAAACACCTGAAAAATAAGAAGACAGATGAAATCAAATCGATCACGAAAAGTAATAATATTAATGTAAAAACTATTCATCGAAAACTTTGCCAACACCATTTACTTTCATTCAAAGCAAAAGCACTATTTTGATAGGGGAGGTTCTAGTTTAATTTACTGGCTCAGTCATTACGGGCTGAACATTTAAAAATTAGTATACTTTTTTACTTTTCACTTCAGTTAATTAGAATGATTGTTTTATATACTATTTTGAATTCATTAGATTTCTTTCTTTATTTTTATTACCATACTTCAGCCATTCCACCCCATATTGTCCATGAGCCCGATTTCAAAAAAGCTTCCCATACTTTTCAGATATGAATTAAAGCGGGAATAAAGGTCACTGCAAGTGATTAAATCAGAACATACAATTGAAAAGTATGCCTAAAGAATATTTATGGGTTTTTTAAGCATTATTACAACAAATTGAGATTGTTACCACCCATACCTTAGCGTTTGATTCGCCGAGTTCTTTGTACTCCTCCCACGATCTCCCTGACGAATTTTGATAACTCAACGTGAATTTCGTAACAAAACCAAAGTCATCTGGAGCACCCTGAGTATGTATGGAGTTTATATTCCTTTCCCGACCTAAGTCAAGCTGAAGCCAGTCACCAACCTGACCACACCATGACGAGTGACAGTCCTTGATTAACCCTAAACGAGCTAACTGGGGAGTGGTCATACATTTCCAGCTTGAAGAGGACCACTGTGTGACATTGTAAGTTTGGAGAGCTTGCAAAGAGAAATGAGAAATGAATTGACAAGCTTGGGCAACTGAAATTACACTTTTCAAACACTACTTGAAAAAAAAAAAAACAAACCCGGTACACACGTCGTGCTTCTGCTGTGCCAAAATTAAGAAGCAGGACAGAGGCACGACTTCAATTCAGAACTGTGCCGGAGTCAAACCTAATAATAGCGCCAGAGGGAACACAGAAATATTGATTTCGCGCAACGTTTGAATCACTGCAGTGCTAAAGTCGTGTAGCACAGCAGACCTAGTACAGCTTAATTGCACTGCCGATCCACAAACAAAACTTTGATGCTTTGATTCAGACGATGTGCTTTTGCCTTGTCATCAGGGGTTTAAAGTCCAAGATCAATTTTCTCCTTACAATTATCCATACACTGTAAAGAGATAAGTTTTGAGAATCAATAAAATGATCACCCAAGAGAAAATACTTTGATCTTTGAATAAATTCTCTCAACTAATTCTTTAAGAAAATGTATGGAGATCAGTTTGGAGAATTTGTATGTGGATTCTGTGGCTTAAAGGGTTAAAACACCTGCATTAATCGTCATTTTAAACACAGAGCCCACTCCTCGATAACATGATACTAACAAATGTCATGATTATGTTGTTTGCGATTGAATTTAGCTTCAAGTGAACTCTTATTGTGCAAGCTATTGGAAAAAGAAAAATTTAACACAATCTTTCTGAGACTGGCACGCGAAATTTATAGTTTTTATTTCGTCTTTCAAACAACGTCAGCTACTTTCCGAGTTGTACATGTTCATCGTAATACACATGGTATTGCGTAACCATTTTGTTGAAAGATTGGAAAAAGCTAGCCCCGTAAGACAGTCCAAGTTGTGATTTGTGATCGACTTCCCGAGTGAATAAATAATGGCCTTTTTCGCACTAGAGAAGGATTATCCGCCTGAGACGTATAATCAGTATAATATAGAACAGATGGATAAAGTCAGGCAAATTGTACACCCAAAGTTAAGACTGTTCCATTTTCAAATTAAGACGCATTATATGTCTGACGCGAATTGTCCAACGGATAACCCGTCTCAGCCGGATAATCCGCCACTACTGGTGAATACGGCCAATGTGACTATAAACCTTAAACGTGAAACAGACAATAAATATTTTTTATCGTTGCTTCTGGTACAGTTATGCTTGGGGTATCACTCAAAACTCACCTTTCTCACAAACAAACTGCATGCTCTGGCCACAGCCGTCTACACGCCAACTCCCAGACTGGACGTATACACAGTTATCCCTCCCATCCTGAAACACAGGTTGACCCGCAGTCCAGTTTACAAAGTCAGGCGCGTTTCCGTCGTCTACCCAGTTCAGCTGGTTATCTGCAACTTCTCTTAGACCAGACCAATACCGATCACCTATTTTGCTCCTAATAAATTCATTTTCCATTGGTGAACCTATGTTGACAAGGTTTGCTGACTCTCTAAGGCAGTGAGCTTCAGAGTCGGTCCATGATTTTGCACTGGACGAGATTGAATAACAAGATCCTTGATAGTAATGCCAGTCGGGAGAGCAGTTCTCTAAAAATGAGGCAAGTACATATTGCAATGAACATCAACTTTCAGGATTTGATAAAGAATAATGTTATCGTATACAGTAAAACCTCTCCTTTAAGACACTATATTTAGGGGACGCCTCCATAATTCGGTCCCGGAAAAATGTTCACATAACCTATGTATTCGTTAACGCCATTCAAGGAACACCTCTATTCTGGGGAAAGGGGCTCTATTTCTCGGTTCCCAAATCCAGGTTTAACCCGGGTTTAAACTTGAACTAAAAGGATGACAGATTTCACAAAATGAACTATCTCACTTAAATCGATCGCAATGCACTGTACTTGTGGGAATTCAACACACAATATCACAGAGATAAGTTAATCATGATTTTCCTATACGTTATTTAGCTGCTTGACATAATAACTGCAGCAGACTCTGAGGCAGAAAAAAAAAATGTTTCGTTTATTAATTATTAACATATCCCAGCACAACCTCTATTCAGGGAACATTTCCCTTTGTCCCGAGGGTGTCCCCTGAACTGCCATTCCAGTGTACCTTAAAATCCGGAGATTGATTTACCAAAAATATCAGTACTACTTGGCTTGAATGAATGTTTGTCTATATCAATCAAGTGGTCGCTTCCACCTTTTTTAAGTGACTCGCATGTACCAAGGGAGATGCCAGAAAATTATGCTTACGTTTTTAAGAGTGTCTGCTTACATCCGTCTCTCCTCGGTCCTCTGCATTAGAGGTGTTTCGCTGGAGAGACGTCTGCGATTCCGGCCAAAAACCAACCTTTACCAAACTAGACCAGGGAAAACATAAACGTACTTGAAAAAATACATCTGGAACTCCATGACTAACAAGTGTATTATGTAAACATCAGCGTGAAACATCCTTAGCAGAGAGAGGAGATACGGCCCTATTCGCAGACTACGTTTCACAATATACACCACTGAAACTGAAAAAGACTCACTGACTAACCCTTGGTATTATGCGAAGACCCCTGTTAACTATTACCTTGCAAAATTCCAACTCGCATACAGGGCTCGATCTGAAATGTGTTCACTGTAATTCGTACATATCGTGCTGAATATATTGCTGGGTAGAAATAGTCCACTGAAGACTGAAATCAAATAAACAGTTAATGAAATGAATTGCGACGTTGTTTATCTCCTAATGACGCACGCAGTCGTTCGTTTTGGAATCACTGAGAAAAGCGTTGCGCGACCCACCTCGACCTTGGGAACCAGGTTGTTGTGTGACGACGCAAAAAAGGGCTCTTAATTGATTGAACGCGGTTTCGGACAGAAGCCACTGAGCAATATTTAATAAAAATCATATCTTAGGTGTATAGTAGGGGTGCTTTAGGCCCTTTTTTGCGGGGAAGTGGGGAATCTCATTAACATGTTCGGGAACACATTAACACCGATTACATCACCAATTTCAAGCAGAGATAAGCAGTGCCAGTCAGGATCTTTTTGTTATTACTTAAACGATAATGCGATCAATTTTGCGATCATTTCTACCAAAGACAATCATGAACGATTTTATTATGGTTTGATGCATAGAAAAAGTTAAAATAAAAACATTTCATTTAAAATTTGCGTGAGTTGAGTTTAATGGGGTCATTACTATTGAAAGCCGGGGCACTAAGCACATAACTATAAAAAGGCGTATTTATGGAATTCAGTCATAAGTTATTCTTTAACAGTTTAAGACTAACCGTTTCAAGCAGCCACGTTCCTTCCGTAGCACCATCAACGCGAAGGGCCACGGTATAATTAGTTACTATACTTGTCGAGTCATTGGACCCTTGCACAGCGACGCCATATATGTCTCGATTTAACCCTAAATCTACTTGAAGCCACTCGGCTTGTCTTTTGTAAAATGAGCACCACGATCCTTGTTTATTGTTTAATATAGCGTGCTCTGGTCTCCCCTCAGCGTTCAAATCATCCAAGGATGAACTTGCACTTAGTCGAGAGTCCGGAAAGTGTAAAACGCTCCTCACATTTACAGGATTAGATGGCACTGGAAAGATAAAAAAAAGGCTTCATCCATAATAATTCATTTTTACTACTTCTACCAAAATGACCTTCAGGGTTTTGCATTTTGTGCAATTAAAAGCGTCTATATTATCAAAACTCGTTGGAATAAACAAAAATAAATAAATACATAGATAAATAAAGTACTAGTAGTGGTGGTAGTAATGAACTGAATGGCCAATAGACCTTTCCCGCATTCTGATCCTGTAAACAAAGGCATCAAGTCGAGGCTCGGGTGGACAAATTACAGTGATTTGTATGAAATTGTCCAGCTGAGCCTAGAACTCATTTTTTCTATGTTTGCGTACGACTTGAGCGGAATGCGGAAAATGTCTATTTAGTCATTCAGATATCTCTATTTAAAGTTTAGCTTTTTTCCATATCATTAGAAAAGAAATCTTTTACGGAGCCTCCTTGTCACCCTTGCTGTTTATAGTAGTCATGCAGCCACTGATCCTAAGGTTGTACATGTACGAAAGATGAGAGCTGGATATAAACCGGCAAAGGAGACGCATGAAGCCCATCAACCATCTATTTGACTTATTCCAACGGTGAGGATTTTCATAGAAGACATAGAGATGAGGTTTGGGCTAGACAGGTGTGTTCTCTTAGAAAGAAGAGGCAGACACCTTGCCATTTTACAATTCAGTAATACGAAGATAAAAGGCAAGATAACAGCAGAATATATCACAAGGGTTGAGTATTAGCTGTGCTGATCCAAATTGAACTAGGGACGTCTTATTAGTGGCATCAACGCCTGGGTTGTAGGTGTAGTAGGCTACGGTGCAGGTATCGCGGAGTAGATAGTGGGAAAGCTGGTGAGCATGTATAGAAAACTAGGAAGATATTGACAATGAATGGCTGTTTACACCAACGGAGTAATGTTGCCAGACTGCACCTACTGTGGAAGGAAGGGAACGGGGGGGGGGGGGGGGGGGGGGTAGAAAGGTTTGACTGGTATCGAGCAAAGCATGCAACTACTCGATGTTACGAGCGAGTTACGCGACAGCTTTTTTTCCAGAACCTAAAAGCAGGCATAGCATCCCATACTAACAGCAAAATTCTCACAGCACCTCCTTATTTTTCGGCAACAGGAAAAGATAGGTAGAAATTACTGGCACAAAGATCTGGACTGGCATTTCGCTGTCTGTTCAAGGGGACGTTATAGTTTAAACCATTATTAGACAAAACTGTATCTGATGGTATTTTTTAATGTACAGCCGCCTCCGCCGATTACATTTTCTGGTAAGGAAAACTCAAGAGACCTAAAACTTTTTATCCAAACCACTGCCTGTAAGGAAAAAACAATCAAAGTGAACCACTAAGACGAAAACATGACCTTATGTGTCAATGTAAAACTATAATCTGGTCGGGGAAAAATCTTTATAAAAATATACGTTAGGCGAAGGGTATGGGTCCCCGATATGGTCACGGGATTCTCGTCAGAGGATACCCTGTTTTGGTACTGCCACTTGTCCAAAGTATGGAATCCACTGTGTACAGATGTAGACTGACGTTGTTTATGCGATTTATTGCAAGCATAAGCTTACATTGCAAGCCGGGGACTCCTTCCAGAGCTTCCACTACCCTACCATAAGGACTGTCAGTCTGAATGAACGTCAAGTTAGCTTACGTGACACTCGCGTAACGTGCGTCCAAACAGAAAAAGGACCATTTTCTATTCCACCATCTAAAATTACCAGTGAGCAGTGGGTTTCACAGACACTCTATCACTACTTAACTTTTAAGCTGTCTATCACTACTTAAGTTTTAAGCTACTTAAGCCGGCTTTCCGTAAATATCGACCCACGGTAGGCACAAGTTGAAAATTTGATTTCGCTCATATTTTGCTCATCGATAACCCTTAATGAGTAATGAAACATGCTCTAGTTAGTTTTCCCAAATAACGTGTTCTTTTGTTAAAAGTCGAGAAAACGCATTTTGCCCGTTCAGAGCTCAAAATCCACTTCCGGTAAAGCGAAATTTTACACAAATTCCATTGACTCGTACGTCAAACCACAACGATTTGGCAGCCTTTGAAGACCACGAATAGTTTTTATGACCCTTTCTTTATTGTAAGGCGATAAATTTGTCAAAGCTGTAATAATTTTGTGTCCAAAAAGTTATTGTTAAAAATAGGCCCTATTGACAATTTCTGCCGTTCAAAATTGTAGGGATAAAATAAAGCAAAGTTTTACAATGCGCTATAACTTAAAATTCCGCAAATTGACTTTCTACGGCTTAACTAGGCCCCAATCTATCAGAAAATCGAAACAAATCTCTGGCCAATGATTTTAAGTAGCCCGCAAGACGTTGAGTTCAACCCTAATTTTGCAAAAAAAAACGCGACATTGCCGTGGTTAAAAATAGCGTTACACGGCCCGTCACGCCAGTGTTACCAATAGATATGCTTTAAACAATTTACTTAAAGGCAGATTAAAACCCAGTTCGAAATTAAATCTTTCAGTAAACCTATTATTCTCATTGATTGCAGCATTTTCTTCAGATACAACATTTAGGGTCCCTAGGATAGCGTCACACACTTCCGTGTTCAGTTTCAGACTGACGATTTCCCTCAAAAAATGGTATATAAACAGAATAAAATCTAAAAACTAAAACTGATTACTGAAGCAATTTTAAAGAATAAAAATATTTTAGACTAAGTATTGGTGCAATAGTTCTTTTCGAAGTTTTTACCCTTGCGGGCTCTCAAAACTGAAAAACGTGGATGCACCAAGAGGAGCATATAATATACTTGTATGACAACATGTAAGAATCATGAAGCTACTGCATGACTATGACCCATTAAAACAAACCAAGAAGACTCTTTGGTGCTTTGCCAGGCTTACCATAAACTCAGTTTCGGGTTGCTTTCGACGTTTGAGTGGAAAATTCCTGAAACATGCAAACGAACGTCTGAAAGGGCAATCGCCTGTTTTCCTGGTTGGAAACGTCCAGGCGGAAGTTCGGATTTCATGTCTTCAAACCTTTTTTGAATATTAGTTTCATCATGAGGCTTTCGCGGCCGTTTTTCATTAAACGAAACTGACTTAGGAAAATGGTAAACGCGATTACCGAACGGAATCAAAATTAATCAGTCCTGAATTCTCCTCACCATTTGTGACCGCTTTACTAATGTAACTAGTAAAAAAGCCTTGATGCCAAGAGCCTGCGATAAAGCTTCCTCTCATCGCTATCTGCCGCCAGGGACATTTCGTCAAAGAGCAATGAGAGGCAGGTGTATCGCAGACTATGCGTCATATATCGTAAGTACTTTGAGGGGCCTTGTTAAGTGCATAATAGATCGTAGCAAGGGCAGATCGTTGCAATATCTCTAATTACTTATTAAGAGACACCAACAGAAAACTCGCTGTTCCTCTACCCCAGACAAATGTTAAGAAAAATAATTTTTTTGGAGCAGTTCTTTGGAATAGCCTTCCTATATATTGACCAGCAGCAGGCGAAGTCTCTTGGGGTTTTAAGGGCCGGCTGCAAACAATTCCTCTGGAGATCTACGCGGTACTTACGTAAAGCGGACTAAGGCTTTCAGTCTTCTAGGATTCGGTTTGTGACAAAGACAAAGGTAAGGTTTTGGAGGCCTGCTTAGGCGTCTAAGTTTCATGGACTAAGGTTACGGAGGATGAGGAAAGTCCTCAAGTCTGTCTTTTCTTTTTAGGTGTTCCTATTCGTTCGTTACAAGGTTCTTCTTAGGTTTAGTATTATACTCTATTTTGTTTCCCTATTTTTATTTTTATTTCATTTTTATTATTTTTTTTTTTAAGGAAAAGACGATGTTCTCTCTCCAAACGCTGTTGAAAGGAACTTTCAGTCTTAAAATTTTAATAAGCGCACAGGGTGGTTAATCGAATAAATACGGTACATGATACCACTGGGGAGAGAATCGAAAAATAAGTGTTAAAAAATATAATTATAGAAAATGACAAAGAAAAAATAAAAGAAAGAAAACAAGAAAGAAAAAAAAGTGTCGCAGTCTAAAAGCAGTTGAAAAGTTAGTACTACCAAATCCGTTCCTGCTGATCAATAACAAAGCGCCAAAAGTCCTCGACGCTCAAGTTGAATATCGTATTTATTCGAATAAGCGCCCAACCTCGAATTAGCGCCCACCTCGAATAAGCGTCTATCCTAAAGGCAGCAAAGTTAAAGCGCCCACCCCCACCCCACTCCCTCCCACACAAACTCAAATAAGAGATAATAAGTAATGAAGAGACCCTCCCGAAGACGGAGTTTTCTTCAGAGCATTTTACAGAAACCTTGCTTTGTTATATCTCCACTTTTTGTTATTACCATTTATTGTTTTGTTGCAAAACTAACATACTACACTTGCTCAGAATGGCGAAAATTTAATAAGCGCCCAGCCTCGAATAAGCAGCCACCTCGAATAAGCGCTCACTCTCAAGGTCCAAAAATTTAATAAGCGCCCAGGGCGGTTAATCGAATAAATACGGTACATGACACCATAAAAATTTGTAAATGAAGGACGTAGTTAACCTGTAACAGGCCTTCAGGTAGTTGGGAAAACGCAAAGAAAAGTGGGCATAAAAAAAAAATAGCGAAGGGGCGGGGTTAGGGAATTAGCGCTCTATAAATATTGTATATTATTATTATTATTAAAGAGAGCGAAAGGTCCTCCTACTCTCTCCCTCTTACTCTCTTCCACGTTTGTTTTCCTCCGTTCCCCATTTCGCGCCACTATCCACTGTCCACTGTCCACCACGCCTGGAATAGACTAGTTCATAGTGGGCCAGAGAGTTTTTTTCCACTGGCGATGCAAGGGATCTATAGATGTCCATTTAGGAGCATTTGCCATTTTTAAAAGCTCATGATCACGCTGCAACTATTCCTGCTTTAGCATTAGTAAAACGACACCTTTTTTTTCTATTTCTGTTTTGCTGTAGAGGAAAGTTTTTGGTGATTTGTTTTTGATGATGGTGTTTCATCGTCGATCGAAACGAGTTAAAATGTTTTCTGAAACGTTCGTTACAATGTAACTTTAGAAGCGTGATAGTAATACATCGAAACGTACATTCGATGATCATATTAAGACCACAGTATCGGAATGCATCGCACGCCTCGCGCAAATTAGCCGTGTCAAACACTGTCTTGACAGCACGTCATTGCTAACCGTGATAAATGCCTTGGTTTTTAGCAAGTTGTACTACTGCTCGAACGTCTGGGCAAATACCACAGAGAAAAATATAAGGAAATTGCAGGCTGTGCAGAACTACGCATGTTGAATCGTTAGTGGCGTGAGAAAGTACGATCATGTAACTCCCCACTTAAAAAGTTTGCCTTGGTTACCCATTAAGGACCAACTATACTACCGCCATGCTACCATGGCTTTTAAATGCATTTCCGGACAAGCCCCCAAATATCTGACGTCACAATTCACTACCCGCGAGCAGGTTACCAAGCGTACAACTAGGAGTGGCCAAAAGCTTGATATACCTCTTTTTAAAACAGCCTCAGGACAAAGAACATTTTATTATAGAACTGTTGGACTTTGGAATAATTTAGACCTCCTTTTAAAATCAAGCTGTTCAGTTCAAGTTTTTAAGCGTATCTTGAAGAATAAGCTTTTAGACAATTTTGTAAATACTCCCTAAATTTTATTTATTTTTAGTACTTTTTTAAGATAATGTTGTTAATGTTTCTTAAATTTGATTAATTTTGATTGTGTAGTTATAAGTAACTTAGTAATTTAAGTAATTGTTCCTGAAAAGCCCCATTGGGAAGGCGACAATAAAGTATGTATGTATGTATGTATGTACATTTATACTAATACATATTAATTACTTGAAAGAGAAAACTCGCAAGAAAAAAAAAGAGTTCTAATTAGTTAATATTGGTTATCCCCGTCTTAAATTTAACGTATTTAAGCCTTTTGGCGCATGCTTAAATTAATAAAACACACCACTGTACTTGTTTAAAGTTTGTTCTTGTTGGACTCCGGTCGTCTTGCTTGTCTTCTCAGATATCAAGGACCTTATATGTGGTCGAAACTAGATGTTAAATTGAAAGGCTCCTTGAATATTGAATCTTTCAAAAAGAACATTAGGAAGAAAGACCTAACGTCACTCTTAAACAACAACAATAGCTGTTGTAATCTTTGCAATTCTTAGAGACTACCTTTTACATTCCTATTGTTTTATTACACAATTTATACACACTACATATTTTAATTTAATATACATTGTTGTTGTCATTTCTTGTTTGTAAATAATTTTTTACTTTTGTATGTGTCCCCAATTAGTTGCGAAAACTAAATACATTGACACATTAATAAAGCTTTTACTTACTTACTTACTTACTTGCCAGCGTCGCTCAAAAAAGCCGACTTTTGGGCAGTTCTACACTACATATTGTATCCAAACAAAATGACTCTTCTAAATAAGATAACTGTATTGAAAGATGTAATATAGGTTGTATGCTGGAATTTGGCATGTAATCATCGTTGAATAGAATGTTGAAAGTGAATCTGTCGTTAACACCGCTGGCGTGACGGGCCGTGTAACGCTATTTTTAACCACTGGAATGTCGCGATTTTTCGCAAAATTAGGGTTGAACTCGGCGTCTTGCGGGCTACTTAAAATCATTTGCCCAGAGATTTGTTTCGATTTTCTGATAGATTGGGGCCTAGTTAAGCCGTAGAAAGTCAATTTGCGAAATTCTAAGTTATAGCGTATTGAAAAAATTTACATTATTTTAACCCTATAATTTTGAACGGTAGAAATTGTCAATAGGGCCTATTTTTAACAATATCTTTTTGGCCACAAACTCATTACAGCTTTTACAAATTTATCGTCTTATAAGAAAGAAAGGGTCATAAAAACTATTCGTGTTCTTCAAAGGCTGCCAAATCGTTGTGGTTTGACGTACGAGTCAATGGAATTTGTTTAAATTTCGCTTTACCGGAAGTGGATTTTGAGCTCCGAACGGGCAAAATGAGTTTTCTCGAATTTTAACAAAAGAACACTTTATTTGGGAAAACTAACTACAGCATGTTTCATTACTCATTAAGGGTTATCGATGAGCCAAAAATGAGCGAAATTCTAATTTTGAACTTGTGCCACAAAAAGTCGATTTTGGTCGATTTTTTCAGACAGTCGCTCTTAAGTTTTAAGCTAGCATCGATTAACCCTAGGAAAGCGTCCGGACTCGACGGTATTCCTGGATGGTTGCTAAAGGAAAATGCGGATCTCCTCTCTGATACGGTAACAGATATTATTAACTGCTCCTTTGCTGAATGCCACTTACCACCTTCTTGGAAATCTGCTGATACCGTGCCGATCCCAAAGCAGAAACCAATCAAGGACGTAAATAAAAACCTGCGTCCCATCTCGTTAATGCCTGTTCTCTCTAAGTTGGCGGAGGAGTTTGTTGTTGCGGAGCACTTGCGACCATCAATTCTCAAGAAAATCAGAGACAACCAATTTGGGGCTATCCCTGAATCCTCAACAACGCATGCGCTAATCAGTATGGTGCACTCCTAGACTAAACATACTGATGGTACAGGATCCACCGTCAGGGTCGTCTTATTCGATTACCGGAAGGCCTTCGATTTGATAGACCATGCACTTCTCGCTGGGAAGCTGCTGGCACTGGACATGCCGGTTGGCGTATCGTTTTGGATCATCGATTTCCTTACAGATCGCACGCAGAGAGTCAAATTGGGAGAAGATTGCTTGTCTGAATGGAGGAACGTATCGGCAGGGGAACCTCAGGGAACCAATCTCGGGCAGTGGCTGTTTATCCTCATGATTGATGACATCAACACCAGTAACAAGGAACTGTGGAAATACGTGGATGACACAACTATTGCAGAGTGTGTTGACAAGAGGGAAGAGAGCCATATCCAATCTGATGTGGAGGAACTGATCGCTAAGTCTAACCAAAACAAGTTCCAGCTAAACGAGTCGAAGTGTAAGGAACTACGCGGACTTTGCTCCCATTGTTATCAATGGGAAAGCAACAGAGGTAGTGTCCACTGTTAAGTTGTTAGGTCTAAATATATCGTCCGACCTCCGGTGGAACTGTCATGTTGCCGAAATAAGTAAAAAAGTAGCGAGTTGATTATATTTTCTTAAACAACTGAAGAGATCGAGTATTCCCGCCAAAGATCTGCTAATCTTTTACTTGACCTGTATCCGCCCAGTAACGGAATACGCATGCCCGGTGTTTCACAACGCGCTTCCCGCATATTTATCCGCAGAGCCAGAACACCTACAGAAGCGCGCCATGCGAATTATCTTTCTGTTTGTATCATATAGCGACGCATTACATCAAGCCAACTTAGAGACGCTCTCTCGACGCAGGCAGTCTATCACAACTAAGCTTTTTGATTCCATCACTTGTAACTCAGACCATAAACTGCATGAGCTCTTGCCACCTCGTAACAATTGTGAATCCAATCTAAGACTCAAGAACACATATATAGTAGCTGTAATTAATTTTTTAGCTATATATGTGTATATTTTTTTATATTTTTTCTCATATTTTTATTAGATTTTATTATTGTAACGATTAATCTAATTCAGCCGCTGCCATTCTAATCAGAATAAACTATCTATCTATCTATCTATCTATCTATCTATCTATCTATCTATCTATCTATCTGACATAAAACTAAACGCAACAATACAAATAATATATACGGCAGCACTTTCACATAGCAACATGACTATTCCTAAAAAAACACATTTGAGACTAAACCGCGGGAGTCTTACCATTGTAGTAAAATACTTCCATGTAATCCACCACAAACTTGTCGCTGCCGGCTAACAGCCTGAGTTTCTCATCTGCACTTAGGGTAATTCCAGATGGAACTTCGTACGATTCGCCAAGATTCGTACTTGAAGAAGCTTGATAAGGGTAAAAACCGATAGCAATGTCACCATCTCCAAAAATGGGGCCAAGTGTCGAGTCCTGCCTTGCAGCATTGTCCAACTTGTTGCTTTTTAAGTCCATTTTGAAAGGAGGCAAACCTTTCAAGTTTGTTAAACTGAAGATAAATGCCTTTTTGCCTGTTATATTTCCATCGTTTCCTGTAAATGATGTAAATGAAAGTATTTGCTTAAAATATTATTTGTGTGTGTGTTCTTTTTGCCCAGCAGTAGTTTCCATTTTGTTTTTTTGTTAAGCCAAGACGGACGCTAAACGCGCCGGAGACGCGCGCGAGAAGAAGCACAGAGACACACGAGGGCAAGCAAAAACAAAAAAAAAAACACCAGCAGGGGAAGGGGTGGTGAGTTCCTTCCCGCTCTGGTAGCTAATTAGAACATAGGATTCGCTCCTTGTGTGCGCTCGCAGAAACAGCCAAAAACATACCCTATATAGGTAATTAGCATAGTATATTATAGGGTAATATAGAGTTAAGCAATAAGGACGGCAACGGGCAAGGGGGAACATCATTTATCAAGTGCATTCGCGTCCTTTTTAATAATTATGCAGTTATTTCAACCATGTCTGAATTGTCAATGTAGGCGAGTTGTCCTGGAGCTGAATTTTTAGAGCTCATTAAAGATTAAAAATAGAAATAAAAAATTGTTGTCGAGTGTTTACGTTCTCCATAGTACGTCACAATGGGCAGTTTCACGTCGCAGTCGTGCAGTTACGGCGACGAAATGTGCTGCTTAATCTTTTAATCAACCTACTGCCTTTTTGATGTTCTCGTTTCCCGTTGCCGTCTTTAGATTCGACTGTAATCGTCTATATACCTCGGAATGAATTATTTATGAAAGCAGGCAAGATATAGTCCTCATAACGTGTACAAAATGGATGCATGATGTTTCTGTTAATGCGTGTAAGTCGCTTTTAGCAAACGAACGGGAACTCTGGAATCTTACCTCCCCACTGACTATCAAGAAAGCCACCAAATATGTTTTGCTGAACTTGAATTAGTACAACAGTGGGACCTTTTCCGTCGCATGTGTTATGAAATTGACTCCCTCTCCAATTAACACTAGACGATCTAAAACAGTGAAGCCACTTTCCATGACTCGGAAGGACGCCGTCAAGCCAGGAACCCAATATAGTATCGTGCCCATCAGTATAAACTTGGATGTTCGATATCAAGCGCGCTACAATGAAAGTGGCACACAGATGAATTCATAAGCTACTCAAGTGTCATACAGCCTGAGAAAATCGACATTTTGCGTCCACCACTACTTATCCTGCTAAATCACGTCTGACGAACATACACTGGCGAAGAAATTTCGTAGTTATAACGCGACACTAACCAAATCTGGTTAGTGCTTCTGATCGGTCGATTGGTTGAAAATTTGCTTTTCCAATCAAAAGCACTACACAGATCTGGGTAGTGACGTCATCAGTAAGGAGTTTCTCAGCTCGTTCCTCGAACCTCACTTGGCGGGGAAACCAGTGATGGCGTCGCGAAATGCAGAGGTTTGGCCTTACCCCGCCTCGATAGGATAACAGGATAGAAATAAGAACACTGGAACTGAACCACATCACTTTTCCATTTGTTTTATAATGAGCATATTACATGAGATAATATAAGAACGAAATGAATTATGGTCGAACTATTCAAGTGACGTCACAGCTTTTTAAATATTACTCGCGGTATTATTGCCAAATAGTCTGCCAGTGAACGCTCACTTGTGTGGCCTGTGCCAACAATGATAGCACTTCTTGGTTGATAGGAAGCCTTCAACTTCCTCACAAGCATTTTCCTTACCGAATGGTTGGTTAACTTTATTCCCTCTCCGTTCATTTCTACTTCTAAGGCCATATTTTTCATGAAGGCGTCGATCTTATTGACACCCATTCTCTGTTTTTTGCACAGACTTCGGATTTCGGGTTTTCAATAAAGGCGAGATAAAAAGGGCCATTTCTTCAGATCCGTAGCAATTAATGCTTCGAAGAACAAGACTGGACAACTGGGACCACCAGTGGCAAGCATTTTTGGCTGAATAGATCTGCGTTTTCTTCTATCTTAGACCGCCTTGCTGGGTCTTAGTTGGGTTTCTTTCAAATGTTATGTACTTTGTACCTTGATCGTCCTTGTTTCAAGTTAAAATCTTCGACGAATTTCAGGGTGCTCTTGGCAACCGCGAAGGCTAAAATGAAGGGTGAGCAGATATCACAGGGTATAAAGGACTGATTTTGGATTGTGGTCTCCCAGTACTTGGTTCTTCCATAGCTGCGCATGCACTTCGACTTGAACTTGGTAAGTGCGATGTTGTGCTATGTGCTATGCTATGCTGGCCGCCACTTTTTTGAGAAAAAAAAAGCGCATGCTGTCGTCATGGTTACCTCGTTATACCATCTGTTTTTCTGTTATAACTCTATTAAGCAGAAATACCACCATTATCAACGAATTAAATCTCCTAATGCAAATTTCTTGGCTTATATTATAACCTACTAAATAGCAACCAAATAATTCTGTCCTTAAAACTGCTCTCAGAATTAAAATACGACAATACTTATTCTTTGTCCAGTACTTACGCTTGAAACGCAACCAGAAACTCAGCGATAGGCCTTGAGAACAAGCACCAGGATCACTTATGCATTCCCATTCGTAGCTTTGAAGGTCAACGTAATTCCACAAATGTTTGCTGGCCACACCCTTTTGCAGGTACCACCACGAATGTCTCCAAACTCCTCTTCGGCCAGAAAAGCCATCATACGTCCTTTTCCAATTAGAGTCTTTTTGAAAGTTCCAATGAAAAGTCTCTAAGAAAAATGGAAACGTCGAATTTTAGTTAACTTGATTATGACAAATATATAGAGGATATTACATGGCAGTGCGGAGGTAAGTAATTTCCCTTCGAGTGTTGAAAATATTTCACGAGTGAGGGCAGCGAACGAGTGAAATATTTTTCAACAATCGAAGAAAAATTTGCTATCTCCAAGCGGCCATGTAATGTTCTATTTATTATATAAACATCAATGAAATACAAAACCATTTCAGTTAAACATTTTTTTCCTGCGAAAGGCGCGATTTATTATGTAGCCATAGCAACAGTGATCTTTTCACATATTATTTTCACATGTGAAGATATTATGTTTTCGTGCGAAAGCTCACCTGTTATTTCATTGGTGTTTATATAATAAATCAACTTAATTCGCCCACCTTACCAAGCATCTCTACAAGACTATGTTAGGGCGGGAGTCATGAATAAGGACACTTGTTCCGTTCAAATCGAGCTTTAATCATGGAAATCGTTTCAAGAATCACGTATCTGCCCCCCTATCGGGACATGAAAGTGAGAGAAGTCTCAAAACGCATACACAGTACCCAATAGAATGCACCCTCCACACAAGATCAGTCTTCTAGTAAAGAAGCCCTTTAGTTACGTAGCTGTACTTTGTTCTATTTTATGTTACTATACCATAAAAAATTAATGAATTAGTGACCAGCTTCGTGATAATTTCCTACGGAATGAAGAGTCACAGGCGTCAAAATAAGGAGTCAGCATTGCGTGTCATGCAATTAAGACCTTAAATACGAGGACAACTGTCACACATAAGCTCTAGCCTTCACTTTTCAAGGCTAATCTTTGCTAAAATGAAGGCTCACGCAAGGTCCCTTTACCGACTTTTGCTGAATATGTCCTGCGAGTCACTGTTCTCATATTTCGAGACTAGTCTCTTGCAGCTGGTAAATGATTTAATGGATTCGGAAACAATTGTAGAATTGCACTTATTTTAGACATCGTTAAGAGTTGTTAGTGAGAGCAACAACTATTTACAACGTATCCCTTTAGAGTACTTTTATTTTAGTTTTAATAATTTTTCACTTCCTTATTTTGATCTTTATTTACCTGAGAACTGGCAGAGTGAAGAGTGCTTCTTCTGAACATTTCCAACGCGCCAGATTTGTACTTCAGGCCATGGAACAACATTCCCAATGAGAGAGGAACACGCATGCGCCAGCTTCCCGATCCTAGAAGAATCGTCGATATACTCATTCCACAAATTAAAGAGAGTTAAGCTTCCTTTAAATCCTCCTATGACCAGGTAACCAACACTAGAGTGGCAATCAGCGCCCAAGTCGATCCCTTCCTTTTTCTTCACGCCATCAATGTAAAACGTCCATTTTCCGTAGTCGGAAAGCCATGTGATACAGACATGATGCCAGAGATTGTTCGTAATGTTATTTTCCTCAACACTAAATGTCCTAAAAAGATCAACAATAGCAACTGATCGAGCCTATCAGTTTTGAAGCACTAAGTAGGCTAAAATTTCTAGCAAAAAAAGTGTTAGCAAAATTTTCTTTATCCTGGGCTACAAATATTTTTACAATACATGGCAGCTCATAAAGGACAAAATTCGAATATCACTGCACCGAAAGTCTACGCGCATGTGGCTGTGGCGATGGACTGAACACACGTCTCTTACCTAGAGTGGTTGCTCACATGTAGCAGGTAGCTGCCATTTCCACTGAAGAAAAAGCTCAAAAGGCTTATGTTGCCAAAATTGTAAAGCGAAAAAACCGACTGCCAGTCTAGACGTCCCTCCGTCTTCATCCACCAACATGACGTCATATCCCTGAGATCAGTGATCCGAGGAAGAAGAACGTAGTCCGAGGGTGCGCCACTAAAAATCAGCTCATAAAACCATTCACGTTCTTTAAATTGAAAGAAGAAGACATTCAGGCGTATTATAGTAAATTAACTTCGTCCTCAGGGGTTATTCCTTAGAAAATGGGACTCCCCCCTTCCATTTCCTAAGGGAAAAGCACTGGTGACGAGGTTGACAGTAAATAAAGTTATTTGATTAATTCACCATTTGCATATTTCCCATAATACACCTCCCCCACCTTCACTTACATTTTCCCTCTTACTTAGTTACAGGTCAATGAAATGCCCAAATTAAAACGCCAGATAATCTTCGCAAGCTTCATGCACACTGAAGTAGACTTTTTAGAGGTTCCTTTTTGACCCACTGGTTTTGAGGTTGGCTGCGTCTTCGGGGTGTGGTTGTATTATCTCCAATCAGAGAGTGGCATTTTAGTGCCCTTAAGATGCGAGAACGGCGGCGGCAGGAAAAGCGTCGCTTAAAAATTGAATTCCTGGTTTTTGCAATCTTCATCGCGATTATTTCATCTCGCTTATTTTGTCAAATGTGGAGATGAACTCATAATAGCCTTATCCAAGTTCGCAAAGAGAAGTAAATTTCATCATTGCCTGTTTACGTCTTCCACAAAACATGAAATGGATGGATAAAAACACAAGAAGTCCAAAGACTACTGCAAAGCTGATTTAAAACAACGTATATTGTTTTTTATAACAATATTTCGGCTGGCCATACCAGCCTTCTTCAGGTTTACAGATGCGACTCCCTGGCCTTGCTTGCACAACTACCCGTTATCTCCACCAATCATTTTCCGCCAGGCTCCTTCCGTTGTGGACAGAATTGTGCCACTTGTCCATACATTACTAACAGCCTCACAAGTTATACTTTTACGCTACAGGTGAAACACGCTCCATCACTTCACACATCGCTTGTAACACTAAAAATGCGATCTACATGGTTCAATGTAACCGTTGTAATTTACAATATATAGGTGAAACTAAGCGACGTCTCAAGGACAGATTTAATGAACACAGACGTGCAGTCGACAAAACTAACACTAAATCTAAACCCACTACTGTTTCTGAACACTTTCTCTCACACTCTAACCATTCTCATAATGACATGCAGTTAATACCACTAGAGAAAATTCATTTTTCACGTGACTCAGTTCGTAAGGCCAGGGAGTCGCATTTGATAGATAAGGCCATGACTCTTGAACCTCATGGCCTAAACCGCCGTGACGAATTATTGTAATCCATATCCTTAGTATTTTTCCTTTCCAGTTTTTATGTTGTATGTCATTCCCACCTGTCCCTTTTATTGCGACATTCTCCATTTATATAATATTGTGATTGCAACATAAGTTCAGTAACATCTGTAAACCTGAAGAAGGCTGGTATGGCCAGCCGAAATATTGTTGTAAAAAACAATATACGTTGTTTTAAATCAGCTTTGCAGTAGTCTTTGGACTTCTTGTGTTTTTGTTCTTTATATTTTGACTGATTTGATCTCTTTTCTAGAGATCCAACGTTTACAACTAGCAGGATCTTCGTCCACGGTTTTTGCAGCTAATTTAATCCTTTATTAAATGGATGAATGAATGTGGTTGTGCGCGGTCATTGTCTGTACGGTCATTTTTCTTTTGTCACCCTTAAGTTTTCGATATTCAACCAGTGTATTAAAGAGGTTATTCGGATTTGGTGTTTTCACCGATTCCTCGTTTTTTGGTAAAAAGTATATTATTTCCGAATAAAGGGATTGTTTTGGTCTTCCTGTGCGGTTTGCTGTTTCTAATGGTCCCCATTACAGTGGCATTTCTATTTAAACCTTCTTTAGCTAAACATTAGAATATTACAGATCTGTTACCTCGACGTGGCCTGAGTTTCATGCTAGTTTCCTTGAGGGAGTAGATATGCCCTCTCCAAGTATACCAGTTTATACCAACGCCAGAGGTATCATCGCCATATCTCCCATTTAAATTGACAAGGTGACAATTCCTATACCACCACGAACCTGAATAGTTCTGGGCACAAGAACGGCCAGCATCAACGTCATTATCGTGATCGCGGGTGCTAAACATCATGCCGTTATGGCTGGCCATGGAATCACCCGCTGTTCCAGAAAACTCGCTAACATGCAAAACATACTTTTCCGCTTCTGTGCCGATATGGAATAAGCCATAATACGCATGCGCCGTTTGATTATCACGGTCTTTGAGTTCAATCAACATCTGTGACCCTTGTGTTGTAGTTTTGTGGATTTTATCGTTGCCAAGCCAGGACTCCCACAAAAGGTTTCCAAACCCCTCTTTATAACTATTCCAGTCTCTAAAGAAATCAACAGAACCGTTTAATCTTCGCTGGATAACCGTCCAACCTCCTCCGTTAGTTTTCTGATCGCAGTAAGCGTGAAAATAGCCGCTTCCGTCTGGGTTGATGAGATAGATGCCGTCATTTTTGTACCCCTGGTGAAGCAAGTCCAAGCAGTCGATCCATGATGCTGGAAAGCACGAAAAATGAGTAATTCAATAGCATTCAACAACGATTCTGTTAATGGAGGACGTAATAAATTAGTTCAAGCAGCATAGCGTTATGGGGAAGAAAATCTCGCCACCCAGCGATGCCAGAAAATTTGGTCATTGCGCATGCGTGATCATTCGTACGCTAGACCTTCCGTCCTTGAAGGTCTGGGGATAGGAAAGGGACGTCCTAAGGTAAGCCGAAGGGCGGAAGGGTGGAGGGGGGGGGGGGGGGGGTGGAGGGTGATAAGGTCTGATATTTGCCCAGTAAGAACTTGTTTAAAAAGACGGCATAAAGAGGGATCATAGTTTCGAGCGTCCGATTAGATATAACTTAAAGCTTGTAGGCCAGTTAACGAGTTGCCCATTAATTTTCAGAAAATAACCGTTTAGTCTTTTTTTTATTGTTATTTGGCCCTAATACATGTACAGTCGACTCCCGATAATTCGAACCTTCAAGGGAATTAGTATAATTACATCGATCACTATCGAAAATAGAGCGCTGTGATTGGCTAGGAGCTTCGCACTATCCCGCTATAATCACCGCGCGGTGATTATAGCATTGAAGGCTAGCACTTTTCAAAATGGCAGCCAGATTTTTTGATGTTTCGGGGTCGGAAATTGATCAATAATTTTATTTTCTCGAATAATCATCAATGTAATTATACTAAAACAATTAGTCGCCTCAGGCGACGTGAATATTGGCGAATAGTCACCTCGACTTCGTCTCGGTGACTATTCGCCGATATTCACGTCGCCTTCGGCGACTAATTGTTAAATAGAAAAAAAGTTCAAGTTATCGGGTGTTCGAGTTATTGAGGGCAAAATTATATAGAAAATGATCTGAAGGGAAATGAAAATTGCTTCGAGTTAGCGAGAGGTTCGAGTTATAGAGGATTCGAGTTAGCGGGAGTCGACTGTATCTCTGTTTGCCTTAGGCAATGTACAGTACCTAAGGGTCTTATAGAAAACAAGAACGCTCTTAGTAGCGTTGAGTCTCGCGTGCTTGGAGTAAAGCAACCGGGGCTGTTATACTACTTTTTCGTTTGGAATACAAAACGAGTGTTGTATGTCATAATGTATATACTCAAAAAGTAGAAAAAATTGCAAGGAGAGACAGGCCGCACATCTTAGCCTCAAACCGGTGTGAAGTCTTTGAAAACCTTCTACATATTGATATTGCTCCATTGAAGAGTACTCTTTCAGGGATTTTACACTCGAAAAATTGAACGATGATTTTTATCGGTATCAGGGGCCCATGACTCTGTCAGTATAAATATACATAGCTTCTTTGTACCGGACCAAGAAACGGCTCGGTACAGTATATGTTCAGCACAGGAAAAAAGTGTAAGTTTAACAGAACCTTATACAACACACAGTTAATTCAGTTCGCGCGTATTCCTGCTGAATTTGTTGTCCGTTTTATAAAATATCAATATCGCGTGAAAGTAATGACATTTTCCATAGCTGCTTAGTATCTACTTTTAATGTCTCCCTAGAGTCTCAGAGTACATTGTTTAGAGTTGTACACAGCATTCATTTTCGATAGATAGACAAATAGACAGACAGATAGACACATAGATAGGCAGATAGATAGACAGACAGACAGACAGATAGGTAGATAGATAGATAGATAGATAGATAGATAGATAGATAGATAGATAGACAGATAGATAGATAGATAGATAGATAGATAGATAGATAGATAGATAGATAGGTAGGTGGGTAGCTAAGAACCTTAGTTTACGGCACGATAAAAAGATCAGCATTGCTGGTGGGGTCGTGCACACAACAATTACAAGAAAAATAAGGAGTACTGAAAGCAAATGTACACTTAAAAATTAAAAACTGTTAAAGTTTTTTCTTGTATTACAGTATCACCGGGATAAAGCGTTTCATTTTCCAGGAAAATTTCTCTTTCTCGTCAAAACAATAACTGACTCAGACAGACTCGGATTAGTTTACTTGAATTTAGTGTTCAGTACAGAGAACGAGGTTATGTTCTGTGAAATTTTTCTACAGTCTGTGGCCCACATCGCCACTGATCCACGATTTATTTATTTATTTTATTTTCAAGTTCTTTTTAACCAATCCTCGATCCCTGATTTCCCGATCCTCGATCCTGATTTTCCAGCAAACCTTGAAGTTTTGCTCATTAAGATTATTCTTTTTTTTTCGACCACTGAAGTGATCAGTTGTTCCAAAATAATCAACACTTTCAAGCTATAGAATTCTTGGACCAACCCGTTCCGGAAAAGCTCGATATGGGATTTCTATTCCGTGGACATGAAGTGCTGCAAGACCCGTATAAACACATCCGTGACACGTTAGGGTGGATTTCCACTGATGCGTTTTTGGCTCCGCACGTTAACAAACGTTAATTTTAATCACGTAAATCAAATAGAGGTATGACATAAAGTACTGAGATTAAACGTCAAATTAAGCGAGATTCTACTTTTACGCTTACATAATTGTACGTGCGGCCTTTCATACATTGCCTTTATTTTATTTGCGAACGCACTACGCACGTGCGCACGTAAAAATTACGTGACAGTGAATACTTGATATCTCAAGTATTTATGAAGTGCAGCGCGACTTAACATCTTAATAACTGCTAAAATCTATCAATTAAATACATAAAACAAAGTGAATCTATTTAACCGTACATTTCCTGTAATTGCGACAATATTCTGAGAAACGCAACGCCTTAAAAAGCCACAAAATCCTGAGGATTTCCCAGCTATAATATTTTCTCATCCTGCTTGGGGATATTTCCTTTTTAAAGTGCCTGCATGTCGTGCATAATTACACGAAAATCAACGACCTCCATTCGAGGATAATTACATCATTGCCAAACTTGTACGCGTCATTTCAGTCATCGCCGAAAATAAACCGCATTCTCATCACGAGATCATTTCCATACAACGAAAGTCGTCACGATTCTTATCCCCAGTTTCCACGGTCTTCGCTAGGAACGCGGGGCCTAAAAACTAGGTCCGACAAAAAAAAAAAAAAAACGACTGCATTTTAAGAGTCTCGCGTTGCTAAAGCACGCTCGACTAAAAAAAGGGAGTGGACTTTTTCATCACCTACGGAGGAGTGTTTTTTTTTTAAGAGCGAATGCACTCAAAAATCGAGCAAAATCGGCAAATCGTGGCCACAGCTCAAAACCTAACCAACCCTCATTTTCAGTCTGTAATAAGGTTTTGATGAGTTTATAACACTGCTGAGATTTAAACTTCAAAATGCGGCCGAGTTTGGGAATTATTTGAGATTTTCGATTTCAACGGTATGCGGGCCTAAAATTAGCCGCCGAACACGGGAATATAGCCCAGTGACAGAAATGAGCTGACTTTCATAAACGAGCGAATATATTGGCAATCTTCCACTTAAATTTCACAAAACAGTTATCTAACAATTTCTAAACGGCACATTTTTTAGATTTAGAGAATAAAATATCGACGAACGAGCACAATTTTGAAACGTACCTCTAAAACCAAAATCGAATTTTCTATATGGGGGAATTCTCCAAATCACCCCAAATCCCGGTTACTACCCAATGAGATATAGTACTTCAACATTATCAGAAAGTTAGTCTGGTGTTCTGGCGAACGCCTGTAAAATAGATTGATTATTTTGAGGTTATTTTGCCCCAAAGAACCGCTAATTGACCCCAGCGTCAATTGACACGTGCACGTCACCTTGGTTTTCTGCGTCGATTTGAGTTCGTTAAAAGGGAGAAACTAACAAGATTCTTTT
This sequence comes from Porites divaricata, assembly GCA_038088405.1. Taxonomy (NCBI): domain Eukaryota; kingdom Metazoa; phylum Cnidaria; class Anthozoa; order Scleractinia; family Poritidae; genus Porites; species Porites divaricata. Next base: position 8,944,209 of record JBBMOI010000011.1, read on the forward strand.
TATATGTACCTGCTTTAATGAAATGCATGCAATCTTCAAAGGAGAGGCCGTTTAATGGGTAATTTCTGTTCTTGAGATCTTGTAGATTGTAGCATGGCGTATGCGAGCGGACCTGAGTCTACGTCTGTTTTCCCGTGACTGCGAAATCAGAATAACATCATGAAATAATTCTCGCTCGAACCTTCGTAAATGAATCAGTTTTGCAGTGCCTTACCTGAGATAAAAAGTGGGCCGAATAGGAAAACATTCTAGCGCAATTTGGATCCTTTGTGGAACGCAGTGTATTGCTGAGCGAAAGGTGAGTAAACAAACTTAGGAAGGTACGTTACCTTTGATTGCGTGACCAGCCAGTAAACGATAGTCTCCAGCGAAGAATAGGATTCGCAAAAATCCTGCTGATGTATATTTAACAGTTTGTTACACCTGGTTTGTCTAAAACTTTAAACAATGCATATCTGTCCAAGAGTATAAGAATGTTTCGAAAGATCCACCCCTAAATAACTGTGGGCTACTCCTTTTTCCCCATCACCGATTTGCACTTCCCTCCCACTGAACTGGTCGTTTAAGGTCTGGTTTAAGAACTTGACTGACGTAAAAAACCGTCGCGAACATGCGCTATATATTATCGCTGGACTTTGCAAGCTTTAAGCCCAAAATGATGGTGCAATCTCGAGAAATTTGCCCGGGTCTAAGACAGGGAACTGGTACTAAGAAAGGATTAAATTAGCTGCAAAAACCGTGGACGAAGATCCTGCTAGTTGTAAACGTTGGATCTCTAGAAAAGAGATCAAATCAGCCAAAATATAATGAACCAAGAACAAGAAGTCCAAAGACTACTGCGAAGCTGATTTAAAACAACGTATATTGTTTTTTTGGGACGGTCTCAATTAGCAACTCCTGGACAATCTGGACATGCTTGCCTTCTGTTGCAGGGACAACCGTTAAGGCCAGGTACGCCGCCCCCACCCGCGAGGATTGCATGGCATCCACCATTTGACTCGCTTTTTCCACATCATGACCTTCAATTATCATGAATTCTAATGCGAGCTTTGATCGTTGCCAGTTCCCAGAAGTCTAATCGTCGCACTGTTAGACCATGAGAATTTCTATTATTCCATAAATGCACCATTAACTTTTCCTTGTTCAGCTTCCGGTAAACCGATACCCCGAAGAAAAAAAATAGCTTTACAACGACTCTATCCAGGCCAGAACTCCTGATATCAACAAATATAACCCACCCCCCTAAAGAGAGCAAACTTTCCCCGAGCTATTCACTTGACCCACCCCATCCCTTCGTTAAGAATAACTACGAACTCAGTTCACTGGACAAAACGCCCTCGTGAATATACCAAAGCTATAGCCGTTCATCCTACAAGCAATCTCAGTTTCAGCAGGCGTGGCCACGTTTCCAGTCAGCTGTAAGATTAATTTGACACCGCAACAGACACTGTAAATTAAATAGCAGCCACGACGCCCTTCGTTGAAACCGTCAGGGCAAGACATTTATAAAAGACTTAACAGGTGTGCGCGGCGGTTTCTTTTTCTTCCTTCCCTCCCAATCTAGCACTCTAATTCTGACCTTGATATTCTAGTAGTAATCAATCGTTCCTGAGCCGATAGGCACAAGAATAACGGATTCTTGCAAAATTTGCTGTGACATCCGTTTGCTCATCCCCCAATTCTCCCTTCGGCCGCTGATTAGGTTTGGTGCTGTGCTTTGAAATAACTTTAGGAACGAAATATTATACGTGAGGGGCGTGTCCGGCCAAGGGCAAGTGACTGTAGTGGACTGTGGTGAAGACATATACTGAGCTTGTCAGTGTTTCGTAGCCTGTACCACGTTGCGAAAATAGAACAAGCCAAAAAAAAATAAGACGCCTTTCTTTCCCCAGCGCCCGCATGTTTTTCGTCATTACTTTTTACTGCACAACTGCTTTACTATTTTGGATTCTACCTTTTCGAGCCGGAGCGAACATGGACGCCCTTGGGGTTAAGTTTCCACTTCATTCTCGGCACCTGACTAAACGCAAGCGCTGACTTGTTGTGCGCCAGTATGCTTCGTTTGCACTGAAGTAGCGGTATAAGACCACGGCAGACTTGCTGCTATCCTTGGTTTGAAACCGCAATGGCAAGAACAATTTCTTGAAAAGAACAAAATGTTCCTCCTTAGCAGACATGATGCTTTCTCTTTTTAACGATTCACGGCTAAACAGTACAATTTCATGTAGCTTTCATGCAAAATTAAATACTTAGTTGTCTGCAGAATTGCATTTAACAACAAATTATAGAAATTTAACTATTAATAAAAGTTTGGATCTGTAAGAATTGAACGGAAAAAACTTTTGGGGTAAAAAAGTCAAAACGTTTACTGGGAAATCACTTAATGGACATACAATAGCAGAGATATCACGCCTGCAATTTTCTGCGCAATGCACCTTATGATAAGTCTCACTAATCGATTGGTAGCCCATGCCTTAAAACCGCCTTGAACCTTAAAATTTAATTCATTTGCCTTTCATGCGTAGTGCAAATATATCTTCTCAACACTCCGGGGTTGGGGGTAAAATCAGAAGAACAGAACATTCAGTTACTGTACCATTTTTAAAAGTGGGACAGTATGTTTGCTAACCATCTTAGTTAACCACTTTTAAAATAGGACAAAAGGACAGCTGGTCATACAGGAAAATAAATTTACTGTATCCCGAAAGCTTTGGTTTCCCGTGCACTTATTTTTCGCTAGAGACAATCGATAATTGCCTGGTCACACAATCGGAGCTCGGTGAGTAACTAATTAAAAGTCATTGATACCGTCGCCGCTTAGCAAATACACTCCCGTGCTGCAAAGGATCCAAGTTGCGCTAGAATGTTTTCCTATTCGGCCCACTTTTTATCTCAGGTAAGGCACTGCAAAGCTTATTCATTTACGAAGGTTCAAGCGAGAATTATTTCATGATGTTATTCTGATTTCGCAGTCAGGGGAAAACAGACGTAGACTCAGGTCCGCTCGCATACGCCATGCTACAATCTACAAGATCTCAAGAACAGAAATTACCCATTGAACGGCCTCTCCTTTGAAGATTGCATGCATTTCATTAAAACAGGTACATATAAAAAGAATCTTGTTAGTTTCTTCCTTTTAACGAGCTCAAATCGACGCAGAAAACTAAGGTGACGTGCACGTGTCAATTGACGCTGGGGTCAATTAGCGGTTCTTTGGGGCAAAATAACCTCAAAATAATCAATCTATTTTACAAGCGTTCGCCAGAACACCAGACTAACTTTCTGATAATGTTGAAGTACTATATCTCATTGGGTAGTAACCGGGATTTGGGGTGATTTGGAGAATTCCCCAATATAGAAAATTCGATTTTGGTTTTAGAGGTAAATTGTTGTATTTATAAGCATTATGCAAATTACGTTTCAAAATTGTGCTCGTTCGTCGATATTTTATTCTCTAAATCTAAAAAATGTGCCGTTTAGAAATTGTTAGATAACTGTTTTGTGAAATTTAAGTGGAAAACTGCCAATATATTCGCTCGTTTATGAAAGTCAGCTCATTTCTGTCACTGGACTATATTCCCGTGTTCGGCGGCTAATTTTAGGCCCGCATACCGTTGAAATCGAAAATCTCAAATAATTCCCAAACTCGGCCGCATTTTGAAGTTTAAACCTCAGCAGTGTTATAAACTCATCAAAACCTTATTACAGACTGAAAATGAGGGTTGGTTAGGTTTTGAGCTGTGGCCACGGTTTGCTCGATTTTTCTGTGCATTCGCCCTTAATATCTACATACTTAAATTTATTTCCATTTGAATCTTAAAAAATAGATTTGGCCTCACGAAACTGAAGTACACGAGCAAACACAGCGCGCGTGACATTCGCGATAGATGCTTCGTTGTATATTTATCCAGGTGAAAAATATCCAAAGGTCGTGGAGTGTTTATATTCCCGGAAAAGCACTCGGGTTTATGCATATCACGGTACATATTAATTCCAGAGGCAGACAAAAGCTTTCAGTCATCCTTGCGTTTTAAACATTTTGGTCTTTTAAACTCTTTACTGATTTTTTTGTACGACACTAGAAAACCTCGTCAGAACAAAAAAATTCCCTCGTGAACGAGGGCCCTGAATAATTATCTGTTAAAGATTCATATCATTTCCTTCAAATAATTGTAGTTGGTGTGTTAAGCTAGGATACACAATACAACCAAGAATATCATCCGTAAATTGTCAAACATTCGTAAATTGTTAAACATTTTGGTGGAACTTCTATATTCGCCTACTTTCTGCATAAGGACATTATCTTATTATAGGCAAGCCCCTTGACAAACGATTTATACTCTAGTTGTTGTCTCATCTTAATATATTGGTTTCTTTAAAAGTATCTGTCATTTTGGATCAAACTAACCTTTTGTATTTGAAATTGAAAATCAGATTAAGTCTTACCTCCTTTTGAGAAACCAATCATCATCAAGAACAAGTGGCATATGCATGTTGCAGATAACGAAAGAAATTTAATCTTAATCATTGTTTGGTTAGAAATCAAAGTTCACGACATTGGTCGTATAACGAGACGACGACGCAAAATGTTCGCAAAAAGGTATTTACAACATGCCAGAAAGTTTATCAAACAAGACAATAAGTTCCTTTGATTCCCTAGTCACAGCGTGACATCTTTTGTACTTAACTCTTTCTTATATCTCGCAGTTTTGTAATGTTCTCAGTAACGTCTCTTTTATTAAACACGTCAATCAGGAAACCAGCCTAAGTATACAGCTATTAAAAAAAGCACTCAGAAATCCATACATGCAGTGTTCCTGATGTAAAGGTCTTGCACTATCCTGCTGTAAATAAAAGTGATACTGTAGCCCCTAGAGTAGCATTGACAAAGAAAATTGTGTTGACAATTTTTTCTTTTAAAGTTCCACAATACGATATAACTGAAACCTCATCTCAATACCAGTGTTTATTTAAAAAAATCTAAATAATTCAAAGCCACGAGCTTTTTCAACCATTCATATTCACATAACTAATATACATTAAGGGTCAGTCATTCAATCGAAGTAAAAACTTAGACAGCGGTTTAGGAAATCTTTGCACCTCCATATCTCTTTCTTAGTGGGTTATTTCAAGACCGCTAACGCTTATCTAGTCTACGCCATATGCTTTCATCAAACTGTTCACGATAAATTGTGTTTACAGACAGGTGTTCTGCGGCAAACTGAAAATGGAACGCGGTTTTGTTAAATAACTGGAATTAAAACTTTAAGAAAGCTTCAATCTGAATACACTGGGTGTAGATTACACACACACACAAAAATGACTTGAGGTCTAATCTTCCATACTTAGCCAGAGGACGAAATGACAGGTGCGTAAACGCGACATCAAAATTAAACGCTTTACTTATCAAGAATCCAATTATAAATTATTAGTTTCAACGGCATTCATGGTGCAGACAGGTCTGCAATACAATTTACTCACTCCAAATTGGGACCGAGCTGACGCATTACTTTACGGACACTGGTTATCTGCACAATGTCTTTAACTGAATATCTTACCAGTGAAAACCTAGCAGAAACAGCGAATAACCTTTCAAACGTTGTGTCTACGTTTCGGTCCACCTGGATGAGTCGTAAACTAAACGCGCCAGTACAAGGTAAAGTCATGGATTCCCGCCGACATTGTTATATTTCAAGACAAATACTTGAAAGGTTGTTATAGTCTGAGACGATAATAAAAGTTGTCAAAACAAAGTTTCCTCGTAAAAACGTCTGCTTCAGTCTTTAGATCGATAAAACATGTTCGCGACGCTTTTTCTGAGAGCGCGCTTAATACGGACACTATGGAATGTCCCCATGGTGACCCTATTTACCGCATTCCACTGTTAGTAATGGTAACAGGACTGAGTGGAGTCCAATTCGGTCTGTAATCATACGAGTGATTAACAAAATCGGACGACCGCGTAGCGGGAGTCTGATTTGTTTAATCACGAGTATGATTACAGACCAAATTGGACGACACGAAGTTCTGTTACCAATTAATCATAACTTTAACAAAATTTGTAATATAATAGGCTATTTTTTAAATCAAAACACAAGAAATTCGAAATTTTGTTTTGCTAGCAGTGAGAAAAAAAAGTCATTTAGGCGCGCGCGTGATGGCGCGTACTGTCTAATTACTTAGGCATGACGCGTACTGTCCTATTAAACTGTCTAATTAAGGCTGAAATCAGGGCAGTTGATAGCCAATCAGATTTGACAATTTTGTTATAGTTATGATTACTTATTGTAATCAGGTTGTTGATGAAAATGCCACAACTGCTATAATAAACAGAAGACAAGTCCTGCGAGGCGGAAAAAAATGGAGGAAACTGAGTTCTAAGAGATTATTTCAAAAGTGGCAATTATCATTGTTCAGTTAGTTTAACAAATGTGTGGTATCTCTACATGTCGCCCTAATTGACTCATTTTAATAGCAAAAAAAATCGTCGACCTCTGTAATTTCTAAAAAATAGCGACTCTAGAATAGGGAGAGATTTTGGGAGTATAGTCTAGTTCTGAGTAGCAAAATTCAGCGCAACTAGCACAGGTACAGGCTAAGAGTTGCAGTCTCCCAGGGGCCCATCTCTACCTAAACATTCCAAAAGTACTCCATCGCCAGAAAATGTATCTGGAGTTGTACTTCCTTCTACTTACGAGTTGGAACAGGGCTAAACACCATCTCAAATCCACTTCTCTTTATGCGGAAATCCGTGTGGAATATGATTTCTACATAGCTCCCAGTAACTAGAACAGAGTGTCCAGTCATATTGCCACAAAACGTGCCAATGATATGGTGGCTGTCATTGGTTATCGTCACATTGTCGTAACTTTAAAAAAAGAAACACATTTAAAGTAGTACTTTTAAAATTACTGACGCAATAAGATTTATATTTGCCCTCTTTGTATGCTTTGAAAAAATAAAAATAGACTTAACAAAAAGATTAATGTCGTTTTTACATTTACAGTTTTAGCAATGAATGAAGAAAAGCTTCAAATACAATTTAGTTAAAGAGGGTGCAAACACATGATATTAATACAATACTTATTTTAGTAGCCTCCACGAAAACTACCCTTTAAAATAGTAAAGAAAGACAACAACAACCACTACTACTCCTGTAACGATGTAGCTGCGATGATCTTCTTTGCATTTATTTTTTCACATATGAAATTCATGTATTTATCATTTCATCCTCAGGTTTTCCGGATATATAACAAACCCCCAGTAACTTTCGGGCGCGAAGGCAAATTTTTTTAAATCAAAAGTTATTGATTGCATGAATAGTAACTACAGACAGTTCATAGCTCACAAGCCAGTCAATTTTGCTTTGTTAACTGATAGTTTCATTGTGCCATTTTTCAATTATTGAAACTTTGATCTTTAATGGAAACAAGGCAAACAGTCAAAACAGCTTTCCAGGCCGAAAAAGTTACCACGACTTTCGAGAAACGGGCTCCAGCTCCCTGTTGGCTCGCTAGCCCAATTGGTTAGAGTGCTGCACCGGTATCGCAGAGTCCCGGCACTTCTGACATAAATTAGTACTTTAACTGCGATGATCTTCTTTGCACTTGTTTTTCAGTCTTTTTATTAATAGCAATAATAATAATGATGATGCTAACAATAACAATTTACTTCTTGCACATTAAATAAAATTCTCAACGCTCTTACAAAATGACCTTCAAAAAGGAAAAACTGAATAGAAAATTACAAAAAGTTTAGATGATAGAAATGTAATAATTACAATTATAGTAATTATTAAGAGATAATTCTAATTACTTCTTAATTTTGGCACAAAATTTCAACGTTAATTTGTCATTTCACTTGTGAAATTACAAAATTGATATGGCAACGTTCTGTACGTTTCAGTGCCAAGATGGCATCAAAGTTTTGAAATGTTATGAATAAAGATTTCAGAGCTTTATACAAACTCTTTAGAAAACCTACGCACACAGACGAGCACGTCACGACGGGCTCTAACAGGTACTTTGTTGAAAAATTCAGTACCTTATGAACTTAAGCCAGAATTTATGCCCTAATCTTTTCAGTGCATGGAGTGCTCAATACGATAAACAAGTAAAAAAACGATTATGAAGGTAATCTGTCCGTGATATTAATGGTAATCAAATGTTAAAGTTGTGAAATGAAGGCGAGGGAAATTATCATTGGTAATTTGGACAAAACGCGGGTGAAAACAACAATGGTGAGGATAATTTGTCCGTAATATTAATGGTAATCAAATGTTAAACTCGTGAAAAGAAGGCGAGGGAAATTATCATTGATATTTTGGACAAAACACGGGTGAAATTATATTTCACTCGCTACCATTTCACAAACAAAACCTCATTAAAACTCAAAACTAAATGAACTAAAAGGTTTTAAGCCTGCTTTTAAATGACTCAACAATGAGGCGATCTTCACATCAACAGGAAGTTTGTGATATCGCGTGTGATATCTTTTAACATATAGCGTGTAACTAACCTGTTTTAGCTTACCTGCAAAAGCCGAGTTGCTCTAAATTAAAATGAATGAAAGATATCTCAACCGCCATCCCCTGTTGAATAAAAACTCGATAAACGCAGTCATTCTCAGACGGATAATTGTCGGGATATCCAGGGCTTTTAAGTACGTTATGTTCTGTAGAGCCACAATCTTTATCTAAAAAATAGGTATAATAATAATTATAACAATCCAAGTACCATAGAATTAAAAAGTGTTTTAAAATACCTTTCCAATAATATTAGCAAAACTAGCGACATTCTTCTCCCAACCCAATTGAATTCTGAGAAAAAATGGGTGGAAATGAATTCTTTTTTGGGTGCAACATTGCCTGTGGGCGGCGAAGGGGGGATGGAAGGAAGAACCCAAAGCCAATTAAAAATTGTCATTACGAGCAAAGTCCTATATAACAATTATCTGCAGAGATTTTCTAGTCGTTATGCAAAACTTAAACAAGGTGCATTATTGCCTATTTGAAAATGGTGAATCAAGAGAACCTTGAGGTAACCGAAAGAGAAAAGAATCCCACAACTGGCATCGACAACAATAATAACCAAGAAGGATCTTCCAACATCTATAAGCCTTAACTACTGTTAACTGCATCTCTATAATCTTTCATAATAACCTGCAAGTGGTATGATTTCAATTCCCAAGTCTATTTGAAGTGCTTGAATAACGTAAGGGACAAAAGTGGATAAGATTGTCATAAACAGCTGAAGGATCTGCCAAAAAAAAGAAACGAAAGTATACAGAAACTTTAGATGTAAAAATGTAACAAATCGACAACAATCTTCCATGGTCTGTACTCGAGCGTGCCTATAATAGACTACTTTTCTCCGGGGGCGGGAATATCAACGATGTTTTAACACCGGGTTAATATCAAATCCCCTGCTTTGCCCTGGACTACGTCAGGGAGTGGGGATCTTAAATGACTGATGCTGAGTTACCTATACAGGTGATAAAACGATTTTTCGTGTGTTTCTCTGGCCGACAGACCATCACAGTTTTCTTGATGCATTTGTAGCAAGATTACGTTGTCAAATTGCCCGATTATAGCTGGAAAAAGCAGATTATTTACTCTCCTAATTTACCCTGGGTGCCAGAGATTTTTATTGCGCGGTTTCCGGTTTTGGCCATGTCTTTATAGTTACCTCGTGCTCGTAACTTCGGCCTTCAACCGAATATCTATCGACCTGCCCCCGACACCGATGGCATTCCGCCGCAAACGAGAAAAAAACCTCTAGTACCCAAGGTCGTCCTAAGTCCATTCGCATAGAAAAGAAATGACCAGTGCCTTACATCTGCTGATACTAAAGATTACTATTAGGCATTGTGGTGTACAAAGTAAATGCCATTTTACAAGCCATGATTTTTCGGTGAACGAACAGTGCGGGAGTAATGCGTGACGAACCCTAAGAACGTCCGCGTAGGAGGCTACTCTGCACGAATTCTGTTAAACGATGCCCTTTGTTTATGTTCGACTCAGTCAGTGGTTTTTGATTATGATATACAGCCAGGGTTAAGATTTGTTCCCAAAAAGTGTAGTGTTCTTGATCGGGATGTTTCTACTGCCTACTGCCGTTCTCAGACGATGATCACACTATACTGGATAGCTTTTCTTGCCCAAACGAAAAGCTAATCTGTAAAGTATGAACACCTGCCCGACATGTGATTGTCCATCCGGCGCGCCACAGCTTCACTCTGTTACAGAAATCACACCGAAATCACCGTTCTTACGAGTAGTTGTGAACCGTTATGGTTTTCGTCCCGGCGCAAAAGGTATCCGGTATAGTGTGAGCATAAACTTAACCAAGCCGGGAGAGGATAAAAACGTAGCCCTGCGTCACAGACACAATAAACCGCCTGTACTGACTATACCAATGGTCTAAACGATACGTGGGCCGCCGGCTGCATCGCAGGCTAATAGAAATGTCACTCTGGTTATTAAGGTGGCTATCCTACATTGAGAGAAAACGACTTTAACAAGGCTATCATGAATAATTTGTCTCCAAAATTATCTTATTTTCAGTACATTGTATTTGTACTGAACTCATTGGAAGAAAAGGTTCACTGTGCATCAGACAGAATTAAATTTCCAATAAAATAAGGCTTATTCGTTCGTATTAAGTCAAAAGAATTATGATGACATACTGATACTGACAGAAGGCATGCAGAACTAGAATCTTGACATGCGTGTAAAACAAATTTGAATTGTCAACGATTCTCAGAAAGTCTCTTAGTCCAAACCTGAAAGCTGGCACGCTTTAATTCTCTTGGCATAACATATCATATTTAGTTCAAAGAAACACCTCCCCGGCCTTATTCACCAATCATCTACATAAAGCAAAACCAAACTCAATTATATATGTTATTTTAACGTAGTATTCTTTGTTGGTATTTTAGTCATGTAGGTAGGGAATTACGGACTATTTACCCAGAAGTAAAGGTCAGTGGACGCCATTGAAGGTCGCCAATGTCTACCCAGTAACTAAAGAAATCTTAACACTTCATTTCACATCACTTACGAGAGTTAATTAACCTTTCCCAATGTCACAAACTTATTTAACTCTTTTAAGTACAAAATTTTTAAACAAATCGCACCTCTTTTCGAAGAAAATGGGGGAAAATCATGACGGAACATTAAAGGTGGCTGGTTTTTAAGCTCCGAAGAAAATTCTTCCCCGTTCTGATCGTCCTTGCAATGTACCATTCTTAAAGCTTTCATCAATCTTTAATTAATTTCGATTGCACAGCACAATGCATTAGCGACGTTTTATTGAATGACTAGCACTCACCTTTTAGGAATCCTTTGTCTCTCTTAGCATGTCCGCTTTGCGCATTATTTAAAATCCTAGTATAGGTGCCAATTCAAATCTGACAATCTTTCACAATTTTCTTCCATCTTTGGGCTCATTTCTTCACATTTGCCTCTTCCACGCAGTCAGATTGTGGAGGTAAGGGAAAGGAAAAAAAAGGAAGAAAAACTACAAAAAAAAGGAAGATGAGGGGCTTTATATTTGGGTTTAGAAATGTGGATCCCTACTGCTTAGGTAAAAATATGTATACCAAAATCACAGTAGGAGCTGAATAAAGAACCACATTAGGAGCGAAGAGCCTACAAAGCCCTAGGTGTAAATTTTCCTGCGATGGTATTGCGGAGAAGGCAAAGAGGAAGATCATCAAATACTTAACACTTGAAATGAGCGCAACTCTGAACGTAATAAAATGCCATCAGATTTTACTTACCGGTAATTAGTATGTGTAATCAAATGGTGACGAGTGAAATTAGGGAATAATTTCACGCGCGTTTTGTCCAAATCCTTATAATTTCCCGAGCCTTTAGGCGAGGGAAATTATTAGGATTTGGACAAAACGCAAGTGAAATTATTCCCTAATTTCACGAGTATACCATTTGATTACCTATTAATATCATGGGTGACGAATTACGTTAGCAATAGAGGATTTTTGACTTGTTTATCCTGGATCGTATCGATCGATCGTGAACTCCACTCTCTCAACGTTTAGAGCTGAAATTTGGCTTAAGTTTTCAGAATTTTTCGACAACATACCTCTAAGAATCCTTCTTGATGTGCTCTTTCGTGTGTTCAGGTTTTCTAAAGCGTCTTTTTATGCCCTGACATCTTCATTCATGACATTTTAAAACTTCGTCGCCATCTTGAAACGGAGACCTACGGCAGGTTGCCATGGCAATTTAGTAATTTCACATGTGAAATTACAAATTAACGCTGAAATTTCGCGCCAAAATTAAGGAGTAATTCGTCACCTATGATATTAATTCATTAATTAATTATTGTGAAAATTTTTACCACACGAGTATATTGTTGAGGATTGCATAAGTTTAACACAGGCAAATTAATGTCCCAGTGTATTTCTTAGACAAAAGCAGCAAATTTATACCTGCCCAATATATTTGTTACACACGGGCAAATGAATAATTATTATGTATTTATGTCTGTGTAGTGTACTTGTTAGATTAGACACAGCAAATTAATGCTCCAGCGTATGATTTGTTAGATAGAAGCAAATTAATGCCCCAGTGTATTTGTTCTTAGACACAGGCAAACTAATGCCTCAGCATATCTATTAGACACAAGCAAATCAATGCCCCAGAGTATATTTGTTAGACAGAGGCAAATTAATGCCCTAGTGTATTTTGTTAGTGGTGACACAGGCAAACTAATGCTCCAGTATATTTGGTAAACACAAGCAAATTAATGCCCCAGTGTATTTGTTAGACACAGGCAAACTTATGTCACAGTGTTGTTGTAAGACACAGGCAGACTTACGCCCTAGTATATTTGGTAGACAAAAGCAAATTTTAAATGCCCCAGTGTATTTGTTTAGACAAAGGCAAACTAATGCCACAGTGTTCTCTTAAGACATCTGCAAATTTAGTTACCCTGCTTTAATTATTAAACACGGGCAAATTAATGTCCCAGTGTATTTGTTAGACACAGGCAAATCGATGGCCTAGTGTTTTTGTTAACATAGGCAAATCAGTGACCCAGTGTATTTGTTAGACACAGGTAGCTTCATGCCCCAGTGTTCGTTGAACACAGGTAAGTTAACATCCCAGTGTATTTGTTAGACACAGGCAAACAATGCCCATTAGTGCTTGTTGAGCACAGGTAAATGCTTTTAATGCTTTGGTGTACTAAAATTAGAAACAAGCACAGTAATGCCTAGGGGTATTTATTTTTTGTATTTTTTTTGTATTTTATTTACCCCATTCTACAGGTAATACATGTGCACTTGTACAATAAATTAATTAGTAAAACTGGTTGTTTAAACAACGTGTACATAATCTTAGCAAGAAAATTAAGAATGGAGAAAGGCACATTATAGTAGAACTAATTATGGCCCTTTAACAAGATTGACTTTATTATATTATAGTTTTGTTATTCATTCAAACACAGATTGGCAACAAATAACACTAAACTAACCCTAACCAACTTCAAAAGATGCGGCAATCATCATCGCTGACCACTAACCAACCATTATTAGCCCCAGTGTGTTTGTTAGACATAGGCAAATTATGCTCCAGTTTATTTGTAAGACACAGACAAACTATTTCCCCATTATTACATGGCTGCAATAGTGAGCACACTCTGATTAGCTGCTAAGGGGGCAAGATTTTCTTGCAATTACTGGGCATTACTTGGTGTCCAAGACATTATACATTCTGTGTTTAACTTGATAGTGGACATCCCTTTTATGGTCAATCAGCAGCTGTCAAAAAAGGGTAACCGGTGACTCAAAGCTGTATCACAGCTCAAGTTCAGTGAACAAATGAATACAGCCTCAAAGAACCTCTTGTGCGCAGATGTTAAAAATTATTTCCCCTGTTTTTTTTTTTTTTATAGGTCTGAGATTCCCCTGTAATGACCTCACTCTTGGTTAACCCTTTAAGCCCCAGTATCCACATACAAATTCTCCAAGCTGATCTCCATACATTTCTTTAAAGAATTAGTTGAGAGAATTTGTTCACAGATCCAAGAATTTTCTCTTGGATGATCATTTTATTGATTCTCAAAACTTATCTCTTTACAGTATATGGATAATTGTAAGGAGAAAATTGATCTTGGACACTATTTGGGCTTAAAGGGTTTATGATTACATGTGTAAGTGGTTTGTGTTTGTCAAATTATTGCCCCGATGTATAGGTAAGACAAAGAAAAATTAACAGACACAGTCATGTCCCAGTGTAATTGTTAAGGATTACATAAAGATTGCATCAAAACAGGCAAATCATTGCCCTAGTGTACCCCTAAAGGAATGGCAAATGAAAACAAACACTGATCAATTTATGTCTCAGAGACTGAATTGTTCGTTTGTCAGTAATTTTTCATTCGCTTGTAATATCATTCCATGTCATTCAGCATGCCTAAAGCTTTAAAGCTCAAGTTCGCGGATGTATTTCCTGAGGAATGATTCTTTGAAACTGCAGAAATAGTTGGTTTACATCTCAGTCAGATCTAATAAGCTCATGCTCACTAGTCTAGGTAAATTATCAAGAAATGAAGCTCAACAGTTCTCCACAGGAAAAAAATAACGGATTCCCATTTTTGGATATTTTAGGGTATCTAAAGAATACCCATAAAAATCCCAAATTTGGCAAAGTGAGACAAGTCCCAACCAGGGAATTCCTAACTAAGTTCCCAGATTGGGACTTGTCTCACTCTTCCAAATTTGGGATTTTTATGGGTATTCTTTAAATACCCTAAAATATCCCAAAATGGGAATCCGTTATTATTTCCTGTGCTCTGAGCTAAATATTGTCCATCAAGGCCACGCAACTGTATTTATTTCCCTAACAGTTTTATCACCGACAGCAGCTGGTCCTTGCAAAAGACCGCCTGAGCTTCAGGGCAATCTACTATACAGAGACTACTAGAGTAGTTCGCTCGATCAGCAATTCTTAGCGCCAAGTCGTCTTCGAAAATAATTCGCTCACATTCATCGTTAAAAGATTTTGCTTACAGATATACTTACCTTGTAGCCATAAAACTTGCTTCCGACTCCATGATAGAAATCATCTACCTGTTTCAGTGAGGAACACAAGATATCAAACACAAACTTGAAACGAGAATGGATATCTCCTTGAGCGCCATTGCATTCGAGCGCGCATGGGAACGAGGTTACGTAATTTAATTTTTCCCGCTAATTCCAAATATGGCATTGCTGTAACATATTAACCTTCCCCGATAAAGGAAATTGTTAACTTTGCTCCATGCTTTATGAGGCCGATGGTATGGAACCAAGGTCATCGCGATCGATATTAATGAAACGTCGTATGATGACGGCATTTTGCTTATTAAACATGTTACTTTTTTATTATTATTATTTTTTATAGTTTCCCTTTTCCGTCGTCATACTCCTCATTGCGCAAATTCTTTAGTAGAATTACCACACAAAAATTCCTGATGTACAATGATTTTGTTGAAAAACCGAAGAATTCGTGGAAAACGCGCATTCTCAGGTTACCATTGATCCTAATAGGGAACTTGATATAATGTTCCTTCTTAACTGTATCAAAATAGTCAGCATGAAAATATTAGAGAGATTGACTTTTGTGTTATTCACTGCTAACTGTTGACGAATTTTTTAATTTGACATGCAATGAATTCTGCCGATAGCTCTTGGACTCAGTTCCTTCAGGTAAGAGAAGACCTCATTGGTGAATGCAAAGACCGCATGTGCGGACATGACTATGCTATTTATGAAAATTTGTTACGGCGGCTTTATTCTGCCAGGATTGGCTGTGAAAGAGTTGCCTGCTGTCTAAGCTCATTATTTCAATTGAATTGTCACAAGTGCAGTACATCGATTTGAGTGATGATGAGTTAATAATTCATGTTTTGAAAACTGTTGCCATTTGACAAGTGAACACTTACACGTATCGACGATTTTTGTGTTCAGTCACTTTTTGATTGCTAGGGTGCCCCCTTAATGGAGGTTAAACCCAGATTTCGGGACCAAAAAAAGTTGTATAGTGTCCCTTCGATAAAGGTAAAAAAAAAAGATTATGTGATCATGTGATCATGTGATCACGTGACCGAATTTAGTGTCCTGAATGGATCGAAGGTGTTCCTTGAATGGAGGTGTCCCAGAGGAGAGGTTCTAATGCACTTAGAAAGGTATTTTTCTTCGATCACGTGATCCAATTGTCTTGAAGAACGGACAATTACGATCTTACTAGTTTTGTCCCTTTTCCTTCCTTTCTTTATCAACCACGTGACAAAAGTTATCATTTATTTATTCATTTATTTTTATTCCTTTTGGGGGTCTCTCTTTAGAGTAGTCTGAAAATTTTCATTTTTGGCAATTAAATAGATAGATCAAACTTTAAAAACTAGGAATACTGATCCTACATGTAGATAGATAAATAGAAAAACGGTCACTGTCGTTTCTGCTGTTTTTGGCCGTTCGCAGAACGAACAAAAATAAAACAATCAAATCAAAATCCTGAATAGGCTCGCGGTGTCTGATGATATAAATATCTGTAAATTAAAGTTATTTAAAGCAGGTGTTTTAAGTGTGGATAAAATATAATAAAAAAAATTCAATGTAAGAGTCCTTGCAACAAGCAAGGATCGACTACTGTGACATATCAAACTTCAGGTTTCAAGCTACAGCTATGAGATGCTTTCCAGTTTTGGTAAGAATATAAACGGTGAAGTTGTTCTATTCATTTTACGTACTTATTAAAATTCGGTGGGCGAGAGTAACAGCCAGTGCTAATGAAATTTTATTATTTTAAACGCATTCCATTTATATTTAGTACTTTATCATGAATGAGTTATAGCGAGAGCTGTTTCGGCCGATTCGCCTACTTTTTGGCCCATTTATTTAATCATGCCGTGCAAAGTTTTACTTTCTTTTGTACACCTTTATAGTCTCTAATCCCACTATATATTAGTTAATATTAGTTGATCTATTGTTCGGGCTGCGTCTATATTCCTAAGACCCACTGAAATAATAAACCTTTTTGCTAACCTGTATCGCGAGTAAAAAAAAATGATTACCAGTTTGGAAAATTTAAAAGCATAAAGGGCAATTTTGGAGAATGGTATGTACGATTAAACAACTTTCTAAACAAAGAAATTCGGGGTAAGTAGTTGCCTTGTAGACCAACTAATGGAACAACATGTGTTTGTTCAAATGGTATTGAACATTTTACAATGTCATAGAAAAAAAATTTCTCTACTGACTTGTTAAGGAACATTGAGAATAAACTTTTCGAATGATAATTTGTGAAATAAACAATACAGATATGGCCGAGAGAAGAGTATAACGAAACAACCATTCCGACATTTTTTGATTAATTTTTAATCATTCAGAACATTGGCCGAAAAATTCCAGTCTTCCTTCAAACAAAAAAGTAGCCCAGGGACTTTAGAGGCAAATCTTGGGAAAATCACACGTGGTTGGTGATTTAACGGTGCAGATTTTTCTCACTGACTAATGAAAATCTCGAAATCGATTATCTGGGATAGAGCGTTTTCACATGACGTCACGGCGGCCATATTGGTGTTCCAAAACAATGGAACGGCGGCCATGTTGGTGTACCAAGACAATCCTGTGGGAGTTGAACTCTTATGTAAAAACTTTATTTTGTTCCAATAAATTAGCATAGATGCTGGTCACGTGAGTGAAAACGCTCTATAGTCTGGGATAGATCGGTTGCTGGGAGGGAAGCGTTAAATTTACTTTCTGCGAAGCTCGGTGATCGTTCCCGACAGGCATTGTGAATCGATGAGCGGTCGTTTGGCTCCGTCCTAACCTCCAACTGTTAAATCAAAATGCATGGCGTCTGGAATAGATTTTTCGGACATATAAAATCTAGGAAGATTGTATAGGAAGACCTTAACACATGCGATCTTCAGTTCCATTATCGACTTCTAAGGCTTTGTAACGACATGGTTTTATTTATACATTTATTCCCATCCCTGCAGGAGTTAATAGCTCTAGTTTATATATTTGTTCTTCGCATCGCCTACGTCGCACAGACAGCCCAACCATCGCAGGATTTAAGTAAGTAACTGTGCTTACGAGTGATATTATTCATGATCCACTCCATGTTTGCACGCACGAACTGAGAATTAAAGGAGAAACAAAGTCATCATGGAACATCTTTCTATACTTTCATTTACGTGAGATGAATACCTCTTGCATTTACGAATTGACCCTTAGGGGCCTTTGGTTCTTAAGACACAAACTTTAAAAACGTGAAACA
>JBBMOI010000011.1:8967500-9052500 GCA_038088405.1 Porites divaricata
GGGTAGGGAGGGTTCCTTTACGCAAAGCCGCTGATTTGGAAATAGTTTTGTTGCGTAAGGTAGTGCGCATTAACGAATAAACGTTCTCAAGTAATTCTGTCCGAGATTTTAGGGGGAGAAAGAAAACTATCCTAACGATTCCCTCTCTTTGTCAGGCCTTTCACCTCAGATGTGCTTGTACAGAGCTCCGGGTATTTTAGTAGTGGTTTCACAATAGTATACTAGAAGCTCATACAATTCATTTTGATTTTGCAGGACCTTCCATCTTCAAAACTTCTTTATTACAGACGCTATCTGGCATCACGTGTGCACCATATGGTTTTCAGAATCGGGAAAGTGGAAGGCTTTCATCGACGGTAAAATGTGGAAAACAGAAAAGGGCTTAACTCCTTATAGAACGGGCATTGGCTACTTAGTAATAGGAAGATTCCAGGGCAGCTTAGCTCATTTTAATATATGGGATAAGGATGTTGGTTCTGGTGATCAGTTAAGAGACCTGGGACGTTCGTTAATCACCGGAAATGTTGTACCATGGCCCGAAATACAATTTTGGCGTTCTCGAAATGTGACGAAGAAGAAGTCATCCTTCTGCAAATTGTCAGGTGAGGAGCGCAAATACATTCAAAGAGGTCATCACTGAAAAGCGGTCAGTCGATGAAGGGTGGATCACATGGTATAGTATTTAAGCAAGTTCTTCAAGCAACTGTATTTAAGCGCTTATTCAAGGTGTAGTAGTTGCTATAATCAGTGAAATGACCCACTTTCCCTTTCAGGATTTCAATCCAGTATGATAAGTCACATTCCTCGCCTCCAGGATGTGTTAATGGGCTGGACTATTGAAGCGCCACTATTATGCGAGAGGTATTGGGTTCCATGCTTTAGAGGAGCTGTCGATGGATGGCATAGCCATATTTTTCACAGAAAATGCGATAACCTGGGTCCGACTTTGACTATTGCAAGAAAGGGCTCTTACTTGTTCGGAGGCTTTGCAGATAAAAGCTGGAAAAGTAAGTCATCGATCATTCATTTATCTTTATAATGAACTTTATTTCCCCAAAATGGGCCTACTAAAAAGGAAATGCAAAGGAAAAAAAATCTTGCCACCACAGTCTCTGTTAAATCGCTTTTCAAACTAAATCCTTGCATTTGCAAATTTTGAAATTTTCAAGATGTCGTAGAATCTTTCCCTTACGCATTGTAGGGCTCAAATTTGCCGTTATGAACACAAGAAAGCTTAAGGCCTTGATTGTATAATGCTTAGGGAATCAAATATTTTACGATAACGATACGAGGATTTCAACCATTTAACCGTAACTAAGTGGCAAGTGTTGTTTTCCCACACAAATCGTTCTTAAAAATCTAGGACAGAAAATTTACAGGTTACCTATTTTTGATATGTTTTTTTAGTTCCTTCTAAAATTATTTTTTCCAAAATGATTTTTTTTTGCGTGCTTACAAGAAGTTGACAGAATTTGCTAAAGAATAATATAATACGATTATTCTATTCTATTACTCTATTCTATTCTAGTTGATCGCGTTTCCAAGTATTTCGAAAGGCCTATAGGATAATATGCCAACTGAATATCATTTAATTAATAATTTAGTTAATTTTGAAAATCTTGTTTAAATACCGTAGTTCTTTCAAGGCGCGTTCTTCTGAGAATGGGCTCGGGGTATTACCATGTTTTTGGTATAGGTTGTACTGGTAATGCGCTCTCGATTCACTTAGTCAGTCATTTATCCTTTCAATCATTCACTTCAAGTTGATTCATACTATTACAGATCATTCTCCTGCGCAAAGCATCTACTCCCAAAGATCGTTCTTATTCAGCTTAAAGCCTTTCAATACTGCCTATGGAGCTAAAAAGTTTGGACAGTTAGAGGGGAAGAAAGATAAGGCCATGCGGGGATCGAGTGATAAAGGACCTTGCTGGGGAATGGATGCTGAAGAAATGTGCTTCAGCCCTCGAGCTGTTAAAACGGAACTCGGCTCCAGTGGTGTATTTAACGATAAAGCTGTTCCAGATATCAGCACATTTTTTACCGGAGAATCATCTTTCCAAGCCGAGGATGTCGAGGTTCTCGCGCTTTCAGGTTAGAGCCGAAAGTGTAAAAATGGAAGAATTTTAACCAATAAAACACCCTGCTTCGGATGAACCAAGGAATGGGTCTCGGAAAAATTGTGGGGGAGGAAAGGCGGTTAGGTGGTTTAACTTTCCACTTTAAACTTTGTACGGCCTAGGCCAGGTTGCATTAACCTGGTTTGAAATAGTAGTTACGAGTTCCCTTAACTCTTAAGACGTGTTTTGCAACCCGACCCACTGGTTGATGTTCTTTGTCACATGACTTGCTTTACCCATTTTTTGTTATTTACTTTGATCCAAATTTACAACACTATCGAACGCTTTGATTTAATTTAATTCGTTTTCTATTTATGACAAAGTGCAGGGTTTATGGATCCAATGGTGGTTTTTGAAATTTACAAACTGTGAACGGTTTTCTTTTTAGAGAAGACTTGGGTAAGAAGAAAAACAATTCAATAGATTATTAGCTTTAAACGAAATACAATAAAAGAAAAACTGAGAAGTTATGTATAAGTGTTGTTATTCTAAAATGTGAAATGTAGCATAATTATGGGCGTGGCTGGTCATGACCAAAATAGTCTTTTTTAACCGGCTACACTTATGGTGTTTCGATACAGTTTTTCAGAGGCCATACCGATATTTTTCAAACGCCTTAAAAGTGGTTTTTTCCTTGTCCGATCGCTATAAAATTTTCACCAGTAATTGGCTATGGATTGAAATTTGTGAAAATGTAGTTTTAAGTAAAATCGATGTTACTATGACAACTATAAACAAAAAACTTTGAAATTGATAAAAGCCGAATTTTGTAAGATCTAGACCTGCTACTGAAAATCCAACACTAGGAACTTAAAGTTTGGTGTTTAGCAAACAATCTCCGTAAGAGGTAAAAAATTCTGTATGTTTGAATTCGAACAAAACGAAAATATATTTCAGACCTTAAATTTTCAATAGCCGTGATAGATTATTTAATAAAGGCGTTATAAATGGCTCACAGTATTCTTAAGTAGCGTCAGAATGCTGCTTAATATAATATTTTGATGCTGAGAAAGTTTGGTGTACTTTAGTTCTTGCGATCTTGAAAACTAATCCGTTTTCTCACCACCTGTACAAGTGCAACTTCATTCAGAATTTGGACTTTTAGCGCTTTCTTGAATATCTCCGAAACGACTCGAACGAATTTTTTTAAAATCTCTTCACATAATTATCATAATGTATATAAAAATGTCTGAAACTTTCATTGAGATTGATTCACTGCAACACCTTGAAATTTCAAGACAGACCTATCCTACGAATCGGTCTAAAATCTGCGTTACAACATTCACTGTTTTGACGTTATGCTAATTTTTCCAAATTAATGCAGACAATACATACCTCCATGACTAGTACATTTTAGTTTGAATTTATCGCATCTTTTGAATGTAAAACACTGACAATACTCACACTGAAATGTACTAGTCATGGATGTGTGTATTAGCTGAACGAAAGAAAATAAGATTGAGTAGCCCCTTCAACTTCAAAAGCTTGTCACAATTGAGCCAGAGAATCCTTTCTCTTCCTTCGAGGCCCTTCTTTAAATAGCAGTTCATCCTTACCAAACAGTGTCATTTTTTTCTGTAGATTATAAATGTGATCCCCCTTGTCGAGAGGATGAATATTGTGATGAAATCTCCGGCGAATGTGTCTGTCACTCATCTCTAAGAGGAGAAGAGATCTGTAAGCTGGGACAAGGTAGGAGCCTCGTCGCCAACTCGCTTTTTAGTCATAAAATACAAAACGTTTTCTTCATGGAGACTTCGAAGCCATGAGATATCAAAATGGGCGTTCTAAACCAAGATTGCAAAGAAAGCACGAAGGAACTTGCTATCTATCTTAACCAAATGTTGGAATGAGAAAAACCACAAGAAATACTTAAAAACTAAAAAATTGTCTTCTTAACGAGTATAAGGGGGCCGAGATATCATAATTCAAAGTACCCGATTTTCAGGTTTTTGTAGGGGGTTGCTAATTGGGATGTTTACGGCACAACTGAAAGTTAACTTTTGTTTGTAGCTTCAAAGGCGGTGGTGGTGTGGGGTACAAGGCTACAACACCGACCCCCAGTTATTAGCTATGCCTATACTTTAATCTTTCAGGATTACAGAAACTAAAGGACCAGTATTGCATTAATCAATGGGCTAACGACAGAAGCGATTGTCATGGAAGATTATTCGCGCGTTATTCCATCGCAAACAACGACTCGACCAAAGCCTGGCGTTGCTACTATGAAGAATCACTGACCGGTGATCACTGGCGTTATGATACAGGAACGACATCAAATTGCTATCATGAAGATAACGGATTAAAATTGGAATACTTCGCAGATGAAGGTGATTCCTTTCTTTAACGTTTCTGTTCCTTCCAGTAGTTAATTTTGTCTCAAAATGGACTTCCAGAACTACACAAATTGCTTCAACACTGTAAAATGTACGCCAGTGGTCCTTTTTTCTTAGAATTTAAGTTTTTCATTTTGTATATTTTAAACTCATCCAGGAGCCAATCGGCTCCTGATCCATCCTGTTGTCTACAGGCTATTATTAGAAAGTGGGTAATTAATACCGGAGATCCACGCGCGCGTGCGTGGGCGAAGCCCCACAGCTAGGTAAATGTACCCATCCCGACAGAGCTGAATAGCGCCTGCGCATGTGCAGAGACGGGAGAGGTCTGGGATCAAAAACTAGTATCGTTTGCCGTATCGTTTGCAAAAGGATTTTCAGAACATCCTTACATTTTGGCGATTCCTAAGGTGGATTCTGAATATTTAAGGTCCCCATTTAAAGTAAAGGTAGAAGCGTCCCTGCAATAATAGTATCGTTTGCAAAAGGATTTTCAAAACATCCTCACATTTTCCCGACTTTTAAGGTGGCTTCCGAATATTTAAGGCTCCTATTTAAACTAAAGGTAGTTGCTACTTTAATCAAGAAATTTGCAAACTTATCGGCTCAACAGCTCTATCATTAACTGCTTTACAGCTATCCTAAATTTTTGAAAGGACTAGTCTTTATTTGGAAGGAATAACCCCTATACTTAACAATTATTCTTTGAAATCGAGGTGAATAGTGGCTAAATATTTACCGAGGTGCAAAGCGGCGAGGTAAATATTCTTAAAGCCACTATCTACCGAGATTGAAAAGAGTAATTGCTTTAGTATATACACACGAAGTGACCTCAACAAAATCAGAGAGGAAACCATTAAAACGTACGATTTGATAGACGGATCAAATCACGCGAAAGTTCAAAACTAGATCTCTGCAGAATTTTCAAACATGGCAATATTCAGGAGCACAAGTTTATCACTTCGCAAACAACAGCGTAATGGCTTAAATGGAATCGTTAAAAGTTTGAATTGTTTTCTTACCTGAGAAGAAAAGTAGAGCTTTGTCGTTTTCTATTGACTCGCCAAGTTTATAACCAAAAGGGTTTGTTGTGTCGTTCATCACATGAAGTGCTGACAAAAATGGCGGCTCGGTTGCTCGAGGTAAGACGTCGTCTTCTTGTACCATTCTTTTTCCTATTTACTTGAAACGTTGAATTTTTGCAAGCATTTGCTTTCAAATTTGTTTATCATAAACAAACTTCGATTTTTGGGGCAAATTTTCTTGTTAGGAAACGCTGAGTTCACGAAACTGCTTCTTCTACGCGAATAAACGGGAGTTGTAAACAATCCATCGAGCACAAAACTCAGCTACAGCAACTGGAAACAGGCCGTTTTGAATCTCAAGTCTTTTCTTGCCTCAAAAAAAAGTCATCCTAAGTATTTTGCCGGCTTTTAAAAGATCGTTCTCTAAAAAAATGGGAAAAACACCTAGCTCACATGTTGTCTACTCGCTAGGAGTTGAATATTGTTGAATAGTCCGAGATAGCGAATCAATCAGATTGCTTAAATCACCAAGATCATTGAGTATGTATATACTTATTCTGGATTCCACGCAGTGGATTCCGGTCTCCTTGCCAGTGGAACTTGAATTTCGGATTCCAACTTTTAGCAGATTCCGGATTCCTTGAGCTGAAATTCGGATTCAAGATCTTTTCCTTTCTCTTTATCCTAGTTCAGAACTGTAGAGCGCTAGGCATGGAGAGAACCGATATATTTGACTCCCAGATTAGTTCGTCGTCTGATTGGAGTGCTAATCATGCGGCCAGGAATGCTCGTCTCAACGTTCAAGCTGTTAATGGTCGAACCGGTGCCTGGTCAGCAAGAAGCAACGATGTTAATCAATGGCTGCAAGTTGATTTTGTTAAGGTTGTTTCATTCTAATATATTCACTTTAATCCAAACCTTTGATAGTCTTTGTCTTTATGACAATTATCGTTGATGTTTGGTTTGACTATTAAAATTCATCTAGGGTGCCTTCCATTATATTATACGTCAAAACGACTGCGCATAAAATTCTGCACGTGCGCATAACTCCCTCCCCTCTAATATAAGATCTGCAACTTACTCAAATACATTCAAGTCCTTGGCAAAACGGGATTTCAAACGCCACGCTCTCTCATGAATTATTTTAATTTCCCGTGTCTACGTACTTTTAGTGTGCTACTCTTTGCAAACTGTTCATCTTTGTGTTTTTTTTAAACAGGAACCAGATGTTGTTTCTGTATAAATAAATAAAATATAAATAAATAAAAGATGAAATACATTAATTTGACTTTCAGACAGTCTCGGTGGTTAGAGTATCCACTCAGGGCCGCATGGACGGTTTTCAGTGGGTGAAAAGCTATTCCTTATCTCAAAGCATGGGCGGAAGTATCTTTGAAGTATATCAGCAAAGTGGGGTTGTTAAGGTAAGGATTTTTGATTAAGTGCATACCAAGAAGTTAAAGGAAACTTGCATGTTACGTAGAATGTGGTGTAAGGGATGAAAACCGAAATTCAACTGGCTTTAAGAGGTGCTTTTTCTGAAAGACCAGAGCAGTAAGTGTCTTTTCTCTTTAGCATGTCTTCTTTTTTAGCCTTGGTTGCCTATAAATTAATTTGATGTACGTATCATCTATTCTTATTACCCACAACTATGCCCTGTAAAAGTAGTTAATCTCTTTTCGGCTCAAAAGTGATGGGGTAAAGTAAGGGTACCTCTATCAAATGCGGTTTTGCAAACGGTATCATAATTATAAAAATAGAACATTCTCGATATGGGTGTCTTCTGTTGCATTTGCAACCTGTTACGGTCAGCTCTCGCGTTGGGAACAAATATGAACCTAATGTATGGCCTCGCTCTCCATGAGTGCTTTGTAACTCAAGTGGATAGAGCGCATGCCCGCCCGGTGTTTGGAAAGTCATAGGTTCGAATCTTGTCTAGGACTCAGTTTTTTCTTTGTCCCACGCTCGTGACATGCTGATTATTTCATTTTCCACATAAATTCTTTACAGATGTTTAACCGAAAAAACACCTAAAAAGAGTCGGCTTACCTGTCTACTTCAAATACAGATGTAAGGTATAGTTACAATAAGAGAAAAATTAAATTGCTATTAAACTTCTTACTTACCAGATATTTAATGGCAACACAGATCAGAATACGATTATCTCGCACGTACTCCATCCAGTCATCTTCACTCGTTTCATTCGGATTCTACCAAAGACCTGGTACAACCATATATCAATGAGAGCAGAGTTCTACGAATGTGACGGTAACTTAAGTCTAAGTTGCCTATTTATGGTCATTACTGTGTACCCTGTTTCCAACTGGCTTAGATCCCCAGGCTAATCAGTTTTCTTTGGTCTTGGCGTTATTTGTGCAATAATGATAGTACGATTGAGCTCAATTGTCCAACGACAAAAAAATATTGGACGAATAGCATCTGACGCAACGGATTGGATAATTAATTTCAGTAGTGTTTAGCAGTTTGGCTTTGAAGAGCGCAAAACTCAATGGCTAAAAGCAAAGATAAGTTACAGTCACACGATATATAAAGTACTCATATTTCATTTTGAGCTTTTTAAACCTTTCAACGAATCATTGAATTGAATGACTGATAGCATTGTGTCATGTAGACCTCTGAAGGTGTTATCTGCCAAAGCCTTGGCATCCCTACAATATACTCATCCTCGTCCAATAAGTTGGTGAACGTTAAGTCTCTTTGAGTGATGGCAGCACTTTGTATGCTCACAGCTTTCAAACAGCCTATGAAATATAATACAAATTCACTATTCCAAGGAAGTAACAAAATTAGTATTAGTATCAGGTTGAGCATCTGATTCTTTGATTTGGCATCAAGTCCCCTTCAATAGATTCCACTATATTCCCTCGCTTCGCTGATAAAATAGTCGAGAGACAAGACAATGGATTTGGTGAATACTGATAATTAAGTAACCTTCCAACAGTTTTATAAAAGGAGCTTTTCTCCAGCTCCGGGGATGGTAATTCTTATCCATATTATATCTTCATACACTGACAATTTATTGACTCTATGTAAATACATCATTATTTTCTCTCCCAATCAATCGCATTTCGCGAAGGCTATGATGTTTTCGAGGTCGATGATTTTCTGGTGGATTCCAAATTTGTCTTTACATTTGACGACGTCACCGACATAAAGGACGTCCGTGGAGAAGTCTGGGCTCAAGTTAACGGATCGCTACAGGCAGTGACTGGGGTTCGAGGAGGAGCAGTTAAAACTTTGGGTGATACAGGCACCATTCTCCTTTCCAGCAACCCTTGGGGTAGATTAATATATATTACTGTAAAACAACATACCTTTAGCCTTTGGCTTTTGTATCAGTGCAGGGAGACTAATGTTGCACAGTCATTTTTTGCTGTTGGAAATCAAGAAAATGGAGGTAGGGGAACGCATCTTTACCAAGAAGATGGAAGCAGAGAAGACCTCACTTTTAAATTAACTGGTCAATGGGAAAAGTGCCTCTTTAAGTTTAATGTTCCCCAGAGAGTCTGGTCACATCTAGTATTTACTTGGACACAAATCGATCAAGTAAAGGTTTATCGTAACGGAAAGTTAGCCCCAAATGTTGCAAAACATTGCGATAGTATCGGGGCTCCTAACGTGGACAATAAGGATATAAAGTTAGGCTCAAGTAATCAGCTTCCATTGGCTTCATTTGATGATCTTATTTACTGGAAAAAAGCTCTTAGTGCGTTGCAGGTGGAGAAACTGTTCAGGTTTTACAAAGGTAACTTCAGGGAGAAACTGTTGCTAATCAGTCCAGTTACCAGTTACAATAAGTACTTTTCTGTCCGCTCTCAGCTGGTTTCTTTTTGTCTGAGCTTTTTTTCTGTTTTTGTATTTTGATTTCTTTTTATTTTAGTTGTCTTTTTAAGCCTTGATCAATCAGTTACAAAATTGTCTCAACAGTCGAGAGATTTCAAAACCATGCTGGGTCAACCAATCGCAACTAATTTTACTAAGATATTTAAATATTCAGTTAGAAGGTTAATCGTGTTTCATGTAACTCATCAGGTTTAAAAACTAGCAGGTCAAGCAGCTTCAACCATTTGGGGAACATGAAAAAGGTTTCACTATATGTAGTAACAAGGCTTAAACTGGTCAGTGAGCAAAGTATCAACTCTCGACCAATTCTGTAAAAATGTTGAGAAAACGTTGTAACTGTTTGGCTGGTTTTGACAACTTCGATAACTTCCCTGTTCATACAGGTAAAACCAGAAACTATGATAACATTAGGGCTTTCTAAATTTTCACTTGTGCACCTGACATACATTGGGTTGTGCTGCATCATGCCAAGGCAATATGAGCGGGCATAAAATACCAATTTTTCTCCATTTTTTGTTTACCTTCGAACGTACAGGGGGGGGGGGGGGGGGGTGGATGCCACCCCCGTAAGGTTTTTCTGAGTTTTTCTGACGTTTTCAGAAGTTATTCGTTTATCCTCGCGCAAGTTTTGAGACAGGTTCACTGATGGTCAGATGCTATGGTTACGACATATGACGTCACGAGAAGCAAGAGGTCAAGCCATTTTGGGCGACAATACATGTTTTTTCAACTTCTTTCAACAATAAATGTAAACCTTGTGGCTAAAATCATACAAAGTACTGCTTAATTATGTATTATTTTTCATGAAAACACCAAAAATTACTATTTCTCGCGGTTTTAACCTGATTTCTAAATCTTGGTAAAATCCAAGATGGCGGCCAAGATGGCGACTGTTGTTGGTGACGTCAAAGGCTTCGTTTCTTGTTTTACCTTCGTAAAAAATAAATGACTCAACAGCGTAATATTTAACAGTTAGTCGCCAAAGGCGACGTGAATATCGGCGAATAGTCACCCAGACGAAGTCGAGGTGACTATTCGCCAATATTCACGTCGCCTGAGGTGACTAATTGTTTTAGTAAAATTACATTGATGATTATTCGAGAAAATAAATTATCGATCAATTTCCGACCCGAAACATCAAAAAAACTGGCTGTCATTTTGAAAACTGCTAGCCTTCAATGCTATAATCACCGCGCGGTGATTATAGCGGGATAAAGCGAAGCTCCTAGCCAATAACAGCGCTCTATTTTCGATAATCATCAATGTAATTATACTAATGTTAATTATTCCAAATTCGAAATAATATATCTTTTAAGTTTCTGTGTTACACTGCATTGTTAGGTGGCTCAACCCTCCTTGTACACGTCAGTCTAGAGCTACCTAATGAGACGTTTGATCCGGAACTGATGCAACGTGGGTCGGAAATGTTCAAGAACAAAACAGCGTTGCTTGAAAGTCAGGTAGTACTAAAACTAACGTTGGTGATGTTAGTATGCAACAAGTCAACAAAATTTCAGTTCCCAAGAAAGACTGGTTACGTGACATAAACGATTGCGGGAACTATTTTGGAATACTATTCTACAGTTCCCGCAAACTTTGATAGTATGTATTGAGGATAGTAAGGGGACATTGTCACAGATAAGATGTTAAGATGGTAAGTAGCATATCTATGACATCGAATTCCCTTTATTCCTACAGACTAAAGCTCTTTATGAAGAAAGATTTGTTTCAAAAGTAGAAAGTTTTCAATTCCGGTAAGTTTCAACAGACGTGTTGTGCCTTTATTAGATTGAGATTCTATTGGTTTGGAGCTCGTTGTCTCATTAATTCATCCTTCATGCATGAGACTTATCATCTGATGTAGCAGAACCACCAAATGACTTATTCCTTTGAGGAATCAGGATAGGTTCTGACAGCCAGGGTATTTTGTGGTCCTTCACTGCTCCGTGGCCAGTTAATGCACCAAAAGCTGGAAAAGAGGATTATTGAACGATAAAGACAGGAGATGAACTAGAAATAAATATTTTAAAAGTGGCAAAACTGAACATTTGGCCAGATAACTCACTTTCCTCTGAATAATAAATTTGTTTTCCCTGAGACGTAATCAATAGATTGTGATTTATTCGCTGGAAATTGCTCTAGCATCCATCCTTTAAACAACTGCGGCCAGATAACGACCAACAACACTGCTGTGAGAGTCAGTGTTAATTACAGTGCGACTACAAAAACTGGGGCCACCAAGACAAATTCGACCAATTGGATTACAGGAAAAAAAAAACAAAAACAATACAATCCGAGAAGTTAATTGTCAGTCATAATTAGCACGAAACGAAATAAACAACATCGATCGAAATCAGCGAAGTACGACCTACAGACGTGGCCTTCTGAAGCCGCTGAATAAAGCCCCTGTTTTCGGAGGGGTCCGTTAGAGTGAGTGACCGAGGCGAAAAACGAAAAACTTTAGATGTATCTTAGGGTCGTTATTGCACAGAGCGGCAATGGTAGCGAAGAAATTGCTGGTAGTTGACAAAATAAACCCTTGTGTCAAACAAATATGTCTACCGGGTGTTATAAGTAAAATTTCGAATAGAAAACATTATCGGGTGAAACATTTTGCTTTCTTACAAAACGTTTGCTATCAATATTTAAATTTCTTGCTTCAAGTAACTAACTGATTTCTTAAGAGCTGCTGATTGGCCCCACAACCAACTTTCTTGGAATGTACTGTTATTTTTCTGTAATTCTACTGGTCAACTTTGTCTAAGTGTCCCCGGTTACAGTAGTCGCACTGTAAGCCCTACCAATTGACCACTCCAGAAAATACCATAACATACCATAATGCGCTTTGTTTGTCACCCCAAAATTTTTGCATAAGCCGTTTTCAATTTCTCTTGGGCCATTTTAACTGCCAAGAAAAATTGATGACAACGCTTATGCAAAATTTTGGGATGACAAAGGGCCTTATGATATGTTGGTATTTTTTGGAGTGGTCAATTCCATCGAACGCTTCTACTTCGTCAAAGTAAATTAAGAAGTAATCAAGTTGTGTGAGGTTTAGGTTTCGGTTTAGTGGCCGTATTTCGTGAATTCAGAGACATTGGCACTCCTTCTCTAAATATCCGTAACTTCGGTTCATCTCCCTGATCCTTACAGGAAAATGACGCACGTTGGAGTAAGCTTTACAGTGCAATTTTATGGGATTGGATACAAGATGATAGAACCACTCGAGACAAGCCTTGCGTCAAGAGGAATGCTGGGAAGCATGCCTATAATATTCATTGATATGGTTTCTATAGATGGTAATTATGTTACTATTCGGGGTGAAAGCGGAATACTTTGTTTTTAGTGTTCAATAGTCAAACTGTCAATATTCAATATTCAAGCATCAATATTCAATAATGAAACCTCAATATTTAATATTGAAACCTCAATATTCGTCATATTCAGACTTCCATATTTATCTTATTTTCATTATTTAAACAATTATGAGGGTGCTAATGGGGGTACACAATTTTCAGTTAACTGCTAATTTTTTGGCCAATTCTCAGTTAACTACTAAGTTTGATTAGCTATTAACTTTTACTTTCCTACAGCGAATATTATTCCGTCATAGCCCAAATTTTCCTTTTCAGCACGTCAATCACTTTTGGGAGTAGGCCCTAATAAGGTCAAGGTAAAAATTAACATGAATTGACATAAACTCAGCCACAAGTACAATTTATAAGTAACTGAAAATATAGAAAAGAGCATAATTATCTAACCGAAGAAGTAAAAATGGTTAGTGATAGCTATTAAGACTTCTATTAACCGATTTTTGCTGTAAGTACAAATTGGATAAAGTCGTATAACCATCAATATGACACCAGTCTCATAGATTCAGACGCACCAGTCATGATCTCGCACTGATCTTCCTCACTTCGTCATGCATGTCCTGCCATAAACTTCTTCAAAGTCACCTTCTTCGTCACTTTCATTACCTGAATCAGTCTCGTATAGCACTTATCTGGTTGTTGTATGCTCTGTATCTTGTGGTTGGCCTAAGTTTAAATCCATTTTCAGTCCTTGCAATCCATTGCAACAGCCGACGACGGGAAACAATATAAATGCCAAAATATAGTCTTAGATAACAAAAACTGGACCATTATTTTTGGAATTCAATTGATGTAAAAATAGTTTTAGCTTTTAAAAAAAGATAGCAAATAGCATGACATGGTCCCGTGACGCTGGTGGCAAAGATCCCGCTTTATCTTGAGTTGATTCGCTTCTTATAGTTCGTTGACAACACAAGTCGAAAGTTCTCTATCCAGTCCCTCATGATCATCGCAACTTCATCTTCTTTTGTCAGTGCTTGCACCGATGGGAGGGACAGTTTAGAGGGGTCATGTAGCAGCTGCTCGGAAGAGAAGTCACCAATGGTGCGTTTCCCTAACCCCAAACAATACTAAAACAATGGGAAGAATGACATGTCATTGTTTCCAGCGACCAATTAGGAGAGACCTTACGAGCAGCTGCTACACAACTGGCTTAGAGAGCTGAGGTATGAAAGGTATGAGTATTTGACACGTGACAATCCGACTTTTCGTGAGTGTAGCTTACTTCGAATTCGTCGTTCTTTTAAGCGATTCCTTCATTGACCAAATGTTTTCTGTTGAAGTGAGAAACCGCGTGTAGGTTGTCCACCTGCGTTGTCAGAAGTTTCTTGTACATTGATACAGACTTTGTCGACATCCTCTTTCGCGTCACTCAATGTTACCTTTTTCTTAGACGTATCTTATTTCAAAAGCGCATCGCGTATTTAAAAAACGTCATAAAGATATCCAGGGTTTTGAGAAATGAAACCGTTTCAGAAAGGCCGGTTTATACACGAGCTTAGTAGTCTCAATGGGTAGAACTGCAATATCATTTACAAAAATTATTTCTCGTAAGTACAAAATCCATGTACCTAAAAGAAAGATGCCGATTTCTTTCCTGGGGGGGTATTTGGGTTAATTTTTGCTGGGTATGTGCCACTGGCCTCTCAGAGCCCATACCCTATTATAGTCTATTCTATGGCCAATTATAGACCCTATGTTAGTCACTTTTTGGGCATGCAAATGTAATTTTCGCGATCCCAACTTAGTCACTTTCTATTGATGGATCTACCTTACCAATCCTTTACTCCTAAAATGAATTGACCCATTTTTTAAAGTGAATGAAGAACACTTTACTTTTCACCTACAGTACAATCATTCTGGTAAGTTTGCTAACCGTAAATATGTAGAACTTTCTTACCCCAAAAATCCGAAAATGTGCGACCCCGTTCTAGTAAGTCTATGGAAAATGCAACCCCATTATAGTCAATCCAGTCGTGAAAATGCGACCTCATACAGCGGTCAACCCCATTAGCCTCTTAGAAGGAAGTACCCCCCTTCCCCGGGATTTCTTTGAGCCATCAGAATTTCTTTTTGGCCAGATCCAATGCTAAGAGTCACAGCTTTTTTCTTTGGGTAGTAATGTTTAACTTAACGATCTTTTGGGTTCTTGAAAACAGTATTTTCCTTTTCCGAACACCAAAATCTTGGTTATTCTTTCATGTTACGCTTAAATCTTGTTAACATTAGAGGAAGGACTATTCGTTGAGTTGTCTACAAGCAGCTCTATGACTGACGCTCTCTGTTTGCCGGGTACTGCCCTGGTGCCTTTAGTTGCACATAGTAATATCAGTTAATGTGTCACCGGGTCATCAGCGGGAAAGAAAAAGGTCAGAAAATAGCATTTCTGTTTGCAAACTTTGTTGCTTTCATAACATCAACGATCAGTATTCAGTATAATTAATAGAATGTCACTTTACCGTTAACTTTTCATTTCCCAGTTAACTGCTAATTTTTCATTGTTTTTCTCTAAGAGCCACGTCCGTTGTTGCAGCCTACCAAGACAAAATGCTTTCCTTTGCAATGAGTACTACCTAATGGCAAAGATCGTTTAGAAAATATCAAATTATAAACAAAACATGCTCCTAGTTACATTGCAATAGACTATTATCTGTTGGTAAACGTTGGTAGAAAAAGGCTTGACCTGATAACAAACATTAGCCCAGTCTGATGGCGCTAATCCCCAATTGATTTTCAAAGTGAGAGTACACATAAAAACAAAATATAAACAACAGTGTCAAAACATGACAAAACAGTGCTTCATCAATGTAAATCATATATATAATCCAATAGAAAAGGAGCGTGTTTCTGTATTCATGGTTATTTTAGGCTATTTGAGCAAATTTCACATTATCTTCGTGTAAGGAAGAAGTAAATTTTCTAGAAAAATAAAGATTCTGAATCATTATTCAAGTACATTAATTCATATTCAAACTAAATTTCCAAACATTCAAACTAAATTTTCAAACATTCAAACTAATCTAAACTCAACATTCAATATTCCGCTTCCACCCCCGATTACTATCATCGTCCTTATTGCTATCATGATACTGCACTTACTATGATTCTTAGACTAGCTCTTACAACTTTACCAAACACAGCTTTGGAATAGAAAGGCTCTGCTGCTTACTGCTACTGAGTTAGGCTGACGAAAGCTTGTAGTATACTTGGAGGGGCGCGAGCTCACCAATGAAAATACCAATGAATTACAAAGACTAAGTTTACACGGGTATCGCAGCGAATGTGGTGGGGGGGGGGGGGGGGGGGGGTGGTTCTACCTGTTCATACCTAAAAGATGTTTTCAAATAAACCTTGTTGTCGAGTCCATTAACTAGTCCGGCTACCAACTGAATAAATCGATCCGGCCTTTTGCAAGTAGTCAACTGAGTTGCGCTATTTCTATGATTTTAATGGTTGTTCTTGTTCTTGTTTTTGTTGTTGTTTCTTTTCTTTGCCCTTGCAAGTTAACGAGCTTCAGTCTGTCTCTTTCAAAGTCAAAAGATTTATGAATTTAAAGCAGTTTCATCCTCTGACTAGAAAAAATGCTTTTAAACGTTGATTTGCTTTGGCAAGTAGTTTCCATTTCATTTTGTGTTTTTGTGAACTCGTTAATGGAAAATAGTACCTGGCGGTACAGTGTACCTCTGATCGGTCTTGCAACAGCGGTTTGCATTATAGTGCAACTCGCAACTGCAGCTCCAATTCGCAACTCGCAATTCGCAACTCGTTTACAAATAATAACAGTACTGCCTTTAAAGTAACGTTCTAATTTGGTGGTAATACTAGATAACCAAAAATCATATTTTATCTGTTTCTTTTATTGTTAAATAGTTTACACAAAGCAACTTCAAGTCAAAGCCTATAATACCAGCTCCACGTCAATAGCAGTATCCTGGACGGATCCTGGAAACCTATCCCGTGGGATCTTTTGTGGAGTGGAGATTTTATATCATTTAAGCAACTCAGAACAGAAATTCAGAGTAATGAGCTCCTCTTTAGCATTAGAGCATGAACTGACAAACCTGTTACCATATACATGGTACGTCATTAGTGCCAGGCCTCATACGTTCAAGGGAGAAGGTAAAGAAAGTGAAAGAGTGTTGACAAGAACAGGAGAAGATGGTGAGTTCGCCTTTTTAATCATTTAGAAAAACGATAAAATCTAACAGATCTAACCGCTTCGATGACGTACATAGTCTCCCTCGCAGCCGTTTTTTGGATGTCACGCAGCGTTGCGTGACATCCAAGAAAACGGCTGCGAGGGAGACTATGTTTCCCCCGACACGATCAGTAACACTAGCTAGATCATCTGCCACATCCACATTTTCGCGCGAAACCTTACGTCATTCACATTTTCTGGTATGTGATGGGTCTGTTCAATAGACCGCAAACAAACCGCAAGGACAATCAGAAAGGAATGTAGTTCGGATGTCCGCAGCCGTTCTTTTTGGGGGAGCGTTGCGTGACATCCAAAAAACGGCTGTGAGGGAGACTATGACGTACACTACCTGAAGGATAATTTGTCATGCATGATCATGAGATCAAAAATTAATTGTCCAAAGTTTTCTTTTGTGTTACGCTTGAAGTGTGAATGTACAAGCTCTAACGGCGATTTGGCCTCAAATAGCAAATTAACAACATGTACAGGTCAAGCATCAGAGTAAAAGATAAATGCAAAGCCACAATTAATGTTCTGAATAACATTGCCAAACCTGAAAACCTTCAGAACCTACTTCCTTTGTAGTCGTACTTTTCAATGACTTACTCTACAGCGGTTTTTTATGACGTCACGTCCGCCATATTGCGGTCCGAAAATAATGGCGTTGGACCTTTACTTTTGTAAAAATGTTCTTTTGTTCCAATAAATTTGCATAGCTGCTAGCGACGTGAGTAAAAAGGCCTTTTAAACATTTAGGCTATGAACAGCAACTGCCCGAGATAGAACAAGTCGTTCACACACATCGAACATCGTGCAGGTGCGGTTGTCCGAGAGGGTTTGGTGCATTGAATTCCAGTCCTCACTCCTGAATAGTAGGTTGCAGTCGTAGCCCCAACGTATTTACTTCCGCAATGGTCCAAATAGGTTTTCACACAGCACGAAAGTAAGGCACAGAACCTATCCGATATGTGACGCTCCACTTTTGAGGTGGGCGCGGCACAGCTTTCCTCCATCACAGAAATCGCACCTAAATCACCGTTCTTGTTTGTGAACAGATGTCCTATCCGGTATGACTTTTGTGCTGGTACAAAAGCTATCAGGTATAGTGCCGGAACATAGCCTTAAATTAATTTAATTGCTGAAGTACCGCTAAACTTTGATACCGATATCCATGTTAATCACTAGCTCAGGATCACGTCCAACGATTAGAAATTCCAAAAGGGTAAAGAGAAGGACAAAAGTCAATCGGATGATTTGTAAACGCCCCTTCCTATGTTGTCCTCACCTGCGATCGGACAAAACGAGATCGAGGCCTTGGCATTTTCAAAAGTTGATACCTTGCTCACAGAAATGCCTGCCGAACAGGCTATTAACACTTGATGAATTTCAATGTTGGGATAAAAAGCTACGTGTAGGGACGCGTATTTTCGTGAAGTAAACTAACAGCTACATAGCTTTAATTTTACCCAATCTCCTTGGTTTTTTAAATGAACATCTGATAAGATCGGAATCCAAATAAAAAATAAAGCGTAAAACAAATAACCAAGTTCGTAATCATACGTATTTGTAAACCTATGAACGTATTTATTTTAGCAAGTGTTTATTACGACGGCGCTACTGTGCGGAATTGTTAAGTTTTCGTCGTTGTTGTTGTTGTTTATTTTTTTTTATCGTAACCCACTTCCTCAACACCATTTACCATGTGTGCAAACGCAGCGGCTAGTTTGCCATTTCTTTTTTTAAATTTCTTTTTTTAAAAATTCGAGCTCTGCTAGAGGGCATGCTCGTAAAGCCTGATTGGATCGCCGTCACCAGCGTCCCAGTCGTCCGAAACTTTCGATAACATCCACACTTCCCGAGTGATTTTGTGGAAACCAACCTGTGTTAATTTCCTGGCCGATAAGTAGCGAGTTTCTCCACTTCTAAAAAGTCCACAATTTACTTCATCCCAGTTCGATGTAGAGCAAACGAAACTCCTTAACATAACATAACATAACATTACAACTTCATTGTTTATTAAGTGTCAATGTGTTTAGCTAAAACAAGCTAATTGGGGACACTAAATAGGAAGAGAAAAATAGATATTAATTAGTAGTCTACAGTACTATAAAAATGATAATAGTTATGATAAAATGTGCACATAGATTATTGTAAATATCATTTAAAATATTATTATTTATTATTCATAGATGGAATTATTTACCGATTAATTTTCTCCATTGTAGCTCCCACTTTGCCTCCAGAAAATGTACATGCCTTTCTTAACAAATCTGGGGTTATCATTGTAACTTGGCAACCAGTCCCCGTGCAGCATCGCCTTGGTGTGATTCAAGGATACAAAGTTATGTGCACACCCCAAACTATCGGCAATCCAATACAGAAGACCGTAAGTACGTGCAACCTGTCGGTGGTGTTGCACGATTTGAAGATCTACACGCTGTATAGTATCACTGTAGCCGCGTACACAAGAGTAGGTCAAGGACCCTCAAGCCATCCTGTTGAAGTACGAACTAAGGAAGATGGTAAGAGAGTAATCAAAAACTTGATACGACCGTTGCTTTTTAATGCAGACATTTAGATTCGAGGACAAGGACGACTGTGAAAAAATTTGACGTAAAGCTTTTAATTATCTTTTTCGCGTATTCCTAAAATATAGTATACATCATACTCACGGGAAAGTTTCAATTTACTTTTTTTACCAGAAAAAATAACACTGTTTTTTTGTCATGTAGTGACCGATCGAAACAAAAAGTTTCGTAAAAAGATATGTTAAGACCCATGTTAGCGATCTGGCCTGAGTCTTCCACTCACACCTGGCAGGCATTTAGAAAATCGTTAAACCTTCAGTTGTGTAGTGTCTCACTCTGAGCTTTATTCAGTGAATTATTTAAAAGACAGGCCACTGAAAAAAAGACATTATGGGGAGCGCAAAGGTGCTTTCCTTGATCCAGGGGAAAATTCGATTACAAAAGTCTGATCATGGGGTAAAATTTATTCGCTTGTATTACTAATTCTTGTACAGTGTCATGAAAGCTCTCACGATCGATCTTTCTGGTAGTGAACTGAATTGAAAGTGACTGAATTTGAAAATTTAGCTTTTCACTCTTTTAGATCTTGCATTTGATCCTGTAAATATCACCAACACCGTTCCAACTTCAACAAGCATAGGTCTGAGCTGGATGGCACCTGACCCGTACAAGTTGGGTGAAGTTGTCTCTGAATATCGAGTGGAAGTTGTCGACCTATTGAGACGAGAGAGAATCATTGTCACTGTCAATTCATCCAGTACAAGTATACAAATGGACTTTTTGAAACCGTTTACGAGTTATGAATTCAAATTATATAGTTCCACGAGTTCCTGGGAGGGAAATATCACTGACACAATCAGTTTAAAAACAGAGGAAGATGGTAAGTCTAGATGGATAGAAGGTAGAAAAAACGAGGTTTCTTCACTTAATTATCTGAACGTCGCTAACTCAGTTTTGGTTTATTTTGTTAAATCTATCATACATTTCAGAACATAAACATAATGGTGATAAGTGTGCTGACCATTATGTTTTGCCATGTCAGTTACTGCTGATTCTATAAATTAAACTAAGTTTACTTGTTCTCGCCGAGATCTTCAGGAATCTTGTATCGATCCTCAAAGATCTTTATATAAGGATCTTCAAAGACTTTGATAATATCAGAACTCTTTGATCTCAACAAGGATCTTAACAAGAACAACAGAGAAAGTATAACCAAAGTCAAGCCATTGTCCAAGTTTTACTGTTTTTTTAGCTATTCGACTCTTATCATGTACTAGAAACC
Source organism: Porites divaricata (assembly GCA_038088405.1). NCBI lineage: Eukaryota > Metazoa > Cnidaria > Anthozoa > Scleractinia > Poritidae > Porites > Porites divaricata. Next base: position 8,988,225 of record JBBMOI010000011.1, read on the forward strand.
TATCTCCTTTACTTTCTATGCCTTAGCTCCAAGTGAGTCTCCAAGAAACCTGACGGTGCACTATTCTACTCCATCTGCAACCAAGCTGCAATGGAAACCCGTGCACAAATATTTCATCAACGGCAGACTTCGAGGATATAAAGTAAAATACAAAAAAACACTGAGTGCGCCATCGAGTAATTGGAGCATTATTGTTATCAATGTTAATGGTACTCAACAGTCGCGAAACAAGCGAAGCGCTCAGGAGGAAGACGTAGTAAGCTTCAATCTTGAAGGTCTAAGGGCCTACACTTCCTATACTGTCATAGTTTTGGCATTTACTATTAAAGATGGCGTACCAACGGTGGCAAAAAGCTTCACCACATCAGAAATGGGTAGGTTTTGTTAGTTAGGAATGCCGACTGATCAATTGATCAGTCGATTTGACTGATTCCTGCGCAGTGAGTGAGCGAGTGGGTGAGTGATTGAGTTATAGTAATACCGTCAACTCTCGCCTTGCGGACACCCCGATAATACGGACAGCGGCTAAATCCCCGGCAAAAAAAGAATTACAGTCAACTCTCGCCTTGCGGGCACCCTGCTATAACGGACACCCCGGTAATACAGAGAGCGGCTAAATCCCCGGTAAAAACAAATTACATTCAACTCTCACCTTACGGACACCCCGCTATAACGGACACCCCGATAATACAGGGAGCAGCCAAATCCCCGGGAAAAACAAATTACAGTCAACTTTTTTTTTTTTATTTCGCACACACAAACAATTACAATACATTACATTTACAATTCATTACAGGTAACTGTTATCATTTACAAAAAATAAATAAAAAGAAAAGGAAGGACAAAGTCCACAAAAATACTATAGTTTATATATTAAACTGCCTTATGGTCCCCCATCACCCATCTGCCCGTTTGTCACTTGTATTTTAATTAATCGCCTTGCGGACACCCCGATGATATGGACAGCAGCTGGTTAAATCCAATGCAACAATAAACTACACCAGTCCTATTTTCGCCATTCCATTCGTTGTGTCGCCTTCTCTCCAGTCTTTCGATCTCAAAACGTCTCTTCCCTAGAAATATTATTATCAAGTTAAATTCTAAAGTTTTTTGCATTTAAGTTTCTTGTGTTTTTACATATCCAGTGCCTGACAAATCCCCGACAAGCGTCACAGCGTATGACACAAGTTCCAAGAGCATTAACATCACGTGGCAGCCTATTCCATCTGATCACGTGAATGGAATTTTACTGGACTATAACGTGATATACCATAGAATTGATAAACTTAAAGACAACATCTCCATGGTTACGGTGAACAGCACCGTTTTACACACAGAACTTTCAGGATTAGGGAAATACAAGCAATATTCCATTCAAGTTGCTGGACGAACAGCTGCCGGTCGAGGGAACTTTTCGGAGCCTGTGTTTGTTCGCACCAAACAAGATGGTTCGGTCATTTTATCTAAGTATTTCTTTACTTTTTTGATAAGCAAAAGGGGGTTGTGACTCGGAGGACCATGATGCGTCCCATAGATATGATCCAGGTTCAAAACTCGGAGTAAATACCATAATATTGGCCATTTTTACATTAAAGCTGTATTTTTTGTCTGAACGAACTTGCGGGTATAAACATCTGTAGTTCGTTTGGTTATGTGTCTCTGATATATAAAGTCGCATTATGCGTCAAAGCGAACTTTAACTTTTCGAAGTGCGTCATTCAAGACGTATTGGTTCGTCTTTATATATGTGCCTGTCTTTATACTTTATACGGATAACCAGACGAACTACAAGTGTTTACCCAGTTCGTCCTGACCGTCATAGGAGCCGTGTCCGTCTTTAGGATAATACGTTCTCTAAGCTTCCTCTTGTTGTTGTCTCTATCTTCTCTTTGCTCTAAGAAGTTTCTCCAGGGTGCTTCGGCTTTCCTCTCTTTTTCTTTCTTTTCCTCTCCCCAATACAGGCCAAAATTTCCTTTGAACTTCATGTCGGTCTGGTGTATTGGTAGACAAACAATCGGTAAGTTTATTTGTTAAGTAAATTGTCATAATTTTGCCCCATTACTTTTGTTTATTTTACCTTAGTTCCCGATGATCCGCCACGAATCATACGTGCTATTGGAATCGCACCAACAGTCCTTAAAGCTTACTGGCTTCCAGTGTCCAACGAAACCATAAACGGCATTGGACTGGGCTATAAACTTTCTTTATTCACCACTGCGGGTACTAAAATCAGGGATTACACTTAAAACGCGTCTGTGTTGTCGTTAGAGATCACTGGCCTTGATATATGGACAAACTATAGCATCAGAATGGCGGCTTTTACCATCGTAGGAGACGGACCATGGAGTGACTTAATACTTGAAGACACCGATGAAGAAGGTGAGTCTGCGTTTACGTCCACAAGTTTAATTTCCATTCATATTTCTTTCAATTAGTTAGAAAAAGATCTTAATTCTACTAAATTCAATGACTGAAGAAATTGCGTTGCTGTCATTTGATACAGTTTTATTCCCCCTCCAAAGAAAAAAAACCCGTAAGACCGACATGGGGGGGGGGGGGGGGGGGGGGGGGCTTTTAGTAGTTAACTATCGTTTATAAAGCACAACGCGTTTTGACAAGCTTGTTCATATTTGCCTCTTTTTTTCTTCCCTTAACCTGCTGGCCGTTGTTAACTATATCTATGTTGACACTCTTTTAAGCGAATTAGAAACCTGCTCTTGGTAGCATGTGAATGCCTTTTAGCTCCATAAATCTCGTTTAAATATAAAACGGGCGAAGGAACAGTGGAAATTGCTTCTTGTTTAACACTGAAGAGGTAAGGACCTAGAGAGACCAAGCTGTTGCGTTGGTGGGAGAAAAAGAAGGCGTTAGCTATAGATTTCCAACCTTAGGGAATGGAGAAGATGTTTCGAGGGCTAAACCTTCGTCGAGTCAGAGCGAATCGATCGGCTAGCACTCGAAACTTCAGTTTTTCTATCTTCGGTGGTCATTCTTCAAAACCAAATCTTAATTTCCAAAACGTATCGTTTGCAACTCATTTGGACAATCCCCGTTTTTGTACCTAGTATCTGCAAATTAAAGAAGCTCATGAGTAAATTAAAATGTAACCAGTGCGTGGCAGACGATTTAATGGGAAAAGGATGAAAGGAAAATGGAGGGCGACTAGAAGAGAAGGAAAGCAATCTCCTTTCCTTTTTCCCTTTCACGCAGGGTAATTAAAAGTGCATCAAGTTTGTCCCTGTTATTTTTTATTCAACATGACTATTCCTCATTCACTAAACGTGCTGCGTATCGTTTCACATCTAGTTCCTTACAGAGCTCCGGAGAACCCAGCAGGAATGGCAACATCCTCAACCTCAATCTTCGTAAAATGGGATGCAGTTGATTTGCCGATCATCCGGGGAATTCTGCGTAGTTACACAGTCTACTATGAAGAAGCCTCAAGCCCAGTCCACCCGAGCGTATTGCGAAACGTCAGTGTGGACATATCTGTTACTGAAGTCCAACTTATCAACTTACACAAGTATACCGAGTATCATATTTGGGTGACAGCTTCTACTACTAGACAAGGATTAAAGAGCAATTCCTTGTTTGTACGAACGTTGGAGGATAGTAAGATATATTATTTTTTCTAATTTTTCTAGCGGGGTTGGGTGGTATGTTTTCTAGGCAGTGGCTCCACCTTTCTCAGGCTCTGCAACTACCATAACGGCTGAGGCATTGCGCCTTTTTACGTGATGCCTACCTGCCCCCTTTTTAGTGCCGGATGTTTTAACGTTGACGCCAATCGTTAAATAAAAGCAGACTTCTTCAAAATTAATCAACGCTTGCTCGCTAAGACGAATCAGTTGTTATATTCAGCCAATCAGAAACGGATAAATAATTTACTTAAGAAAATATCATTAGTCCCCGGTGCCTCAAAAAAAATGACGACATTAGCTTGACGGTGGAAAATATATTAATGTATCTCTATAGAACACGCGTTTGTCGGTCGGTTAGGGTATTTCTCGTCTTTCTTTCTGTTTTACTAATTTTTTGCAGTCAGCCAGTTTAGCTAAGAAGGATTATTTTCTTTTCCCCAGTCCCCGATCTCCCTCCTTTGTACATTACATACACTTCACCAACCTCCACCACCATTCTTCTCCACTGGAGTTCAGTTCTCCCGCAGTTTGCGAATGGCATCATAAGGGGTTTTAGAGTCGAGTACCAAAAAATTGGCCCGTCGAATTCCACAGTCAAGACTAGAGAGCGATTCCTCGTAACCTGGGTCCTTTTGGACGGACTTAAGAAGTTCACCGAATATTCTGTTCGAGTTCGCGCCTTTACGTCCGTGGGATATGGACAAGAAAACATTATTACAGTTCTCACTTCTCAAGATGGTAAGAAAACGTAATATCTTTAATGGTAATTACTAGTACGGCAGAATGGAAAAGGTGTCGGCCTGAGCTTAGGTTAGGAATATCAACACAGGAGAATTCAGGACACAAAGCCCTAATAGGCCCTTTACAGCTAGGCATTCACTCGGTACAAATAGCTATGATGGAGAGAAAGGAACTTACTGGGACAAGAGAAAAAATTAGCCTGCAGTGCCCACCCAAAATACGCCTGCACTGCAGGCTAGAGAAAAATTAACTCACCTTGTTTTAAATGTAAAAGCAACAATTATGAGGTACGAATAATTGGTATTTATGCAATGCCAAGTTTATCTATTCTACTTATAATGTAGTGATCACGAGACGGGATTTTACTTCCCTCAGAACAAAGAAAACAAAGGTTTGTGTACCGTCAGAGAGCTTCGAATATAAACTTTGAGCATCGTTGTTTTTATAATTGATGTTCGCCGCCTTACATAACCAGTCTCCCCTCATAACTATGGTCTTGGTCCAGTGCGTCCCTTACCCTCCAGAATGGCGGTTTTGTTCCACGTGAATAGCTACAAATGGCCTGTGTGTTGTCAACACAAAGGTATGGATGGAGGGAGGTTCAAGATTAGCTAGGAATTTCTAAACACAGGGTTTCCACAATGAATCCAATTCTACGCTGTATGGAAGTATTGTTTCAAGAGGCTAAAGGCGTCAAGAAACTAACGAAAACCTTTTTTGAACCTAGTGCCCAGCAAACCCCCAAGTAGCATCAATGCCGAAGGTCATGTATCCTTAACAACCGTTCCCGTCAGTTGGCAACCAATCGATCCTCTACACATCAATGGAGTTTTGCTTGGTTACAAAATCAGGTACCAGGCCGTCGCATCTGGCGAGGAACCAGCTGAAGACCAGCCAGTCCTCGAAAAGACTGTTGGCACATCTACTTTGACTGTTATTTTAGAAAACCTTGACATATTTGCTTTATATCGCGTGGATGTGCTTGGGTACACAGTTATAGGAGAGGGACCAGCAGCCACCAATTATGCAGGTTTGCTTCAGTTAAACACTTATCGTACCTACGCAAAACTTGCGTGGCGAGAATCAATGAACTCACGGAGCCAAAGTCAACAAATGCGACAAGAATACGAAATGATGAAAAATATACGTTGCGGTTAGGTGACGTTTGATTTTACACCTATTGGTTAGTTAATACTGAAAATGAATTTGATCTAAAAGCCAATAAAATCCTAAAAGTCAATAAAAGATCTAAAAAGTCAATAAAATCCTGTCACATCAGTTACACTGACTTAACATAAGAATAAAATTTAAACATGGCGTTATCTTAATAAGATGCTTGTTAGTGGCATCATCGACGTTAATATATTTGATTGAACTTAAATGAGATTCAACACCCGATAAAAGGGAATCATTTTATCCCTGCTATACTACTTAACGTATTTACCGGTACAACATGAAAAAAGGAAAGAAAACATTCTTTCATTTTTTGTCTCCTGTTATAAACGTCATTGTTTATTTCATTTTCAAAGCTATGTTCAATGGGTAGTGTTTACGTAACCTGTACAATTAAGTGGTATAAATAGTTTTTGATACAGACAACTGCTCAGCTAATTAGTATTCATTTTTTTCCGATCTATATAGGTTCCATTTCACAACTAAGATAAATGTTTTGGACTTTTTTCTCAGTTTTTATTAACGGCTGCTTTTTTTTTTCTTGTTTTTCCTCGAAATTTCCATTTAAGCTGCGCGAGGGCTAAGCCTAGCACCGCGGAAGGACTGGTTCCGAGATAATTTCAAACGGGCGTTGCTAGTGTCAGGTTGGGGTGGACAGTTTTTTTTTTTTTAATGTTTTTTTTTTCCATGCTAGTCGCATCGAGAAGTTTTGTAATCCGCCTGATTTAAGTCATTTGTGAAGCCTTCTTGCAAGAGTGTCATTAAAGATAACGTCGCCATTACAATAAATATTCCATCCGATCTATATGGGCTCCAAACGCGACCTGTTTTAAACGCCTGTACAGATGTCTCGCTCATATTTTCCGAGTACTTAAAAATGGTTTCTTTTACATACACTCTTAAGAGAAGATTAGCTAAGATTAGGCAAAACATTGTTCTAATAGTAAAAGTAGCTGCAAAACTACTGTTGATTGTTTTTGAGTTGTTGCTCATAAGCATTTTGTTACTTTTCTACTTGTCTCCATTATCATCTTACACGAAGAATTGTATATTGACAGTCAAAGATTAACACAATTTTATACCTCATTTGCAGAGACCTGCCGTTGTTATAAGCGCCTCACTACGAGCTGGTATGAATTTCCACCATATGTGCAAGTACAAGATAACAACATTCCAAGCGGGCTTATTCCACCCATCTTGAGTAAGCTAGCAGTCACGTGTTGTCAAACCTGTCAATCTCATGGAAAGTCTTACGTGGATTTCACCACCAATGGCCTGAATACGTCTGCACGACTTCGTGATTTGCGCACGTTCAAGTCGAGTATTGGTAACCCCACAGATTTTTTCTTTCCGGCGTACGGATTTAAGGATCAGACTCACTTTGCTAAAGAGTTTGGTTACCATGGTCTGGTGGAGTCACCTGGGATGGCTTACATTATCCATGCAAACACCCAGGATGACGTACCCAATGCAGTGTTAAGTAACGTCATTTCCTGTTGGCCAGCAGTGACACTGCTTATGGTTATCACCTATTTATCAGGACTTGTTGTGTGGGCAGTGGTAAGTCGATAGAGACTGTATAAACTATTTTTAGGCTATATGAGATATAATTACTCGGTTAGTGTATTAGTTTTCTGAGTTACAAAAAAAGAGCGAAGAAATGTTTTAGAAACGTCCTTGAGAAACATAAGAGGCAGGCGAGTGTTTCTTGGCCAAAGAAGTGTCCTTCAATTGAAGGAAAAGGACTTTAGTATTATTTTCTTTAACATTAAGCGTGATTTATAATGTTGAGTTTATAAGCAACTTGCGCGGCGTCGGGCGCGTGATTGCGCAATTGTACTTGTTTGTGCGAAACTAGAAATTTCGTTCAGGAGAAACGTTTAACAATTCTCCTAACTACTTCCCTTTGTGGAACAAAAGATGCGAGGACCCGAGACCAGTTGTACGTTCAACTTAACGTGAGACTTAGCTGACGATTCTATCTGGCGTATAAGTAGGAGCTTTGACTGGACCATACATTAGACGTAACGATTTATACAGCTGCTCCCTGGAACTTGTCAAATGTGAAGAATGAGTCGAAGGATGAACAAACTTTCGTTTAAATTACACGAAAACAGGGGGATAGCTCTTCATTAGCTTGTTCCAGGCTTCAAGATGGTAGGGAAAGAGGATTGAAAGGAAAAATAAAAAAACCAGGTGGGAGCTTGGGAAGGAAGGGGGAGGGGTGGTGGAGCCTCTCCCCTTCTAGCTTCCCGCTTTTTTCTACTCGCGTTGCTCGCCCGCTTTTTTCGCTCGTCTGCACTGACCGAGAGCCAAACGGGACCAAAAATGTTCAAAACGTTTATGTAAATGGTAATCAGCCTCCTGTCTCTCTTACTGTGGCTAGGTTTATTTTACTTTTTCCTTGTTATTTAAAACAGGAGTCTTCATGCAACCCACAAGACTTCCCTTCGTCATTTACTAAAGGAGTACCTGAAGGATTTTATTGGGCTTTTGTTTCCACAACAACCGTTGGGTAAGTCGCAGTCATTTTACAAGCTACGGAGATACGTATAACAATCCTGTTCACTGACAAAGCCTTCATTAGAGACGTTTATATTGAAGGGCGAGGACGACTACGAGGACGAGATTTGAATCGTAACCGTAGTCGTCTAATGGTCTCTTATGATAGCATAAACTATAACGAACATGGAGTATAAGGTTGGAGGATTAAGTTTGTTTATTGTGGATATTGCACTTGACTTATCCAGCTAGTTTACTCGACTCATACTTCTAAGCAAATCAGATTCAAATGGAGCATAACTGGATTGAAAACCCTAACTAGCAGGAGGCAACCAGTTGGCTATTTACAAGCGTGGCTAACGATTTGAACTAGGGACGAACGAGAACAAATCCAGAAGGTAGCCAGAGCGGGACTTGAACCAGGGACGTCTAACAGACTGCGAGTCGAGCGCCCTGGCCACTCTTCACGCTGCCCTCTGAGACCATATCAAACTCTTGTCATACATCGATGAACATTTGATATTCAGTGATCATACATGAAGCACTCGTTCACTGCGTATGCGTAGTTCAAGGCAGCATTGCTAAATTTGAAATGGCGGAGTGAGGTATTGAGGTATATTGACGAGTATTTACCAGTGTTTAAAGCTAAGAACAAAAATAAAATGAGAAAGGATAACCAACTGTGTGAAATTGAAATTCGCGAGGTCGATGACGAGAAGAAAAGGATCAAAATTCACTACAAAGGTTTTCGCGAAGATACAGATGAGTGGCGTGACTATGTTTCTTTATTTGACCTCGAAGGATTTCACGCTGTAGTAAATTTCGAATTGATATTTCGGTCTGGTTTCCATCCATTCAACAACTTTGCCAGTGATTTTCCTCCTGCCTTGCTCGCACTTCTTTAAGCCGCTTGCAGTACTGCAATCTTCTTTTTGAAGACGTTTAGAATACGGCTGTTAACAACAACATCGCTAACACCAAATTCTTCAAAAATTATTTTCACAGCGACTGTGGCGGACTCGTAACCGATTTCTGCGTTTTTATTCTTCTTGCCATAATGTATAAATGAGAAAGCTGAAAGAAATAAAATGTAGACCCCGGAAAGTTAATATTATTTAACAATTATTCGCCGAAGGCGAAGTTAATATTGTTGAATAATCCCCGAGACGAAGTCGAGGGGATTATTCAACAATATTAACTGAGCCTGAGGTGAATAATTGTTTTAGTATAATTACATCGATGATTATTCGAAATAAAATAAAATAAAAAAGACATTTTTTTGAAAGATTTTATTTTAAAAAATCAAAAAAGGCCGCGCGTAAACAACCTTTGCGCGCGCAATATCACGTGCCTGAAACACACAGGTAAACTCGCCACTCTCTTTCATGTGTGAATGCGAGAAGATGCATGAAAGACACCAAACCTAATGGTCAGAGAACAAACCGTTCTACAGCCCAGTTGATGGGAATCAAACCAGAAAGGTCAAAGAAAAAAACCGTTCTACAGCCCAGTCAATCATGAGAATTGGTTATGTTGATGTTAAAATTGAAGGAGCAATTCTGGAAGCTTCCAGAGGGCAGAATGGCACCTGGGTTCACGCCATTTTCAACGAGGAAATTTTCTTGTTGCCGGCTCAGATAGCTTTGTTGCATTGCTACAGAGGGACAAGCAGGAACAACAGCATTCTGTGGGCCACTTGGAGGAAGAGGAGGAGGGCAAATTGCAGGCACATCGGTTTGAGCTGACTCGCCACCATGCACGAAGCTTGAGAGAGCCGTTGACATATTTCTGAACTGCCTGAGAGTTGGTCGTTCGCAGTAGCTTTCGATGCTGGTATCGCTTCTGTGACCTGTAACTGCCTTGATTTGACGGGTCTCGACATTCCTCTCCGACAGAACTGTAACTGTGGTGGCTCTTAGGGAGTGATTAGTAAAGTAGGGCGTAATTTCTGCTCGAGTTGTCATGTTTCTTAGCATGTTTTCAAGGCAACCTCGTTCCCAGGTTCTCTCTCCTACCCGTCGAGAGACCCTGGTTGGGTCTGGTCACGTGTCTCCCAGAATCTGGGAGATTACAAACAAACGACTTGGGGGAGGGGCGGATAAGTGTGAGATTTGTCTCTACGAAGCGTAGACGTCGAGATCAGTGGAAACTGCGTTTCCGACCTTGTCTAAAGGGTCCTGTTTTTTATAGTTCCCGGACTAGTCAAGACAAAACCTCGAACGCCGAATCCTTTGACAGCGAAAGCGTAACTTCCTGCAGAATATCTGGATGTTTATCGGATGTTGCAAAGGAAATCACGGATTCACCAACTTGTGCAGTCAAAAATATTTTGGGCGGTTGTATTCATACCGAAACGCAGTAGGCTTAAATTGCTATTTCTATGTTATGGAGGCCACCTTTAGAAAGCAAACGTATGTATTTTCAAAACTATGATTATGCAGTTCGAATGGGTGCCGACCTCACCGTCCTCGAAAATATTGAAATCAAACAGATCGATCGATCGAAGCAACAGGAAGAGAGAATACGCCGCCCGGACTCAGTTTGATTGTTCAAATGAAAAGAGGTAAACAGAATCTTAGAAGAGCATATTTTTATCCAACGGCTCTGTGTTGTATTTTTGTCGTCGTTTTAATAAAATCAACAGAATAGCCGTGTAAGTTTCTTTGTTAAAAAATATGGCTTGTACGACTGCCAACCGTTTGTTGTTCTTTGTTTAATTTTCTGGAGGGTTAGGTACATGCTTTAGAGGATTCAGAAAAATCACTGAGCTACATTTGTTTTTTTAATAAAGCTTTCATTTGGACCATATACAAGAAATCCTTTCGCTTTGGCAGGTTATCACTGGGTTATGCTGTCTGTTTTGTCTCTGTTTATACTATTTCCTGTTGTCTTCAGTGTCGCGTTTTGGTCATCCTTTGCGTATGCACGTACTATATTGTATTTTTTTTACCTCTATTTACCACTAAAAGCGATACGTTTTTTCTGTTGCCGCATCATAAAAAAGGTTAGGGGTAGGAGAAAGCTGACATTTCAGACTACAGCTTTCCGTTAAGTCATCAGAGCTAAAATATTATTTTGACCGTGAATGTAAAATGAATCCTCTGCTATCAAAGTAACTGCTTTGTTTTGTCACCGCTAATGGTTTAGATTTTGCATGTACTGATTCGGGCCGATTACCAGCCGCTGTCACCGACAAACATTGATTCTTTCAATGCAAATTCAACGGACAGGGATTTGCCCTTCAATGCGGATAAACACGCGCTTGTGTCTTACTCAGGATCGTACATTTTAGTATCTAATTGTTGTCATCGGTTTAACTGCGATAACACGAGTTTTTTTATTTCTCCGCTGGTAATTCGCTTGTTTATCTGGTGATAGCTCTGTTTAGGCAGAAATTTCCCGAATTTCAGTTATAGTTGGAGGCTTAGCAAATCTGTCTTGCCCTTTCGATCATTACGTGACGGTGAAAACGAACTAGACAAAAAAATTGAGAGACAAAGGACTCCTCCCTCGGAATTAATTTTGTTCTGGACCACGTGACCAGACCCAACCAGGGTCTCTCTCTCTCTCGCTCCGTAGGGACGGGTTAGGAGAGAACCCTGGGAACGAGGTTGGTTTTCAAGGCTGTTGTGGCCAAGTTTTCGTGCATCATACCAGACTTTACAGGCATCGGGATTGAATTTCGCTGTCATGTCCTTTGGCCTTTGGAACAGAGATTCTAGATCTGGATTAAGATGAGACAGATACGCTTTTAAAAGCTCGACTGGGCACCGCGAGGAGCCGGGAACTGCAAATATCTTGCCGTTTGAGTGGTCTTCTGCAGAGTCGATTCCGCTCTGGTGATTCTTCGTAGTAAGCACAGCTCCAGGCTCATTTCGGTTCAACTCAAAGTATTCAGCCCCATCAGCAGTGGTTACAAGCCTCAAAATAGACTTCTTCATGGCAGCTTGGTTCTCTCTGCCTCGTTTACCGAAATATAAGGAGATAAATAGCCATGCCGTCTGCATTAGGGCTCGGGGATCATGATCACGAGTCGAGGCCTCGGCGAGCTCGCCTTTCTTGTACAGTTTTTGGATGACTTCTGTAGTAAGAGGCTCTTTGTGCACCGTCCCTGCTATCTCTCCGGTACTTGACAGATGCTTCAGGTAGGCATTTAGTGTTTTATTTGCATGACTGAACATGTTGTTGTCACAAATGCTGAATTTCTTGTTGTTTGGCGGGGCTTTAAGATGTCGGTGAGGGCGGCTCTGATCGACAACAAGCTGGTTTTCTTATAGTAGCTGCCGTCCGTTTTCCTCACGGAAACGTAAAATTTTGCCAGACATTTATTTAATTCATCGACTTCCATATTTTCTATGTCATTTCTGAACTCTTGCTGCTGTTGAAACCAATCTGTAGAACAAAATGTTTCGCAAAAGTTACTAAAAGTTGCCGACACTTTGAAGCAAAAAAATGTAAACAAACATACCAGTTTTCAGTAAATTGTGTTACTTGCAAAACAGAAATTTTATCAACCTACCTTTGAATGGCTTGACTCCAAATTTTGTAGCTTCTTTTGTGTTTTGAGGAACAGCATTTTCTTTAAATTGGTTAATTTCTGACTCCGAAACATCAACAAATCTGGCTGCCATTTTGAAAACTGCTAGCCTTCAATGCTATAATCACCGCGCGGTGATTATAGCGGGATAAAGCGAAGCTCCTAGCCAATCACAGCGCTCTATTTTCGATATTCATCGATGTAATTATACTAAAGGAAATTATTGACTCAAAACGCAAATCTGATTTTAACCTGACAATATTTTCACGGCTGGACGTATAGTACTTTTGTATCAATCCACATCCTAGGCCTCAGTATCTGAGCCAAACCTTCAAACGGAGATAAAGGGCTCAGAGAAGTACGATAATATTGAATAGGCACACTTACTTGTTCATTTCGTGTCGGAATGAAGGAACCGTTGCTTCCCGTACCATCCGCATTGCCAATTGCTTTGCTACCCTTTCACGCTTGGAAAACTGGCAAAAATCACAAGGAGCAGGATGTAGCTGTTTTGAGAGGCCATTTGACGGGCTCAAATCTGCTCTTTGTTAGACGTTTTACATATCAAAACAAAGGAAATTCGTTCCTCTCTTTGATTTTGGCGGTACATTTTCAATTCGCGCTTGCGTAAAAGAGTTATCGCCCAAGATCCCTCGCTCGGTCGTGTTTTGATCACAAACGCCTTGTTAATTTAGATCGAACCACTCGGGAAAGTTGAAAAATGACGAGGGTAAAATTTTACTTTGGAGTCAGAAAATTAGCAAAATGGAAAGCCATGATATCATAGTTAAATATTCCAGTGGTACATTGAGTACTTTTAGTATACAGAATGAGCACGACGATAAAATATCCGAAAATCGCACCCGATTTTAGTGAGGCGCCGAAAGGGGCGTGGTTGCAAAATTCAATTAAAGACTATTTGTACCCCTTGAGTTTCATATGAGGCAGTGAGACTGACAAAGTTTTTTCTTGTCAGGTATGGTGACCGCGCGCCCATCTCTTTCATGGGAAGAATTCTCGCAATAGTTGTGATTCTGACTGGATTGGTTCTCTTTAGTCTGGTGAATGGAATCTTAGCTACATCCATAACAAGTGTCGCTTTCGAAACAGACTACAAAATTTACGGTGCAAAGGTAAGAGACAGGCCGACCATGGTCACGTGACTTTAACAAAGAGTTATAATGGCGGTTCGATTAGCCGTGCCTTCAATTTGTAAGTGTTATTCTATATTGGGTATCCTGTCTACAACAAGATCCGGCTTCCCTGAACCACTTTCGTCAAGTGATCATTTCAAAAACTGTTCGCTAACTTACAATACAGCCTGCTTAGCTTTGGGTTGAGGGGGTAGGGCCAGGCATAATCAACATTTTCTATAGGAAAACCCCTACAGATCACCAAAATAATAAAAATCGTTCTTCGGTGGAATAGCATAGTTTAGTGCATGATCTTTGGTGCAGTAATCACCTCAAGTTACACACAATAAAGAAAAACGCAAAGAGGAACATTGAATAAAGTTTTTTTGTGTCACTTGATAGCAGAGGGACTCTTTTTATTGCCCGGCAAGAAATATGGCATTCACCGTCACGGAAAACCCTCGGTTAATTTTCGAAAACGCGGCATTTTGCTAAAATTCTCTCGCGTTTTCCGGTCGTAAAATCCACTCTTTTTCTGTCGTTTTCTGGCCGGTAAATTCGAGTATTCGTTCCATTATCCGATAGTTTTCAGGCTCAGTTAACGCCAGGAAAACGCTTGTTTTACTGGTGTTAACCGGACCGTTAACGCACGGCTAATGCGTGCAAAATACACGGAAAACATATGGTCAACACATGAAAAACGAATCGTATTCCGTTGTTCACCGCCGTTTTCCTGTGACTGAACGTCGCGTTTTTTGGTGTTTTCTGGTGTTTTCAAGGGGCAAAACAAAGAATTCACAGACGTTTTCCGCCATTCTGCGTGAGTTTTCTCGTGTTTTCTGGGGCAGCGAACAACTAGAAAATGCCGGGAAACAGCGTGTTCCCCAACGTTCACCCATCGGTTAATGAGATGTTTTCCATCGTTTCAAAACGTTTGTCTCCAGGAAAACGCGCTGTTTTCACTATCCGAATGCGCTTATTTTCGCGCATTTTCTACGTTTCCAGTGTGATTTTATGTGGAGAATGTAACTTCCCGTACGAACGACACAGCGCTGCCGCAGCGCTGCAGCAGTTCACTTTTATGGTTGCACAGCGCTTAAGTGTCTGAAAAGCAGTGCTCGTGAGTCGCTCAAGCAGAGAACGTCACATTTCGTGCACTGCGAAAGCGCTGCAAAATTTTGCCACGGTAAAGCAGTGGTAAAGCAGCGCTGCTGGCCGCTGCTTAAAAGCTGCAATGAGACTTAGACATAAACACTGAAACTACTCCGTATGACAACCTGAATACAAGCGATGCTTGAGGCTGCATTATCGCTGCAGATACCAAATAAGGACTTTCGGTTCTTCAAAATTAAAACCCTGGAAAGCAAAATACATCACTGGAGGTTCGTTTTAAAACAATTTATTACCTTGGCCGTGAAAATCACGAACGATCCGGCGTTACTAATGATATTCGGTGCATGTTTCTAACTTGCTGCCTCTCACTTGTTTGAATGCTCGTTTGGCAGTTAGAACGGATAAAGCAAGATACCATGAATAGCAACAGAGATGTACATGTTCTTCCATATCGTCGAACTTCCAAGCAACAACTGAGCAAGACCTCGGCCACGCGTACATGGCGTGCGACCACAACAACCGGTCAGAAACTCTGTATGCGGTGATGCTTAACCAGCGGCAATGCTTTGTTGACAAACGCTGAGGAAATCCGGAAGTCGTCGGCCGCAAAATCACGCTACGTTTACCCACTCTATTGCTGCCCGCTACAGTGTTTTGAATGAAATTTAATGTTATTTTTAAGTCCAACTTTTAAGACCCATCTTTTTAGTGTGTCTAAAAAGTTCGTGTTTTATATTCTGGGGTCAATTGATTTTCTTGTACTATATCTCTGTCATCTGATCTAGCATGCGTTGCAGCCGGACTTGTCACTCGAGACCTAAAAGTCTTATACATAAAGGACTAATCTGATCTTGCAGCAATGAAAATATGATTGAAGTGAAAGTAAAGAGACTGTCTTTTGAATTATAGCAGTATTTACAAATTGACGTGAATTATAACTTTAATATAATTTTTACATACAATTTATAGGTCTGTATTCTTTCTGGGATAGAGTGGTGTAATAGAATGATTATTCAATAATAAAGAAGCACTGAGATTTTTATTTCAAAACTGGCGTTACTATGGAAGGTATTTCCTTACATAACTCAAACTATCAGTGGCGAATTGTGTTTCATTGGCGTTTAGCTTTTCCTTCCAACTGTTTAATTTTGCTCCCTCTAAGGAGACTTCAACTTCATAAAAAACGTCATAGTCAAAATTAACTTCTTCGTCCTTGGACTTATATTTAGAAGTTGGAATTATTTATCGTTATTAACCAAGGTTAACAGAAAACAGAAATACGTCGCATCAGGTTGTTATTTTTATAAGCGACCTACGTGCTGTAGATAGCGAACCCTTACATCCTATTGGCCCAGAATGACACTGCAATTGACACCTTGGAATACCATATGTGACCCCAAGCAATGTGGTTTTCTGTTTGCGCGCTCAATTTGAAGTGAAAAACATCAATCGATCTGTTCTGGCCGTTACCGTTTGAAACTGTATTCATGCAGTGTAGCTTATAGCGAAATAACTATGTCTATTCAACATCCTGCAAGCGAGCTTTTAACCCTGGAATCATCAAAGAACGTCAACTGTGAAGTGAGTAAGGTAAAAAGTCCTACCAAGTATGCCATAGTGTACTGGTAGAGACGACAGAGTTTAATGTCATGCCACTATCGAAGATTCCTAAAGACAGTAGAGAAGAGGGAGCTTCAGCTACAAATAAAAGCTGAGCGTGAAAAGTGGGAGACTAAGATAGTGAAAAGTGGAGGTAAGAAGATATACATATATTTTGTGTTGTACAATATTACAAAATTAAAGCGGGAAATGTTTTAAAAGGGATAGTTAGAGCTATGGACCGATGCATATAACTATCTAGTTCGGACGCGAATGATAAGAGCTGATTTAATTTCTTTGTCATTTAATGCGGCTACGGTGACATTAAAAAAGTATGTATCAGCCAATTCTACCCGAGTCTAATGCGGGAGATTACATCTGGGAGCGCCAGAATTCAGAAAATTTGCCTCGATGACTCGACTACTTCTGAAGTCAGTTCCTTTACAAGAAAGTTGGGCTAAACACGATAAGCGAATGTGCTGGATCAGAGGATTGTCCATGCAATCATAGGTAAGATATCAGTCATATGCATTTCAGGGTAAACGTGAATTGACAAAAAACAGTGTGGTTGTGTTCAAAGCCCGGGGTTCAAAGCACTCTGCAAACTGTCCTTAAGTGGAATCTCGGTTTAGGAACAGAAGAAATCGATTTATCTATTATGATCTACTATGCGTTCTCCCCAGTTTTTCGCTTTTTCTCTTCTTCCTAACCGTTTATGTCCTGTCATACAAACGCCATTAGCGTAATAGCTTTTAATTATTTCAGGTATTTTTTATTTATTCGATGTTTTCCTTTATATTTTAGTGTATGCTAAGAAGTGCCATTCTTTATGGGTAAGGAAGACAAAAAGAGCAAGGAAGATAGGTGTGATTTGGGACGAATTATACAAAATAAATGTATAACTATTGAAAGGTGATTGAAACGGAGATTGAAAAAGGAATAAACTCACCAGTGATTAGGATGTCCAGGATATTAGATTGCTTGCGCAAAACCCGTAAAACAATGGAAGTAGTATCTAAGGTCTATTTGCCTTATTGCTATCTCACTGGTTAGACTGGTTTAGAAACCGTTAAAGACCATGGACACTAATTCCATTCTCTTGTTTCGTTTATTTCTGACTATTAAACAATGTTGCTTAATTTTGTTTCACGGGTTTTGTGAAGTCACTCTAGGTGATTCCACTCTAAACCTGACTGATTTTCAATGCGAAAGTACTGAAAGTATTTATGAATAACAGCACTTTGAACACTCAGTATGTCTAGTAAAAGCGACGTAAGCGCAAGCTAGCTACGTCGTCATGAAGGCTTTAGATTCAAACAGTGTAAACAAATTTTAGAATTTGCCTTTACTTTTTTGCTCCCCAACTTTTTTAATTGCGTGGAACGCGAAATTGTCAGATTAACAACGTAACTAGAGGGACACTTCATGTATCGTTAAGTAAAGTTGTATTTTTAAAACATGTGACTGGTCGAATGAGAGAGTGCATTCAATCAGTGAGTTAATACATTAAAGGTTGTAAATTTATGTCTGTGTCGTTAAGTCATTATAGAACATTAGTTCTGGGATTGCTGTTGACACATGTTATTACTAAGAAGTATGAAATGGACTGCGCTTCGTGTGGCAAACGCGCTGATTGCATGACCGAATGACGCCGTTCGATCGAAGGACCACAGGTAAGCCCGGGGATTCGTTGTCCCCATATCCAGATGACCGATGTTTTTATTGATTTTTTTAAAATTATCGATTGAATTTAAATCGCGCACAGCAACTGTTCTTTGCAGCGCTTCACCAACGCTGCACAGCGCTGCATAAAAGCTGTTTATCGACCGTGTGGCTATTTTTTTGCATCTTTACGGCAGCGCTCCCGCAGCTCTCAGTGTCGCTACCGCAGCGCTAACGCAGTCACAACAATGCACTGCTGCAGCGAACGGAAAACAGCGTTCGTGCAACCTTTCTGCAGCGCTTGTTGCAGCGCTAAAAAGTCACTAAAGCAGCGCTGTTTGAACGTATTCTGTATCGTACGGGTTAGTTCTTTACTCACTGGTGTTTTCGTTCTAAATTTAACATCCGTTGTTGCACTTTTGTTTTTCCAGGCACCTGCCACAGGTGATTTAAATGACAAACAAATACTTCGATTCTCTCCCCCATATCCCTCAAAGGAAACAAGTAATGAAAAGCTCTCAATGCACTTCTGAACTCTTTTATTCCCAGAAACTCAAACAATTACTTAATACAATAAGGGTACATAATAACATCGTCTGCAGTCTATAATTGATTATGACCAATCCACAGCAAACACATTTAAAACTACCATTCATAAGAATGCATGCAATCATAGATAAGATTTTCACAAAATTCTATGCTATCAAATGAATATGGTCAGTACAAGTGAGAAGACCCTTGACAATATCTCTAATGTTAACCAACTGACCCAAATAATAACAGTCAGGAGGTATCGATGCTAACTTAAATAGTAAGGCATGTACAGATTAATTTCTGTCAACATTCCATGCCACTTACATACAAATTGTTTTCTAAAGTAAAGTTTCTACTTACATATGTATAAATAAAGTTTCTTTTACATATGTATAAATATACTCAAAATTCTACTGAATATGAGCGGACATTGACTTCAATACAATACTGTTTTGAAGGTCAAAATGAAGTTGATCCACTCCTCAGTTAAGTCCATGTGTGCTCGTATTGAGTAGAATATGAGTAGTTTTCCTTTAAGGATGATCCCTCTCTCGGTTTGCTGGTGAAAATTACCTCAAGTATTTAACAATCATTCCTCGAGCCTGAATGGGCACTGAGTCAATAGCCCATGAGGCCGAAGAGCGAATGGGCTAATGACTCAGAGGCTATGAAGGCGAGAGGAATAATTGTTTCTAAAAATCCAACTAGTTGGTCAAAAATATCAAGACCAAACAACTTTAGCTAGTTAAAACTAGACTTAAAAATCATTTTTTGCCCACCAAATTGCTAGCGCTTTTCATTACTAGTGGGCTATAACATATAGCCTAGTAGTAGCTCAACCAATCAGAATGCAGAACACTAGTTGGTACTTAAGTTAAATATAAATTATGTTGACCAGTGGAACTCCAAATGGCAATAGCACACTGTTAAAGAAATTGCAAGTGCCATATTTGTTCTGAAATAAATCTTGAAACAAGGTTTTTGCTGATTTACTTTTAAAAATGTATTGAAGCTCCACTGTTACCAAGCATTGAAAAACGAAAAGAACCACAATTTAATGGCCCAGAGCAATGACTCAGGAACTTCATTATGGTCTCTGGTACTAGGAGGGCCGACCCTTCTGTTAACACTTTGCCTTCTTTGCTGGTTGGACATACTTTCTCTATAGCAAGAGTCCAAATTGTGAAAAAAAATGGAAACTTCATCTGATCTCCACTCTAGGGGCCTTGTTCTGCGAACATCAACCTCCTCGTCTGACTCATCGGATGAAATCAAGGCTGAATGTAGGGCTTCAAAGACTGGCATCTTCTTCTCCTCTTCTGTGATAACTTTTAGTCTTTTCTCAAGTTTCTGCATAAAATAAATAGAAATCAATTAATATTGATAGATTTTGTTTTCACATTCAGAGCATCTGCAGTCAAGAGAAATATGCTCATTGAAAACCAGTGGTGGTCACTGATATTTAGGAGGGTTGAGTAATTCTTTTCCATTTAATCTTTGCAAACGCTACCAACTGAGTAATTCCACTGGGTGTTCTATCCCTGAAATTACTTCTTCAAAACTACAACAATACTCTTTCAATATACATGTACAGGTAATAATATACTTGTGGAGTTCGATGGCTTGTGATTAATTGATCACAAAATTTACTTATAAATTTAAGATACTTTAAGATAAGGTAAGGGATAAAAAAATTTTCACTCAAAATGTTCAGTGTGGATTTGGGGTGAGATTAATTTTCTTAACGGTGTTGTCATGAATTTTTTGGAAGCAACTCACGAGGAAACAAGCAAACGCTTGTAGCCTAGAAGTCGCTATTTTGTGATGAATATAAAATTGTTGTTATCCCTCTTTTGGCTTTTTTCTCATTTGACCTCAACTGCATAAGGGGTTCAAGAAATGAAAAAAAAAAAACTATAAAAATTATTTGAGTAGTAAGAAACATTGTTCCATTCTAATCAGTTTTTGTAATAATATATTCTTTCTGGCATTCCCATTTTCCCTTATGTGTTTTGTGATGATACTTGACCTTACAGTTGAAATTATTGGTAACTTAATGATAAAAGAAGAGCGTAGTGGCAAATACTTACATATCAAGTGTGCTTGAGAAAATTTGACAAGTCATAACTTTGTTGATACAAGTGAACAATGTGGGAAACAATTTGAAAAACTGAGCAGAAAGGAACAATATAAAATATAATTTTGTAAACTAATTTTTGGCATTTCTCAAACTCCTTACGCAGCTGAGATCAAAAGAGAATGAAGCCCACAGAAGGGATCAACAACAAAAAATAAACACTGGTACATCACAAAAGAGCATAGGCTACAAGTGCTTGCTTGTTTCCTTGTGATTGGCCACCGGCAAATAGGTGACAATGCAGTCCAAAAAACTAATCTCACCCCAGAGTCACAATGAACCTTTGGGGGAACAATTTCTTATCTATTACCTTCTCTTACAGTATCTTTTTTGGACAGGTACTCAAGCAAAATTTAGACTTATCTAATCTAACCAAGAAATAATAGTGCAATAATGGCAACTTAAGTCGGCACACTTGCAAACTTGTCACAAATTGTTCTTTCAAAGCACCCACACTGCACACTGATAAGTTCAGATAAAAACCTGTTCAACCTTCTTACCAAACTCTTGAACTTGGATTTGCATATTATCTGCCTTCATACCCACACCTCTAACAAAGCATTTGTGATTAGTTAATCACAAGCCATATAACTCCACAAGTGTCCTGCCATTCATTGTGTTGCATAGCAGTTGGGTTTTTGAATGGCTGGTCACCCAACAGCAATGTTAAAATAATTCTTTTGGTTGGCGGGGAGGTGACAGAAACTATCGATGTCTGTCAAACAACCAATGCCAAAAAATGTTATTTGACTGTCCTACAACAACAACTAAGGGTAAATCTTACTCTTTTGATTCTTTGCCTCCTCTTCTGCTCCTTCTGGTACTTCTGATATGTTCCATTTTCCACCTGCCTTCTCCTTTTTTTGCTGGAGGCAAAGTTCTGGGAAATGGCATCTAAATTGTACCAAGCAAAAAGAACACCAGGTTAAAGAAATGAGTCTAAATTAAATTCATAGGCAGAAAATTCCTCTGTAATCCAACGGGCACCCATTCAATATATAATTATTTGCTGTGTAAACCACAAAAGAAGCATTAACAAAGAGTATTATGAAAACTGCTTCAGCACAAATCATCAAAATGTGAGGCACAAATCACGGCAGTACTGCCCAGGACTTCTAATATGCTCACTTGGAGAATCAAGCCTCACAATCAATAATTAAACACTGATATATGAGGCACTTTTAAGTGTTTAAAAACACTACTTTAACATGTCAAAAGGCTGCCGATTACATTTGTAGTAGAATAAATTATTCAATACCAGATATCTCGCTGCTCTGAAACAAGTAGACTAGCTGCAAGAGTTTAAGGAGTGGTAACTCCTCACATCAACCGGCACTAACCTAAAATTCTCCTCTCAGTGCAAAGAGAATCATTTTTAATTTGCTCCACCTCCTGTACCTCCTTAATTAGTTGTTGGGAAACTTCTTTGTTTGGTGGGTCATTCTCTCTGTTATAAAATACAAAATATAAAATGAGTACAAATAAACTGCAAATAAGATACTAGCTAAAAAACAGAGAATTGGGTAATTGAGCTCTTCCTAGGCACTTACTATTTCAGTAATAAATAAACGGCATAAACATTTTACATAGCGCCTCTTTCTGTCTTGGGCAGAGAAATGGAGGTAAACTCAAGAATTCAGTTTTGTGCCTGCACTTAGCTGTGTACTGCAACTTTGAAACTATTAATTTTAAACGGCCTGAAAGGCCAAAAAAATTTTTTTCGTAAAAGTGGCTCCTTAATTATACTCTAATTTAACATTGCCAAATTTAACAAACACGCTAACCACTGTATGGTCCTGCACCAGTATGTAAAGGCATCAAATCCTTATAAAGCCGACAGAAACAATTAAAAGACAAGTACCGATATGATTTAAGATTTTTTTTCTACTGCTTTTATATCAAGCAAATGAAATAGTCCTGGCGATATACCATCAACAAAATCGCCAAATTCAGAGGCTCTCAGATCACTAACACAAAATACCACAATTAATAACTACTCTTATACTGCTCTTTTACTCCGCTTTGTTCAAGGCAACACTCGTGCCAGAATCAGTTTCGAGCGGGCGCTGAAAAAATAAGATGGAATGAGAGAAAGCTGTTCATTGACCATGAATGTTAAAAAAGAGTAAGAGTTCAATAACATTATCACCTCCACAAGTCAAATAATTCAATGTTATGTATTTTTTAGGTATACATTAGCCGGGATACTACAGCATTAATTAGAGTATTTCTGCAAGTTAAATGTAGATTTCAGGAATACACTACCCAGGATACTACAGGAATGATTAGAGCATTTTTGCAAGTTAACTGTAGATTTCAGGTATACACTACCCAGGATACTACAGGAATGATTAGAGCATTTCTGCAAGTTAACTGTAGATTTCAGGTATACACTACCCAGGATACTACAGGAATGATTAGAGCATTTCTGCAAGTTAACTGTAGAATTCAGGTATACATTACCCAGGATACTACACGAATGATTAGAGCATTTCTGCAAGTTAACTGTAGATTTCAGGTATACACTACCCAGGATACTACAGGAATGATTAGAGCATTTTTGCAAGTTAACCATAGATTTCAGGTATACACTACCCAGGATACTACAGAATTGATTAGAGTATTTCTGCAAGTTAACTGTAGATTTCAGGTATACACTACCCAGGATACTACAGGAATGATTAGAGCATTTTTGCAAGTTAACTGTAGAATTCAGGTATACACTACCCAGGATACTACAGGAATGATTAGAGCATTTTTGCAAGTTAGCTGTAGATTTCAGGTACCGGTATACACTACCCAGGATACTACAGCATTGATTAGAGCATTTTTACGAGTTAACCATAGATTTCAGGTATACACTACCCAGGATGCTACAGGAATGATTAGAGTATTTTTGCAAGTTAACCATACATTTCAGGTATACACTACCCAGGATACTACAGAATTGATTAGAGAATTTTTGCAAGTTAACTGTAGATTTCAGGTATACACTACCCAGGATACTACAGGAATGCTCTGGTCATAAAAGCTATCACGTGGTGTCCTCTTCAGCGAAACAAAAGGTGTGATATCTATCTCGAAATGCGCACGAAATTCAAAACTTGCCCCTGCAATTCTGGCTATCGCTTTCCACAATTCTACAGAGTGGTTGTAACAACAACTGGTAAGATTGCACAGTTATCATTGATCAAAACTATAAAATCGTCAAAAAAGTAAGCCTACTCTTACCGAAAGATCGGGATGGCGAGCAATTTTCCTTTGTCTCGAAGAACTTGGTGGCGTCATCATGCAATCGTTTCTAGCCGTTGCCTCAGTTCTTGGATGATTGGCTATCTTAGCTTCAAGGGAAGATATTCTGTCCTCCATAGCCTTGAATCCATTTACCATAGTGGTTTCAATCCGCTCCAGAGTTTGAAGGACTGAATCTGAGAAGTCCGTTTGGCTTCCTTCGATAATACTTAAAGAGTCGTTGACGTCCGACAATTTACTAGCTAGTCAAGACTAGCTTGATCGGATCTTTCTAGCTTATCCTGTACTTCTTTGAGCCTGGTCAAAATCTGTCGGAATTCCGAAGCATTTGGAGCCCTGGCTGCCATTTCTTCGCTATAAAAACGAAAAACTCGCCGCAAAAAGGTCACGGCAATCACGCTTCACCCCGAAAAGCGTCTGTGCACTGTGAAGCGTCGTCACTCATTGAATACAATAGTAAAACAATGAATTTGATTGGTTCATTTTGGTAATATGAAAAATGTTGCACCTCGGCAATGACGGTCAGCGGTATTTTGTTTAGCGCCAAGATCGCGCCAAAGACGAATTTTAAAGAGAATAATCCCTCGCGTTTGCGCCATATTGCCATGCCTAAAAGGAGCTCTCCCCGGAAAATGAATCGACGAAATAGACGCCGCATCTATTGTTCAAAATGTGGCAGCAGTTACTCTTACTCGGGATCGAGAACACACGTTTGCATGGGAGATTCGAACGATGAAATCAACAACCCAGATCATGATGAGATGGATAGCCCACCTGCACAGCCTTTCTCAAGAGACGATATTTCACTTGACGATGAACCCGAAACAGAGGTACCGATAAACTGTCATGACTCCGACGAGAACATCGAAGAAACTGACACAAAAGCGATACTCACTCAGGTTGAATCGCGTTTATGTGCAAGAAAACGTGAAATGAACGGCCTGTTTTCCTGGTCAGGTTACTGCCGGTGGATGTTGAGTTTTCCTTGTGTTACCCAAAGTCGAAAAAGGAGTTAAGAACGTGATATTTTCAGGACATTAACCGTGTGGTAAAATTTTCGGTTAACGAGAGAAAACGAACTGTTCAACCCCGTTTTCCATGTGCTGGAAAATGTGACACGGACGGCATATTTTCGCTCTGTTAACTGATGGTGAATGCCAAGTTGTCCTTGACTTTTCCGAAGTGGGAAAAGGAGTCACGAACGTGATATTTTCCTTACATTAACCGTTTGGTAAAATTTACGGTTAACGAGAGCCGGAAAGCGCACTGTTCAACCACGTTTTCCGTCTGCTGGAAAACGTGTAGTAAACAACATATTTTCCTGGTGTTAACGGATTGTGAACGCCGAATTTTCCTTGCGAATTCCGAAGTGGGAAAACGGATCGTGAACGCGGCATTTTCAATACATTAACAATTTGGCAAAATTACCAGAAAATACGAGATTTTTTGCCGTGTAATTGACTACTCTTTCATTCCTTTTTTTGAAGGTCGCAGCCATCGCGGAAACACCTGAATACAGAATGGGAGTTAGGAAAAATGCCAGAATGGACGAAGGTACTCCAACTAAGTACGGTAAAAAAAATAGTATGTACAGTTGTCATTTTGAGGGAAAATATTTACATGAACACACCATTTCATGCATTATTGTTTGTGATTGCAATTTGTGGTAAATACAATCCTCTGTCAATTCTGCTAAATAAAATGGGAACCGGCTGCTGAGACAGCGATGGGGACGATTAGCAGTGTCATTCAGTTCGTGTTCGAAAAACGCGTAGCAAATAAAAGCGCGAAATCTTCAACCAAAAATATAATGCAAGGTTTTCTTTTACTGATTTCTTCCCGATTTCTTCGTTTCAAGGCCTTTGACAATCGCATTCTGAATTCTAAATATGTGTAATAAAATCAGTAATCGTAATCTTAATCATAATAATAATCCTTAATCTCAATTCTGAATAATTATGATCATAATCATATAATGATTATTATCATTGTAATTATTATAATCAAGTGTTATATAAAGTCTGTAATCATAATCTTTAATATGATAATCCTAAATATAATCAAAATCATAATCATAATCATGATCATCAATACGAACTGAAAGAGCTCTTTTCAAAGGGTATATTATCATTAAAAACGCCTAGAGCGAGACTTTACCAAGTTAATTTTTTTTCACTGCTCTTTGGCTAGTCAAAAGGACCGGCAACAGCCAACAATACAGCCAACCAATTACTTCGCGGTTGTTTTAAACGACTTCGCTAATATCGTGTGCATGTGTTTTGAAACTCTTTTTTTCAACAAACAGGGTACAGCACTTTTGACGATATCTTCACAGCCTTACATGAAAGAAAAGTCACTGGTGCGTTGATAGATACATACAGCGCTGGAAGTAACAAGGATATTTTTGCTAAACACCATTTTAGGGTAAATAAGATTCTAGATTACTCTTCTACCTATGGAGTTGTCATGGGAAAAGGAGCCAGAAAACTTAGAAAGTGTTTCAATGATTTAACTCAACATGTCTTCGCTAGCGAGATTTCAGAGCACATTCAGAAGAACACGGACCAGTTAAAGGTGATAATCCTGTTTCTTAGTTTGCTTTGATGAGGCATCTAGCCGAACCAGGACATTATATATTAATACATGTTACAGTTCCGCTAAACTCGTGTATAGAAACTTGATTGTCTGCACTGTCGCTGTGCAATCAATGTGCATTACAGTGAGCACATAATGTCTGCATTAAGCTTTGATCGGAAGAAATGAATTTGTTGTCAAAGAAATGAAGTGAAATTAAAGGACGTCATGTTGCCCCACTCTTCAATAAACAATAAAAAGTTTTGATCTCACTCAGTACCTCTAGGGTTTTCCACAAGTTTCTGGGCAACTTTTTGGCAACTTCTCGTATTTCGAGTAACTTTTCGCATTCTGAGCAATTTCTAGTTTTCTGCCAATTCTGATATATCTGAGTAGCTTTAATAAGCGCTTAACTTGGCCTTTCTTCCATATTTCACAAAGTTTTATTAGACAATTTATGAATTTCCTGTTAAAAAGCAGCCAGATCCTCACCCTTGTCGCAGATAATGGACGCAAGATGCATGCTGTCGGAGACGCTGTCGGGCTGCTAGGATAGCGTTTTTTTTTTTGTAAGTAAACTCAAAATGGCGGTATGTACTGTTTTGCAGGAACCTGACGATTCGCTACTAGTGGAGAGATCCACAGGCCTCTTCGACAGTGACAGCGTTGTGTTTCAAGACACCCTGCTCTTAACAAGTTCTCTATTAATATCATGCCTGCTGCTAGGAATTATGTATGAAATAATACGATATCGTAGGTCAAGAGCAAAAATTAAGCCACATGGTAAAGATTTTTGAATCAATTTCTATTATTAAATTACATGACGTTCCTTTTGATTTCCATCCTTGAAAACATGCGTTGGGTAAAGCGCCTCGCCAATAACATCATTACATCACATGATCATAATCATAATGAAATCATAATCATAATGTTATCATAGTCATAATCCTGATCCTAATCCTAATAATTCTGGACACAGTGGGATACTTAAGAGCCGACCAAGTTCTTCGTGAAACACTGGGATAAAAATTAAACAACCGACCAAGAAGTGCAGATTCACCCCTGCATACCTCCACTAAGTCATTTCTTGTTAGTGATAACTTCTTTTGTCTGTTTGGGTAAGTCACACAGCTCACTCGTACCTTACTCTAATTTATTTCTCTCTTAGAATCATGGCACATCTCTCTGAACGAGATGAAAGGAGTGGTTGACCATTTTCATCAAAATATGGTCCTAGTCAAGAAAATGATCTCTTCAAGACATAAAAAGGAGAGGAAAGCTTTACTTTTGTTCTACCAAAAGGAACCAAAAAGAAAATATGAATCGATGGCGATAATTACAGAGGGCCTTTTCACTGATTCACTTTCTGTAGAAGACGAGGCGCATTGTTAACTACTTGGTACCCACCGATGCAGTCAGTCACTAAAATAAAGAAAATTGCTCTTCAGCGAGCAGCCTTACCTTGTTCCAGAATTCTTAATTTCATCTTTTACGTGGGGAAGGCCTATACGGAAAGGCTCTGCCCGCGAAAGAGGAACCTTTTTTATTTAGGCTTCAGGTATATGAAAGGGTAGAGTTTTCACTAGTTGAAGTACATGAATTGAAAGTGTAGGGAAATCTGTCATTTTAGTCTGTAAAATGCCCTTTGTAGTTCATTCATATTCTTTAAAAACTGTGCTTTTATACTGCAGTTAAAGGGGATCCTAAGTTTGAAACTCGGTATGTGGATGGGCTGACATTTGTCAATGAAAGGTATAAGAAAGGGGAACCATCACTGCTAAGAATAATAAATAAAAGGACAAGAGACTGGACCTTGAGGGGGAGCCTCCCTGTATAAAACTTTGTTGAGTACGCCCCGTCCCCCACCCCACGGTGACAAGAGGGACAATGGAAGCGTGATTGGCAATAGCAGCAAAAAGCGCAGCTATTTCCATCTTGTGCCCAAGCTTTTGTCACTGAGGTGGCGATATTCCTTCAGAACCTTAAAAGATTGAGGTTGAAAAAAGATTTCAAAAAAAGGACATTTTTTACTAGCTCCTGGTTTTTCTATCCGAATTTAAAAGGACGAAACATGGTGTATTTCTATACAAGGTTTGGCATTTCGATGTATCAAATAAATCGTCATCAGAAATAGAGTTCATAAAAAGTACCGTCAAGTTCCGAAAGTATCGACCCTCGTTATTTTCAGATTTAGCAGCCTTTTTCTATCTTTACTTGTGGAGAGGCTCGCTAACTTCGGGAGGTAGCTACTTTCGGGTAGCTAAAACGTGTATGATACATGGGCCGCAAGAAGTTTTGACAATAATATCACATTTCCTAAATCAACGACAACAACATTTGTGAATAATATATTAAACAGAAGGATGTTTTATGTTCCAACTGCCTTTTTTGTTGAGATATTAAATCGTAAATGCCTGGATGGTGTACATTGCCAAGTTTTGCCGAGTTTTTTTCTTATAATCCCCAAATAAAGGCCGCATTCGTCTGAGTAAGTGCGGCATTTATTCGAGGGAGGAGTTTATTTGTTATTTTACTCCACGATCTGCGCAGTTTAAACTCAAGGGCAGCGTAACGAGCAAAAACGGCACAGTACCCTGAAACCCTGGCCGACCTTGAGATTTTAACCATTACTTAAAAATAGTCCAGTTTCGAATTTGTCGTGGCCACTGCCATGAGAAGCGCTGTCAATGTTTCAAGGTGGGGTAACCCAGGATAGTCGAGGTCGGATTCGTGATTCATTAAATTCGCGCAAAATTCACTTTGGCTTCACATGATATATTATTAAAGGTAATAATAGACACTGAAGATTGCAGCAAGAGCAGCAAGTGAGTGTAGAAGAGTATGAATCGCCAAAAAAACAAGTGGTTTGCCAGCATTTTTCTTGTTTACGTGCTTAGCGACCATTCAATAATCTTGAGAAAGTGCACCTCAGGATGGTGGAGTTGTAAGATTGCACGTAAAGGAGGGTTATATTTTTTACCTACCTGGGGTCCCACCTTTATGTTCGAGGGCCCTAAGTCCTCGGGAACCTTGAAGCTGGTAATAAACAGTATACCTAACCCGGGACTAACTGTGATACTACTTCCATCTTTAATAACGTCTGCATCATGGCAGCCAAAGGAGCCATATCGGTGTAACAGGAAATTTAGATTGCAGTTGTTTCATGCGTCTCGTTTTGCAACTTTTTTGTGTTCGTTTTTGTCACCATCTCTAAATTTCAATCATTTTCAAAACACCCCTACTAACAAAATATTTCGTATAGCTCTTTAGAATGATATTCAGCAATAAAAACAAGATGTGGCCAGGAGCAGATTTCTAGGCTCCTGCTGTGGCAACATAGGCATAAGTGAATGCAAAGTTTTGTGGTATGTAATCTGTCAGAAATCTATTTGAGTGGTCAAAGCTGGGGCTGATGGGCTTCTTTATCATGACCACTCCTTTAATATAAGGGACCAGTCATAATTAGTGTGGACCCTTGATTTTTGATATTTTCTGTTTCCGCAGCATTATTTTGTGAAAAGTTGGTAACTGAACTGCTCTTGAGGAATTCATGATCGTAAGATCTCGTAACCACGGGGTATTCGCCTAATTGCTTCACACAAATTACATTTATTTTCATAAATGATGCATCATTGGTTGGCTAAAAGAGGCCTTGTTCCTTCAACTTTCAGCTCTTCTAAAGTTAGTTTGTTTGTAAATTGTAACACAGGCAAAGCTACACAGAAGGGAGAGAAGTTGAAATAAAGATGTGTTGACACAGGGGATCGAACTCGGGACTTTGCGCACCGACGGCCGCGCACTAACCAACTGTTCCACCCTTGCTCCTCCTTTTCCCCCTGGCAACGAGGTTGGCATGTTTTAATCATTAGGAAGCTTAACGCACGTCGACCAGAAGTGAGATCTTTAGATCTATTTCATTTTAAAATGAATTGACAATACCAAATATGTACTTCTTAGTCTCTTTCTTATTATAGAGACGATTTGTCCAGAAAATTGGGGCAAAAATACCGCTCAAGAATGAATAAAGTCCACTTCCGGTTGACCCAGTGCGTCGCTCAAAAACGTCTTTGCTAAAGTTCGCTGTTATCTCAAGGACAGGGTTACCAGCGAAGCAAATTATAATCTAATCTAAGCTGCACAATTACAAAGTGGACGCGTTGTCAGTTACGCGCGGTTATGTGGTCGTTCATGTGGCAATTCAAAATTTAACGATATTTCCTCGTATTTGGGAAATGATGACCAATTTGGGATTCTATCGTCCAGGATGTCATTTGTCTTTTCTTTCTAGCGGGTAGATTATACTGTGAGGAATTTTTAACTCTGACTATGTTAATCTTTATTTTGGCTGCTTGTCTCAAATTAAAAAGTTGGTCTGTTCCATGCATAATGATTAACTACTTCCAACAGTCGGTAGTTCTGACAGGATTCGATTCTAGTAACGGTTTTCTTTAGCTAACGTTTTTAAGCGTTATTGTTCTTATTTCAGCTAAATGACTCAATATTAATCAAATTTCTTGTTTTTAAAGGTTTTTTTTTCCGAAATGCGTTTATCTGAATAAATACTTGTAGTCCTTGTAGCTGTGTTGTCCGTCAGTGTGATGATTCCCTGCTATGTTTGGTAAAGCTGGGCCGAGGTATTTAACATTGTTTTCTCACGAAAAGTGATCTACAGATACGAATTCGAAGGAAAAAAATTGACCTTAAACTTAAGCTACATTAACTGCTGAGAATGGTCCTGTTAGTCAGTTATAATTCTTTAGGCGCAGATACAATCCATTTTGTTTTTCTTTAAACAGTTTATTGTGCTTAAAGTCTTATGAACTCAGATTATCTTTCAGCACACTTAAGTTCCAGGTGGCTTTTCTGTTTGTTCCACCGGCATCGTAAAGTTAGCTAATTAATTATGCATAAAACGAGCAAAATGCCGATTTTTACAGGGGGAGCCCGGATCTCCCAGGGAATTTAATATTTTTATACCTGACATTCTGTCACATAAGTTAACTCCTCATACCTAACATTTGTGCCGAGTTTGAGCGAAATCGGTGATTTGAGCATTATCACTCCCTGGCTGGTTCTGCCTGGTTTTCTCATGGACACACTCTTAAATGTCCCCTACCTTCCCCAAATACTTAACCTTACAACTGACATGACTAGCAAATGAGCAACTTACCGCGGTTACAGAAAATGTTAAACTTCCCCTCGTATTCGGATTCGTGTCCAACTGCGGACTCTTCACAAAAAGGTTGCAGTTTCAAGAGTGCTAACAAACTCTTTAGCAATTTTATTCGCCATTCCTTTTCCAGACTTTCATACAGCAATTTGAACTTCCGGGTTTTCACAGTGCGCGACACCAAAATAAGAATGCTGTCTCTCTCCTCTTGATTTTCAGCAGTTTAACCATTTCAGGTATTAAAAGATGTGTTTATGTGCACGTATGCTATAGAAAAAGTGAACTCCAGATGTTTTTCTTGATTACCGGCGGCCATATTGGTGGACCAAAACTGTCCACCAATATGGCGTCTCCATACAAAGCTCTGCAAAGGCGCGTGAAACGTTTCGCAAAATAACTCAGAAGCTGTGGGCCACAAAGACCTGAGATTTGGACAAATTGTTTATATATTAGTTTTTTTTATAACATTTCCTTTTTGTGGCTTCTTTCACTGGACGGTTTCTAATTTACTTTTTTGTGCCGTGTTTATTGCGTGACAGTGACAACGAAGAATTCTCGGATAACATTTTGGCCGCCATTTTACCTCGCTGCGTTGGGTGCTACGCAGCGAGACTGGGAACTGGTAAACTTACATTACAGTCTTGTCATCGTAGGTAAAGCTTTGTGGACCCCGCAATGTGTACACAATACCGCTGCTTGGTGGATCTAGAGCGATGAGAAGTGATCCACAGTGGAGGCAGTCCGTCACGGAGGTGCTATGAACCTACTAAAATTTACTTTGCCACTGCTATTTATCCGCAAGAACGATATTTCAAACTCACTGGTGTAATTGTTCACAAAAAGGACCAGTTGAAACCAAATTCCTCGAGGAAGGTGACGACTTCTTCCATAATCTTAAGCGTGAGCCCTCTTTGAGGGCAAAGGAAATCGACTATTTTGTGAATAATGCCACTAAGGGACTTCTTGTAACGGTCGAACGCTTGTGGGACGTGTTTAATTGCAAGCACGGTCCACATGACTACATCGAATCCGAGAAGGAGTGAAAGTAAGCCGGCAACGTCCAAGTTAACCGTCTGCACCGTTCTCAGCATTTCTTTTATCTTACTAGACTAAGACTTTCCCGAAACTGTTGCACATTTTGCGCAAATTCACGTGCCTGCCTAATTCAGCTCAAGATAGCGTCAGCGGCCGAAAAGTCGACCTTTCGCTTTTTGGACTCCATCTTGAAAAGGCTTGGGAACAACAACACGCTATTTTTAGTACGCCACTACGCTACTACGGTACACCCACTTATAACAACCCACCTTTTATTTTTTATACTACGTAACAACGAGTAGTAGAACCTCAGTTTCAAAACTCTATCTCATAAAACGTGCCTCTCATGTTTCAACCACTAAGGAATCAGGAACAAAGCCAAAGCCAACTGAACTTGCTTGAACGAGTGTTCGCTCGCATAATGTGCTCTTGATGTATTTGCTTTAACAAAAACTTAAAGTTACTTAAGTGCAAGAAAGCATGATGGTAGCTATTTAAAAGCTTCAAGACTCAGCTCAAGGAATTGATGTAAAAGTGGCAGTATAGGAACTTGTCTTTAGGGAAAGCAGAAAGTAGAAAGTAGAAAGAAGGCCTTAGCGTTGCTCTGTTTTGAAGTTGTTCTTATATGATCGGCTACGCAATATAGATTTAGATCTATTCGAGCGTATCTGTATGTTCCTTTCTGTATGCATGTTAACAGCCAATCAACGAGATTAATTTGCCCAAAGAAAACTCTATTAAAGGTTGTAATTTTCACTTTTTGCACATTTTGTGATAACCTTGTTGGGTAATTTTATTTACACTGGTATTACAACCAAAATGCACATAAAAATTATTGAATTGAAAATATATGATATTTTTAACCAACCGAAAATTCAGTGATGCACCACTTAATGTACGTTCAAGTCTCCTCAGTTTTGGTGATTTTTTTTTAAATGCATGCTAACAAAAGTGGAAAGAATGGAGCTCTATAATTCACTCTCTCAGGTACAATGTTACAATCATTTTTATTTTTCTCAGTACAGCTAAAACCCGGGGGCCACGACTTTATTAAGGCCTATAAGGGGATGCTCCTCCGCCCGACAGGGGTACCTTTCAAAGACTTAAGGCGTATCGGCGGATCATTATACGCTTTTCTAGGAAACTACCCACCTACCCCTCCCCTGAGCCAATATTAACACTTACTTCTCACTTGGGGCAAAATGTTGGCTTAGGGGAAGGGTAGGTGGGCAAAGGATAAGGAAGGATGAGTTGAAGAATATTTAGTACATAACAGGGTAGGAAAATCTTTTGTTCAAGTATTTGAGGTGGCTTGATAGGGTTTTTCAGGGTAAATACCTCCCAAGTTTGGACAGTAACTACGTCACTAATAGGCAATGACGTCATTTCGTTGCTATGGCAATTGCGATGTTTTTGCAACCTTTGTCATGACAAACTTTCATCTTTATCTAATCAAGTGAGATCTAATACAACTGCGGTGGCAATGTTTCCAAATTTCTGTTTATGGCGACGTAGTTTATGCTCAAACTTGGGAGGTATTGACCCCGAAAATCCTATCGAACCACCTTCAAAGGGCCTTTGATTAAAATGTTTCGAAAAGATGTGCCTCATGGCTCAATCATTTTAATTTATAACAAGTTTTGCGGAAATAACAAGAACTCTTTTTGTTTTAAATAGGTATGTTAAAAGGGGTAATTTTTTTTCAATGTTATTAACCCTGAAAAATTGCCTTTGAACGTTCCTGAAGCAGGTAGTGAGCGATCCACTACGAAAAAGGAAAATGCTGTCAAGGCTCTTGCAACATCACAAAACACCCACTAAAAAAATAAAGTGACACTGATACCACTAGGAGCTTGCCATATCCCATTCCTGAAGAAGATAAAAGCAAAAAAAAAAAACGGAATTGGGCGAAGCAGAGGCTACTTGCACTTCTCCCACTGAACCTAAAGCAACTACCTCAGTTATAGTCAGGATACTGCTTCTTCAAGTATAATTGAAGGGTTAGTAAACTGTAGCAGTTCAGAGAGATGCACACCACTGTCTGGAATTGGGAAAAAGTTAAACCATGGAAAAGCGTCTGAGGTAAGTAGAGCAACTGGTGATTTATTGCAGTAGCATTCATGTAGAGACATGTAGAGACGAACTGAAATCTGCTTCGGTTTTGTCAGCGATTCCACCTTCAGGTAAGTCTTGTTCACTCGGTTTGGTTACACTTACTTTACGGCACCGATGTGCAAGTTAGTACAACACCTTATAATGTGCCATCTCTTCAGTAGTTTTGTTAGTAATACAGTTATATTAGACAAGCATTCTTTGCACAGGGGTTGGGGTACGTAAGCCTGCTTTCCATGTGGAAGCGGATCATACATAGCCTAGCCTGCGTAGAAGGTGTCAAAGGGTAGGGGATTGGGAACAAGAAGAAAAGGGAGGGAGATTGGGGAGAGAGGCTCGCTCTCCCTTTTCCCTTTCGCGCTTTTGTCCCTCTCCTCCTCCCTCACTCCGTCTTACGCCTGCCACGCAGGCTATTCTTGAGGAGGTAACCACCCACGCAGATGTTCTTAGGGCTTCTTCATCGGGAGGAACTGTAACGAAGTCCTTAGAACGTCTGCGTGGAAGGCTAATTAGCAAAATTTCCACAGGGAGGGAACAAATAATCTAATTTTTCTGTAGATAATAATATATAAATTTAGCCAGGGGTAAAAGAGAAGCTCTCGATAATATTTATAGTTTGTTCAAACAATATATATAATTGTGTAATGCTAATCGGCGAAGACAACGCCGGAGAACGGGTGAAAAACAAAGGTAGGTCTAATTAGCAGAGAAAGCAACTTTGCACGTGCAGCACCCTTATGTTGTATGTTTCTTTGCCGTTGGTTTGCACGACTACAAGGTGAAACTTTTGAAAATTTGTTTATGGAGGTAATGCCTTACGTGTTCTCGTTCACTTCCTTTTTTCGCTGCCGTTCATTTTCTCCTTGCATTGATGGCCGCTAGCATTTCTCATTTTCTCACCGCCGCTACAAAAAAACATGCCTCCTTTGTTTTTTATCTCTCGCTCTAGATCTCTGTCGCCCTTTTTTCTCGTTGAGTTCCTCTGGCCTGCCGCCTACTTTCTCTTTTTCTCTGTCTTTCTGTTCCTCTATATTCCAACTTTGTGGACATGAAAATTAATCTAAGTTTAATTAATACCTTAGACAACTCGGATAAAGAAACAATTTCCGCTTTCCGTTTCCGTCTTTATTGACTCTTTAGCAAGCTCTGTATTACAAGACGCGGGTGGCTATGCGATTTCCCATCAAAATGACCTTGAGTTGCATTTGGGGTTGCCATACCTGTTGATTGAGTTATTTTACTTTCGTATGCTTGTGGCGTGGAGGGACAGTCGCTCGGGTGGTCGGTCGGTATACGGTCACCTGTTTACCAAATTTTCTCGGATGGGTAGATTACCACATTTTCTTACCCATGGTGCGCACTTCGCGGGTAAGTGCTCCGCTATCAAACTGCCTGTAGCAAGGAATGCCATTCCACCTACAAAAAAGAGCTGATGAATGAAGCAATAGACTAGATGGACAGTTTGGTAGTCCGGGGCCGCCACCAGATTACGCTTTAGAGGCCTCATCTAATGCAGTTGTGGTTAATTCAAAAATCCAACCGCATCTCCAAGGAGAAGTTCGTCAAAAGAAGCGCCACACAGAAAAGAAAATTTTGTGAGAGGTGACTCCTTTCCCGACAGTGATTCTTTGGTAAACCAAGATCAGAGGCAGACACCAGAATCACACTACACAACGAGAATCGTCGGACACGGCTATCAACACAGAGTTGGTGACGGTCAAGAAGAGAAGTGAAGCAGCACAGAATGAAAATAGTTGTGTTGAACCAATTGATTCCGATCCTGGGGATGACACAATGGGTGTGCGAGTGTGTGAGCGCCGTGCGGCCGCCTTTTTGTTACCTCCGTTAAATTTGACATTTTTATCCTCTTTATCGAGGGATTTTATGACTTTTTTAATCATCGTGCATTAGAGGATTCAATGTTGATGAGAAATTTACGATGTTGTGAATCTCAAAATTCGAAACCGCTCGAGCCGGAAGATTGGCGAGCTTGCAAGTTGGCTGGAATACTGAAACCTATGAGAGGAAAACGTAGAGGGCACAAGACCTGCGAGATAAACAACATATCTACAATTCAACCAAGAACTACTTGCTACCCGTTTTCGGGGAGAGATAAACGGAAGAAACTAGGGGTTAACCCGAAGAACTTATTAAATATTCAAATTCACACCTCTGGTTTTAGTTGTAACGAAGACAGCAGTGCCTTTCGAGGGACGTCCGAGTGTTTTGTTCCATCTCTCCTTCTGAGCAATCCGATGTCTCTTGCGCCGAAAATCGACGAGATAGCCCATGCTGTTCAACGACAAAATACTGACATTACACTCTTCACTGAGACCTGGCTAAAGGAATCGATCCCTGATGATCCAATCAACATCGAAGGATTCCAGTTGTATAGACGAGACCGCAAAAACCAAAGACACGGCGGCGTCTGTTTGTATGTTAAAGACTCGATTCAGTGTAAGATATTGCAGGACTTTCACAGTGACGACCAAGAAGCTTTATGGGCCTTCTTGAGGCCTAAACTTTTGCCTCGTGGCTTCTCTAACCTAATCGTAGCAGTTGTACACCACCCAGATCAGCATCCTGACACCAGCGATGTCGCGTTGAACGAGTATTTAACCGCATCCCTGGATAAAATCGAAGCAAAATTCCCGATCAGTGGGATTTTGATAGCTGGCGATTTCAACAAATTCGACTTTAAAGCACCAGCTAAATGTTACCAGCTTGAACCAATCATCAAGATCCCGACACGGGGTAAAAACACACTAGATCAGATATACACGAACTTGAAGGGATACTACAAGCCTCCAATAAGTGGACCAGCCTTTGGTCTCTCTGACCACTTATCTATCACGGTCCTGCCCAACATTCGTCAGAAATCCCAAGCCCAGAGTAAGATCATCCAAACGCGCGACAAAAGACCTAGTTGCGTGGCTATTCTTTTTCGTTATCTGCTGGAGATCCCATAGGACGCTGTACTGAGTGAAAATGAGTCATGCGATGATAAGCTGGCTGCAGTTACACAGATCATTAATTATGGTCTTGACGCAATCATGCCTGTGAGATCAGTTAAAGTAGGTTGAGTTTGATCGTCCAGGTGAACGTGGTCCTGAATAGGACTGTTGTTGTTGACAGTGACTGACGTTTCGACAACATGTGCGGTAGTCATCTTCAGAGTCAAAAAAAGTGACTACCGCACAGGTTGTCGAAACGTCAGTCACTGTCAACAACAACAGTCCTATTCAGGAGTACGTTCACCCGGACGATTAAACGCAACCTACTTCTGAAATGACTCCTGGGTTCAAACCTTTCACAGATCAGTTAAAGTTCACCAAACAGACAGACCCTGGCTAAATGCTGATCTGAAACGGCTTATTCAGAAAAGACAGCAAGCTTTCTCATCCGGTGATACGTTCCTATTCAAAGCTGCTTAAGAACAAAGTGAACCGTGAAAGGAAAAGGTGTCGGGCGATCTATTATAACAACAAGGTGCGTGATTTAAAGAACACGCGCCCTCGCGATTACAACAACAACAACAACAATTTTATTAAAATTTGAAAAATAACTAATTACATTACTTTCCCACCCGCAGATAGCTTCTAAACTAATCGAGGCGGGGGCAGCTGAAGACAAATTACAAAACAAGATTTACGTATAGGTGGACTAAATAACAGTGAAAACACTACTATACAGTAAATACCTTTATTCTTTTACGAAAGGACGAACGTTTAAGTATTTTGATCGAATAAGGAATAGAATTCCAAATTTGGGCACCAATTCTCGTGAAAAAAGCGTACATTTTATCGGTTCTAGAGAACTTAACATAAAACGAGTCGCTAGAGACAGATCTTGTTCTATAATTATGAATCTGACTTGTTTTAACGAACTGATTGAGTATATACTAAGTGATGCTGTCTGTCTGCTGATATCGTACAATAAATAACTACAATCTCTGAGAAATAGGCTAGACAGAGGAAGGCAATTTGATTTGAGAAAGAAGGGTACGGCGTGTTCTTTAGACTTACTGAAGTAAATGAGACGTAGAGCCCGTTTTTGTAAAGTTACGATCTTTCTTTGTAGTGTAAGGGCACAGTTTCCCCAACAACAAATACCATAAGTCAAGTAAGGGACAATTAGTGAGTTGTAAGCTGAGAGCAAGATACGACGCGGGACGTAATGTCTAATTTTAGCTATAATTCCAATCGACTTGCTGATTTTGTGACAGATAGATTCAATGTGGTATTTCCATGAAAGACTTGAATCAATCATCAAGCCAAGATATTTTACATAATCTTTCATTTCAAGGTTTGCGTAGGTGTTAGTCACGGAGTCAAGAATTCTAATCCTAGGTATGAAGGGCATATTCTTTTGCTGGGGACGAAAGATTACAAAAT
Organism: Porites divaricata; assembly: GCA_038088405.1. Taxonomy (NCBI): domain Eukaryota; kingdom Metazoa; phylum Cnidaria; class Anthozoa; order Scleractinia; family Poritidae; genus Porites; species Porites divaricata. Next base: position 9,027,534 of record JBBMOI010000011.1, read on the forward strand.
TTGATTTTTTTATTTTCAAAGACAGTTTGTTGGCCTTTAGCCATTCGTTGACATTGCCAAGCTCGCGATTAACAAGTGTTTCGAGATCCTTTAGGTTGTTATTTGCAAGTATTATACTAGTATCGTCAGCAAATAGATAAAAGGCAAATAACGAAGAGGACTTGTAAATATCATTGATATATAGTAAGAATAAGAGTGGTCCGAGAACTGAGACTTGTGGCACGCCGCACAAGGTCGACTCAGCCTCAGACACAACATTATTAACTTCCGTAGTTTGCTTTCGATCAGTCAGGTATGATCTGAACCAGGAGTTGATTACACCTCTGATACCATAATTTTCAAGTTTAGCTAACAAAATCTCATGGTTAACAGTATCAAAAGCCTTCTTGAGGTCGATGAAGACACCGCACGAAAATTTTCCGTTGTCCATGTTTTGGAGAATTGTGTTAACAATATCAAGTATAGCATGCTGAGTACTGTGCTTACTGCGAAAACCGTATTGCTGGTCATAGAGAATGTTGCAATCTTTTACAAACTTGGTAACTCTGGAGTACATAAGTTTTTCAAAAATCCTGTTATAAATCGAGAGCAGAGAAATAGGTTGGTAGTTTTCGGGCAGAGTGTCATCTTCGTCCTTAAATATCGGGATAATCTTAGCACACTTTAGTTTAGATGGAAAAATCCCTGTGCAAGTAGACTGATTAAAAATCGTGGCTAGAGGAACGGATATGATCTTTTTTGCCAGTTTCAGCAACCTAACTGGAGATGAGTAAAGACCATGGGCCTTGTTGTTTTGCAAAATTGAAATTTCTAAATTAATATCTTCCGGAATAATAGGATCAAAGAAGAAAGTGCGATAGGTGACGTGAAGTTAAACAGCTCTGTGGAAATCGCGGTAGAGCGCGGAAAGACATAAGGTCCATTTTAAGAATCCATACGGACTGCACTGACCGAGACCTCGCTGATAAAATCAACGAGGCTTTTGTCGGTGTTATGCAAGAGTACAATCCGCTATCCGATGACGTCCTGGTCTTATGCGAGGACGAGGAGCCTATCTCAGTGACAGCTGACTCTGTTGCAGCTCGCCTCAGCAAGATCAGTACGTCTAGAGCAGGGGGGCCTGACGACCTGCCGAACTGGGTGCTGAAAAAGTTCTCTGATATACTAGCTCCAGCTTTAACCGAGGTGATAAATCAATCATTTCGAGAATCTAAAGTCCCACGTATATGGAAGCTAGCGGATGTTCCACCTGTTCCCAAGGGTGCCTCTATTGATCGATGAAGACTTTAACAAGGACTTGAGACCCATATCCTTAAAGTCTAAGGAGGGGTTTGTTATCGACCGAGAACTCAAACCCTTGATGCTCGAGTGTATGGACCCAAACCAGTTTGGTTTTATACCAGATTCCTGTACTACGTTCGCACTCATCTCCATGCTACATCACTTGTTTGAAGCCACTGACAAGACTGGCGCCCATGTTAGAGCAGCACTCCTGGACTACAAGAAAGCCTTTGATCTTGTTGACCACAACCTGCTGATCGCCAAGCTCTATAGTCTAGGAGTAAAACCCACCGTTGCCAACTGGGTGGCGGACTTTTTACGAGACAGATATCAACGGGTCAAACTTAATTCTGATTGCAATTGCTTCTCGCATTCTAAACCAGTCCGGCCGAAATGCTACAGGGAATCCGGATTGGCCCATGGCTCTTTTTGGTCATGATCAATGACCTCACAATGAGTAACACCCTCTCTTCCAGATGGAAATTCGCAGACGACACCACGGTCTCGGAAATTGTTCCCAAGTTTGGTTGAGCAACGCTCCAAGATACAATAAATGATGTCCCTCATTGGTCTAATGACAATAGATTCAAACTGAACTCAGTACAGTGAACACGGGGTGTTGTGCACTGGAGATCGGGAAGTGTCAACCACAGTATAGAATTCAACAGCACAAGTTGACTCAACAGCATTTAATACGATCGCCAACTCGTCCGAATTATTGTACACATGCGGTGAAAACTACAAGGGGAAATTACAATGTACAAGATAAAAAAGGGGGCTAAGACTAATTACAAAAGAAGCGAAATTGAAAGGAAAACGACAACTAAATACAATAAGCTGAAACTTACGTCTGATCCTGTCTAAAGGGCTAAGAAACTCCAACGTTACGTAACTCCGAAAAAGATAAAACTGCTCTGAAAAACTCCGATGTTGCTCCGTAGATCTCCTAACTCCAACTCCGCAAAAACTTAAGGGGCGTTCTCTGATAAGCGTACAATTCACGTGCACAGTTGTAAAACCGGTTAAAAAACAGGAATGGCTAGCTACGTAATTGATTCAAACTGTGAACAATAGTACATGAAAATAGGGGCGTAAGAACTCGATAAATGAAACAGAACAGGAACGTATCTTATTTAAATCAAAACAAAACTAAGCTTAATTACGTAATCAAATTCTCTTTGATTAAATGTTCATTGTTCATCACAGCAAGGAACTCAGAATAACCTTTCGAAGGGAAAGTAACTTGGACACTGTTTCTCTTAAGGCTAATGGTAATACTTTTGAAATTGTGAAATCAGCTAAAATATTAGGCGTCACTGTAAGGAATGACCTTAAATGGAACGATCATGACTCCACATAGGTTCCATTCATATTATCACATGCTCATCATACTCATCATATTATCATGTGCTCCTCTTTTTGCCGTACACTGTCCTTTCCCAGTCAGTTCTCTTAGGGCTTCGGTTCATTCACAACAGCGTTTTTTTCCTCCCACCCTCCCTTTGCTCTGACTGGAACCTTTGTTTAGCCCCTTTGATTATTCCTTTGTTACACTACATATTTAACACAACCAGGACGTATTCCAAGCAGATCATTATTTTATTTCTGTACACCTATAGGTCTCTTTAGATTAATCATTAATTTTATACTATGGTATTATACTGGACTAGTATAGGTCTCATTCCTTCATTAGGTTCCGGGGATGTGGAACTACAGTCTCGTTTCCCAATAAAAGGAGTGGCAGGGAAGTGCAACCCCTGGCTGCACTTTACCCCACAGTAAGGCTTAGCCCTTGGAGACAGGTCCGGAAAAATATCCACTCCAGGGTGGGGACCCCCGTTCCCACCTGACCTGTACTCCACCCAGGAGGACCACGCCTCCTGGTTCCCCCTAGTTCCTAGTGACTGGGGGATATGGGCCTCACCCTCGGAGACTGATCAGGACTCCTGTCCAGGGTGGCTACCCCCGGTACCACTCGATCTTGTCTCCCCCCAAGGAGGGTTTCTCTCCTGGTCCCCTTACCCCTAGATTTAAGCGCTTCCCTGCCACCAGAATTTTGCCATTACCGTTTGTGTGTTCTCTGTGTGGTACCCGGCATATAGCCTTTTTGCAAAAACACTGCCAATAGGAAGAGTTTATTAATGTGCTGTGTTACTCTTTAAGACAAAGTCTTCTTAACAAACCAATTAGTTAGCCATAATGTTATCTTTGCTTGAAAAAGTTGAATGTAGAACCTGTTCTGGAATGTCATTCATCTATCGCATAGGACTCCCCTTTAAGGAGCTTTAGTTAATTTAATGCAGTCCCGTTCAAATCAAGAATGCAGTTATGATACCTATAAAATGACACCATTCAACATGAAAGCTGTGGTTTACAATTTTTTTTCTTTGACAAATTTGAAAACCCCGAATAGTTAAAATTCACATCAGACCGAGACCAGGGACACAAAGAAAAAGCCGGGTAAAATCAAAATATTTCCCAGGGGCCAGGTAGGCTAAAGCCACCTCCACACGAATCTGGATCATGATATTTCTGAAACCGCGTATTTTTTGTCTTTTTTTTACCACACACGAAACCAATGATTCGCTCACCGAAACCGCATCGTTTTCAAACTGCTGAATATATTCAATAGAACATGGCAGTAGGCTAACCCCACTAATTTTCAGCGTGTGGGGTGGGTGACTGGGCTGTTCCGCCCTCCTTCTTGGCAAGGATCTGCGAATGAGTGGAGAGAGAATATTGCTTTGCCGCTACTTATTGACACCTTTAGACACCTTGATTCCCCAGTTTTGGAAGCTTTGGTATATCTCGTGTCCCCCGAGTATTAGTACGGGCTTATAGCATTGACGCTTTTTTTTTAGCGTTGTGAGGCACCGTCCACACAATTTCGGGTATGAAAATAAGCTAAATATACGAAATGTCCGGATTTGTGTGGATGTGCTCTACTTTCCTAGGTAGGGTTTTAGCGGATCCGTTACGCAAGGGTGTTGTGGTGGTTCTTTATTTTGCGTTTTTAATCTATGTAGCCCTATTTGACAATTCAGCACTGTAGTACCTTTCTTTGATATTGTTTAAGCTACGTCCACAAGGATCCCGATATTTTTTAAACCACATACTTTTGTTACACGATACGGGGTTTCATCCACTCGAGCTTTATCCTTGAAACCCTAAGATCAAAATTTGAATTCTTCATTTGTTGCCCCTTGCTACAGAAGTAGTGGGGAGAGTTGATAATATATCAAGTAAATTCATCTTGTGTGATCATGTCCCTAATTCTCATGACCACTCTGTTTTACAAAGCATCGATATTACAAAGAGAAATTTGATGCTGATCACTCTTAATAAAGGGTTGAAAGCAACTACGACGGCGGCGGCTACAGAATCGTCACCTAACCGGTGAATTCGCGCTGTTTCAAACTGTATCGCGTCTATTTCCCCTCGTCCAATTGGACAAATGTTGGCGACTTTTTCTGGAGATGAATTCTAACGGACTGCATTGAAGTTCAGGAAAAGAAAAGAAAATTGTTGTCTTGTGTTCACGTCCTCCACAAAACTTGAAATTATAGGTACCGTACTTTAAAGTCGTAGACAGTCGTGCAACGACGGCAAATGAATAAACAAAAAAGCCTGATGCACATGCAAAGTTGTTGTTTTCCTTATCTAAAAATTTTGAAGTTTACCGTTGTCGTTGTCGTTGTCTTCGCCATCGTCTGGCGCGTTGCTTAAGCTCCCTAAAAAATCCCGACACCGAAACCGTATTGTTTGGAAATCGCTTTTCAGCAGAGCGGTCACAAATCCGGATGAAAATATGCGTTTTCGAAAATGTCTGGATTCGTGTGCGAGACATGGCCTCAGTGTTCTTTTAATGTTCTTTGGTGAATTTTAACCACTTGCGTTATCATTAAAGGCTCTTTACAGGTTCAGGTCATTAATGTTAATGTGAAAATCATTTTTGCTGCCAAAACAAGGTGGGGACGCTGTCACAGTAACAAAAAAATTGCTCCCAAAACGTGCATATATTTCTGATCATAGTATTCAATATGATCGGTTTTCATCCTGCTATAAGGTGGATTTAACATGGAAAATCAATGGGATCATTTCCAACAAGACCTTTTCAAGAAAGCAAACCACAGAATAGTGATCCTGACAAATTTTCATCCAAACCTCGAAGAAAAACAAATATTGCACCAAGCGCAAATATTTCAACGCCTACGGGTTACAGAAGGCCAGCATTTGCAACTCCGCAATCAACGACGGAAGCTGATGAAAGCCAAAGAGGGTATTTTCATGGAAAAATAAGAAAAATTACCAAGAGAGGCAAAGAACCATTTTTTTAAGTGAATAATGACTGACCTACGACAAAAAAAGCAATGCCCAGGATTTAAAATGGAAATTAAAGGGATACAGTCAGCTGATGCACATGCGCATTAGATACCATTTCTTAGATGATTTGCATGTCACAAGACACGAGCGTGAAACAAAAAGTGAGAAGCGTATCCGGAATACTCAAAACAAACCTTGTTGAGTTGAACAATTTACAAGCCCAAATCGTGATTATAGACCTTAAGCCACATCATAGCACACATTTTGTATATACCATTGAGAATTCATCGATGGATTTGTCCAGGAAAAGCCAAACATCGACGAATACTTCTGAACTCGATCATCAGTAGAGGTGAGGAATGACACGGAGTCGGCATGAATCATTGTCGAAGGTTCAAGGTCGAGAAAGTTTGATTTTCCAAACATATGTAACCTTTTCCATCGATTTTCCAAATACATATAACGATTATTTGCTCGCCAATGTTATTGATTCATTTCTTTTGTTATTTTGTAAACGAAAGCGATTTCTCCCGCCCGGAGCCTACGCGTTTCTCACCTTTTCTGTTCATGTTCCTTTGGATACTGTTTTTAACCAAATATGATAAATATAATAAATATAACGTCATAGGATGAGTTAAAGTTTGCTCAAAAAGAGGTTTTCTGTAAAAGATCGAGGATAAAATGAAACACTAGGAAGGATTGAAGCGGATTTCTAGATGTATCCGACGCGTTCATTTGATTTCGGGCTGAGGTAAACTCTTTTCAAAACTGACAAAAGTAGTGTCCAGGTCAGCGCGGTCACATAGCTGACTGTGTCCCTTTAAAGAGAAATGTTCAAAGTAAAAATTGTTGAAAAGAGAATTAATACAGTTGGAATTTGATGCCAGGAATTTGAACAAGCATCAAATTGAAGGCAGGAAAACTCATCATAAACTATAATCTTGATGTTCAAGTATCGCTGCCCTTAGCACGGCAATAAAAACGTCACGGCAGTGCAGGACTCCTCAACTTTTAAAAACCCTCTAAGACGAATACAATCATATTGAGCCATATTTCTTCTTTTAGGCTGGATTCATAAATGTTTCCGGAAGGATTATATTTATGGTACTCGGATTTCAAAGCGTTTAAATACACAATTAATTCATCAGTTCAATTCGAGAACTTCACTCGGATATAAAGGGCTAGGTTTACTATAGAACACATTTTTCCGGATTCATAAACGTCTGCGGATATATTAAACTTAAGTATATATACTTGGATTAGCGAGCGTATATACACATCACTGAGATAATCCTAGAATATTCAATCGGGTACAAATTCACTTTAGATCATGCAGGGTTCAAAAATCTCCGCACGCGCCACTAAACTGGGACGTTATATTTGGGATTCACGTTAGTGCGTGTAAACAGCAGAATTAAAGCAACCCGTCAAAGAGGGTGGTAAAGGGTATTTTCGTGACTCGTGATCGGCCCTTTTTATAGTCCCCGTGAAATGAGAAATAGCTATTTTTTTCCTCGTGAATCGTGATTTCCATAGTAGCCGTGAAAAAGGCGGCGTGATTTTGCAAAATTATTTTCCGTGAAACGAGATATCAATATTTAATTCGCCGTGAACCGTGATTTTCATTATGTCTTTGTTTTTCGTGAATTGTCAAAGGACCGTTTTATTTTCCATGAAACGTGATCTAGACCCCCCCTTTACCACCCTCGTCAAACTGATCCGAAAGAACCTGCTTTTACATGAACCTCGCCTTAATGTTAGAGAAAGAAGGGGTTTATCATCAGATATGGAAAAGCTTGCCTTAAAATCAAAATTCCTTCTCCTGAGCCCTGACTGATGCCATTTGTACCTCCACCTCTGTTATATTGAAAACTATGCGGGCACTTGGTATTGTCGCTTTGGTTTCCGTGTTGCATCCTCGGAGACCCAGAGGCAGATAGAAGCGGGCCATCTGTCCCTGGGTCCGCTCCGAGGATGGTGTTGAGCAAGTTTGAGTGTAGTTACATACTGAGATTGAACTTGCCACATGACTCCCGAAAGCGTAAAGGGATGTTGTCGACTAGTTGTATTTTGGCGGGAAACGATGCCGATTTGAGAATGAAAGAAATAAGGTATACACTACCCAGGATACTACAGCATTGATTAGAGTATTTCTGTAAGTTAACTGTAGAATTCAGGTATACACTACCCAGGATACTACAGGAATGATTAAAGCATTTTTGCAAGTTAACCGTAGATTTCAGGTATACACTACCCAGGATACTACAGCATTGATTAGAGCATTTTTGCAAGTTAACCATAGATTTCAGGTATACACTACCCAGGATACTACAGCATTGATTAGAGAATTTTTGCAAGTTAACTATAGATTTCAGGTATACACTACAGGAATGCTCTGGTCATAAAAGCTATCACATGGTGTCCTCTTCAGCGAAACAAAAGGTGTGATATCTATCTCGAAATGCGCACGAAATTCAAAACTTGCCCCTGCAATTCTGGCCATCGCTTTCCACAATTCTACAGAGTGGTTGTAACAACAACTGGTAAGATTGCACAGTTATCATTGATCAAAACTATAAAATCGTCAAAAAAGTAAGCCTACTCTTACCGAAAGATCGGGATGGCGAGCAATTTTCCTTTGTCTCGAAGAACTTGGTGGCGTCATCATGCAATCGTTTCTAGCCGTTGCCTCAGTTCTTGGATGATTGGCTATCTTAGCTTCAAGGGAAGATATTCTGTCCTCCATATCCTTGAATCAATTTACCATAGTGGTTTCAATCCGCTCCAGAGTTTGAAGGACTGAATCTGAGAAGTCCGTTTGGTTTCCTTCGATAATACTTAAAGAGACGTCGTTGATGTCCGACAATTTACTTGCTAATCAAGACTAGCTTGATCGGATCTTTCTAGCTTATCCTGTACTTGTTTGAGCCTTCGTCAAAATCTGTCGGAATTCCGAAGCATTTGGAGCCCTGGCTGCCATTTCTTCTCTATAAAAACGAAAAACTCGCCGCAAAAAGGTCACGGCAATCACGCTTCACCCCGAAAAGCGTCTGTGCACTGTGAAGCGTCACTCATTGAATACAATAGTAAAACAATGAATTTGATTGGTTTATTTTGGTAACATGAAATATTATTGGTGAAAAATGTTGCACCTTGGCAATGACGGTCAGCGGTATTTTGTTTAGCGCCAAGATCGCGCCAAAGACGAATTTTAAAGAGAATAATCCCTCGCATTTGCGCCATATTGCCATGCCTAAAAGGAGCTCTCCCTGGAAAATGAATCGACGAAATAGACGCCGCATCTATTGTTCAAAATGTGGCAGCAGTTACTCTTACTCGGGATCGAGAACACACGTTTGCATGGGAGATTTGAACGATGAAATCAAAAACCCAGATCATGATGAGATGGATAGCCCACCTGCACAGCCTTTCTCAAGAGACGATATTTCACTTGACGATGAACCCGAAACAGAGGTACCGATAAACTGCCATGATTCCGACGAGAACATCGAAGAAACTGACACAGAAGCGATACTCACTCAGGTTGAATCGCGTTTATGTGCAAGAAAACGTGAAATGAACGGCCTGTTTTCCTGGTCAGGTTACTGCCGGTGGATGTTGAGTTTTCCTTGTGTTACCCAAAGTCGAAAAAGGAGTTAAGAACGTGATATTTTCAGGACACGTGGCCAGAAATTCCGGACAACGCAACGGCGCACGCGCACGATTACTCGGCAATATGGCCGCCAAACACTCAAAGGAAATGTATGGCAGAAATAAAACAAAATAAAATAGAGCAATTTCTGGCTTACCAGGAACAAGTGCCGCGATGCGGTCGTGTTCTTGAAAGTTTCCTCGGCTATTCTGATTAGTTACTTTTTATCAACAAATGTTACTGGCCCTGCTTTTCATCGATGTTTATTTTCGAAGCTTGGCTCATACAACGCTCTATATTACAGAGGCTTGAAATCCAATATTTGCATCCCAAACAGATTTTGATCCGCTATAGCAGACAACATAATCGGGATATCCCAAGTGCCGCGATCGCTTGAGGAAAAGCACCGTATGGTGTACTATTTGACCAATTTTCAGCTTCCATACTGATTTCATCGCCCTGCTAATTGCCGTCAAAAACTGTTCAGAGTAGCACAAATCAGTTCTACCAAAAGAGAAGATATCAAATGCCACGCGAGCATCTTGTTTGTGTTGATCCGAGAACCACATGCCATATTTTTGGGCAAAAAACTCGCATTTGCAGCAAACTCCGCCATGTTTGGTATCAAAATTTTCAGTGAAAAACAAGCTTTCTAATGCTGTAGAGAATTGTGGGATACAAGGAAAATAGAGAGTACTTTTGGCCACTAAACATCCCCATGGACGCGCGTCACATTTTCGCGGGAATATTAAAATTTTTCACGCAACCACTAGACCGGATCGGTTTTTGTTTGTTAAAAATGTCGGATAACTTAGATTTAATTCAAATTGAGAAGTTTAAGAACCCTGTAAGTGTTAGCGATGATTAGTGCTGCAACATGTTCGTAAACAAAGTGTATCATCAGAAGACATAATTTTCACTGTACACATCGGATACGAGTGTTTCCGGTGTTTACATGGAGCAAAGCAAGAACGCCTATTACAAGAGCCCTGTTGCAGCTATGTCTTCTTTCGTTTGGATGTGTTGTAAAGAACGACAGAAGAAAGGGCATTTAGCTCTGAATAATCAAGAACATTCCTTGATCGACGGCGACTCGTATTTTCCGCCATCTTTATTTTAGTGGTAAGACCGCAGATAGAATGCGGGCTCAAATGTCCGGAATTTCTGGCCATGTAACCGTGTGGTAAAATTTCCTGTTAACGAGAGAAAACGAACTGTTCAACCCCGTTTTCCATGTGCTGGAAAATGTGACACGAACGGCATATTTTCGCTCTGTTAACTGATGGTGAATGCTAAGTTGTCGTTGACTTTTCCGAAGTGGGAAAAGGAGTCACGAACGCGATATTTTCCTTACATTAACCGTTTGGTAAAATTTACGGTTAACGAGAGAAAGCGCACTGTTCAACCACGTTTTCCGTCTGCTGGAAAACGTGTAGTAAACAACATATTTTCCTGCTGTTAACGGATTGTGAACGCCGAATTTTCCTTGCGAATTCCGAAGTGGGAAAACGGATCGTGAACGAGGCATTTTCAATACATTAACCATTTGGTAAAATTACCAGAAAATAAGAGATTTTTTGCCGTGAATGCTTATGCTCATCATTCAACATTCATTTGATCATGATCCCTTTGATGTTTTTATGTTGTTCAACTGTTATTTAGAGAATGTTTTAATGCTAAAGGTCGAACTAAAAATCATGACGATTATTTTCACTTGGATTTCAAAGATCATGTATCAAGACGGAAGTACTATGCTGCACGCAATCTATCATGTGATAGACGTGTGATATAACTTTCCCAGACCGGAACATTCCAGACCATAACTCTGATAATATTTGAACTGTGGGGAAGTAGAGGCAGTAAATATGATGGCTCTACTCCATGTAAGTCATTTTTGCTGCCCGTTGTTTTACGACTGTAGTCCCTAGACTCACGAACTCTCAGAACAAAGGGGCTTTGACGAAGATAGGGCCTCTGCTCTCAGGGTAGGCGAAAAGAATAGTGAGCGGGATAAAACTGCGAGGGGAGCTGAGGTAGGGAGAGGAGGGGAGGGGTAGGAAGATATTCCCTCTCCATTTCTGTTCCTCCGTATTTTTCAGTTTGAGCCACTCGCCACTATATTCAACCTACATGTAACGCCTCGTCTGCAACAGCCTAAACCAGTCCAAATTACCGTTAGTGTTTCATCTTGGATCGCGCTGTCGATACCTCCCGAGTAAGTTTCCCTAACCTTCCGTCCCCGGGTTTTGTTATTCTGTAGCACCAAGGTCGTGATATGTTCTCCAAACTCCTATCAACAGGATAAATTTCGTCTGGACACTTGATAGGGCTTTGTTGGCACATTTCATTTTCAATTTCTTCTGTTTTAGGTGGAGCGAAGAGTACTCGGAAAGCCCGCGATAGTTAACAGTTTACAGCACAATTTCTGAGCATTGATAGAAACGTGAGTACCCATTTCTGCATAGATCCTTTATGAGTCATGATCCTTTATGAGTCATGAAAGGAATGCAGTTTTATGTGAAGATAAAAGTCTAGCTCAGATTGCCATAGCTTGGTTGGATCAGGGTTGTCTTAAAGGCCTTTCCTACCAATATCGCTCGAGTCTTTAATACTGAATTCCTCGAAGAAAGAGCAACGCGAAGAAAGAATTATCCCAAAAGTTCTGTATAAGCTTCGAATTCATGCTCAATTTTCAACTCCTTCAATTTGAGAGCTGACCAATATTCCCTTTTTATCTGACAGGGCTGGTGCGTCGCTCACTCTGTCGGTTCTGCAAACTTGACCATCATATTATAAACCTTAGTAACCCATTTATGTCTGTGGCATAAAACCAAAACAGATTTGTAACCAAAACAGATTTGAGGCATACACAACTTCTAGACAGTCGGAAATAGGAGAATTTTGGTCAAAACTGGAGCCCCTCATACATAACAACCCAAAGAGCCGCTAGAAGGCTTTTACACTTAACTTTCTTCTCGCAATTTTTCAGTGCGATTAATGACCTTTAAATCGGCGTGCTTGTAGATCGGCAGCAATACTTCAAACAGTATTGAGTGGATTCCAAGAGTTTATCATTTTGCATTTTATCTTGGAGACATTTCTTAGACCTAGATCGGATGTTTTTGTCCAAACTAAAATTGTACGGTATTTGACGTATTTTAGGAACATATAAAATCTAGAGAAGATTTTTTGACATAATAATGTCCCTTGTTCATAAAAATTGATTTCTGAGTAAATGTTAAAGTTGATTTTAAAATCTAAATTGGTGGCCTTAGACATTGATAAATGTAGTTCTATTTAGCCTGGTACTTCATCGCACTTTTTTTACTCAATCCCGTCACTTTTCTCCGAAATTCTGAGAACAGTCCATCAAAACATGTAGGATCATTTACTCAGAATAAAAGCAAACCAAAGACACAACACTCTCGAAAGGTCATGAAACCAAGAATCGAGTAAACCCTAGAACTTCCGGTAATCCTCTTTTTTGGCCGCCTGCCTTGTTTGTTTGCAATTTGACTTTCACTTTAATTTCCTTTGCCACAGGTTAGAGACGAAGACATTTGTACCATTTAACCTGAGTGCTCTCGGCTTAAACAAAAACCGTAAGTACACCATTCATCTTTGTATACGTTTTTAAACTCTCCGCTGTATTTTGCATAATTATCAATAAAGCGGCTCTTCTCAAAAGAGGGGAGAAGCGTGACGTCAAGTTACCATGGTAGTTTCGGGATCTTAACAGAGACGGCCATTTGCATTGTCGAAAGATGGAAAAAAAGTATGGGCTACCATTTTGCTCCTGAGTGCAATAATACACAAAACTGAAAGACTGTACACATGTCATTTGTTTCGGTTTTTGTTTTGTTTTGTTACCATGGCAACGTGACGTAACGACTTCTTCCTTTATTAGAGCGGGAGCGTACACGTCTTCTCCTCGTGCTTTTGTCACGGTCGCTCGCGCGTAACGTTCTCGCCTCGCGCAGACAGTCTTTAGGAACTCCTAACATTCTATTGTTGGTTTTCACATGACGTCACTAAAATTCAAACTAAAAAACTATCGATCCTACCGAGATTTTACTTTCACGATGCATTAGAGCAGCTGAAAACTAATTTTCATACAAATTTTCGCTTCAAAAGGGTTCTTGGTTTTGTGATAGAGGACGCTTGAATTTCTAAGTTTTTGCGTGACGCGATATTTACATGACGGCCAAGAGAGCTGTCATGTAGGTTAAAAAAATGACTTATTTCAGGAAATTTTGCTATTTAAACAGTTCATGTATTAGAAAAAGTATTACTTTAATGTTTATCAGTTTCTCGAGGAATAAATTCATACTTTTGTAGCAAAACTCGGAAACAAATGTTTCTGTTGGTTTCCGTCCCCCATGTTGGAGCTCATCTGAGGCGAGCACCAGCATGGCGTCTCCATACAAATCTCTATAAATTTGGGTAAAACATTTTTTCGGATATCTCGTATACGAAATAATCCTCTGACCTGAATCTTGGTGAGGGTCTTTGCATATGTACCTTCTTTCATTTCCCAGATTCTGGACTTTATCTATTGGAAGGTTTTGATTTTTATTTTGATCTATTTTGAATGGCGTGACACTGAAAACCAGCAATATTCACGTTATATACTAAATTTAAGAGCACTTTTATAAAGTGGTCAACCTCTTACAACTACCAGAATCCTTCACTTTATTGCTTTCTGGTGCAAATTAGGGGTATTGTTTTTTAATCCTCACCAGGTTTAATAACTTTAAAAGGGAAATCAAGAACGAAATGAGTTGTGGTAGTTGTAGTCAAAAATCGTCATCGTGAAAATATCCTATTACGCCTTTCACGGAGACGTTCTTTGAGACGACATTCTCTAGCTCAGAAGGAGTCCGGGCACCTCATGAACCCTACACACTGAGAAAAACTTACCTTAATTTTTTTTTACGTTTTCCACAAAAAAGAAAAAAAAAAACAAAGTACACGATTTGTATGTAAATGATAGCCAAGGATCGGGGAGCCTTGAAACTGGTTTACTTCCGGCTTCCTTTATGCCTAACATGTCTACACTAGAGGAGCAATTGGTGCAATCAACCTTAATTAAAATAACATCTTTATGGAGTTTTCAAAACAGTAAATATAAATTAACCACAGACCACAAAGCAGTGGTCACAACATAGTTTTTTCTCTCACTTCTTTTTCCTTTCAAATTGTGTTCCCGTCGTCTTTAATTTATAGTATTTCTATGGAGTTTCCGAAACAGAAAATATAAGCTAACCATTCAAAGTCATTGCTTAAGCCTAATCACCGAAAACACATCAGTCCACATAAATACAGGTTTACCACTTATTTTCCTACTAATTAAATTGAGTCCCCTTATTTTAATTTCTTCAATTACTGAAGTGTCCGTCTTCCTTCCTAGACTCTACTCAACTGAAGTTATTAATAGTATTTGGGTGAAGAGCCAAAAACACTTCTGAGTGCGAGGCAAGTTTGTGCGCCCGGCTATTTCCAGAATGTGACTATATTTTCGCGGTACGAGCTGGAGTGCGAAAAGTAGCCTCTGCTGACAACCGTTCAGTTTTCTATTGTTCATGTGCAAAACTTCGTCACGCGATTCGCAAGCAATTGAAATTCGTCATGTCTTTCGTCAATTTTATGCGAGTTTTGCTGGAATCAAACTTGCGAACAACCATCCTGCTCAAGCCTTGTTTTGTTTTCCCGCTTTTATCCCTCTGGTTTTAAATGTTTCAGGACTGTGGTCGCAGATATAAGCGCCACTACTTTCCTCGGATCGTCCTTTTTAGGAAAGTATATGCTCCCATTTGCAGTATTAACAAAGTCCTTTCTGCTTTGCGGGGAGCACATTTAGCTAAAAAAAAGTAGTTTTTCTGCTTATTATAGTAGCAATACACTCATTACAAGTTAAAGGCGTTTTTTAAGCCAGAGTTTAACCGTCTTAACGCCTTTCTAAAAACTGCTACAGACGCATTGATGCTATATATCAAAACCGGGAAAATGTTCTAAAAGGTTTCACGGAGCATAACCCATAAACAACTATTCCACCGGCGCGTTTTTATGAAGTTTCATTTCAAAAAACGTTGGTTCCCCTTTTAAGGGGAAGAAAGTTAATAAGCCCGGTCTCTCTTATAAGCCCCCCTCCCCTCCCCTGATTATTCTTCGCTAATAAATGATAGACTGTATTAATGATTCACGACTGGAAACCGTCGTGTGGATTGATCCTGGATGGTTTATTTACCAACTGGAAGTTCGGATTTGTTTTTGGTCCCCGGCTGGATGACCTCCAATTTCTTGTACTTGATCGTTTCCACTTTGTTTTCTAGTTCTTTATGAAGAACTGATACAGTCGTCTTTGCTAAATTAACTAACCTCGCGATCCCCCTCTCAAGCAAGCCCCCCCGTCTCTATTTTAACCCCCCCCCCCCTTAAATCTGTTTGAAATAAATAAGCACCCCCCTCTCCCGGCGGGGCTTAATAGAGGATTTACGATTTTCAAGTTGACAACGCTCTTTACATAAACAAGGGTACAGTCTCATCAGTATGGGAAGGGATGCATGAAGGCGCAAAAATAGTTAGCGTTCATACGCTAACGCAGCGCTTACGCAATTTTCTAAACCGGTCTAGGACAGGTAAAAACCCGTTTTTTTAATATATTCGTCCAGAATTCTGGACGGATTTGAACGGTTGTCGGCAGAGGCTACTTTTCGCACGCCACCTCATACCGCGAAAATGTAGCGTCTGCTAGCAGCGTATGCGGAATGTGACCGCTGCGCGCAAGCTACAAATGAATTAGAATAATAGGCATTAACATCGGGGGACTGGGCGGAGGCAAGGTAAACGTAATATTGGAGCGCGTTTTTCCTTCAGGTTTTCATTCTAAAAGGCTTTGACTGTTCTTTCCCACAGGCTAACAGACCAACAAACTCATTCAAACAATTTCACGGACCTGTAGGCTAAAAGAGCGTTTACTAAGTAAATTTTTGTTGGCTATATTTTGTTCCACCATTTTGTTTCATGCATAAAGAGGGCGCATAATCAGTCAATAAGTAAGGGGGGGGGGGGGGGGGCTTCGATATAGGACGGATTTCTTTGGGTGGGTAGTGGTTTTTAGTCTGATTTTTTCTTTCGCTAATCTTTTTACTAGATTCTAGTTCAAAATGGAATATACTGCACAACAGTTAAACTATTTCAGAATATGTTATATCGCCTTTAACCTGGTCCCCGATGGACTTCGAAAAGTCTTCAAACAAGAGTGGAATTTCCTTTACGTGACAACTCCATTTGGGGAATGGAAAGACATTCCACAAAATGGCAGCGATTTTTACAACAACGAAACGGCGAAAAGTCGCAAAAAGAATGCTCGATATTGTGCGACAATACAAAAAGGAAACACGGCGGAGTGGGATTGCAGTTGTCTACTTTTTGCGATATTGTTCTCGGATAGTATTGGCACCACTCTGGGTGCGACAATCAGAAAAGAGGTTGACGATCTCCGACAGTTTCGAAACGAAATCGCTCACATAAACGAGGTTGAACTTACTGATGCCGATTTTCAAAATTATGTAGCAAGGGTGATAGCTGCATTTACATCTTTGAAACTCTCAACTGATGAAATCGAGGATGTTAAAAACCAGAGCAGCTTTCCGACAGCAGAAGTAAATAGCTTAAAGATACAGGCTGATGGACTTAAAGCTGATTTAAAAGCAAAAGATGAAGAAGTTAAAAATCTAAACTCCGAATTACAGACTAAGCAGGAAGAAGTAGAAACACTCACTAGGGAAATCAGTTCCAAACTCGAGTCTTTCTGTAATCTTACATTCAAGCCATCGCACCAAATCATCAGACGTTCCAACGATGTCACAAGAATCAAGAACAAGCTGCAGGAACTTTATAATGAAAGCAAAGGGGCCATCAGCACCATTTATTTATCAGGAATTCCCGGCTGTGGCAAAAGTCAATTCGCTCGTCAAGTGGGACAGGACGTCTATAACACAAGACTTCGTGAAGGCGAAGGTCTTACATTTGTTGCAACTCTGAATGCAGAGGCCATTGACTCACTTGCCGAATCCTATTTCAATCTAGCAAAACAACTGGGAGTTACGGAATACGCTCTGACCAACCTAGCAACCTCCACGAAGGTCGACTCAAGTCAAATGATTCAATATTTGATGCGTTTTATTTCTCCAAAGGTGAAACAATTTTCTGCCTGGCTGATTATTGTGGATAATGTTGTTGACCTATCTGTGGTTCGTCGTTTTCTACCTCCGACCGCCAGTGAAGAATGGGGCCATGGTCAGATGCTAGTGACTACTCAAGATACTCAGTCAATACCCTTCAATTCCCCTCATACTTGCCATGAGTCTTTCAGTAAAGGAATGCACCCAGATGATGCAGTAGACCTTTTAAGAGAAGTGTCCCAAATTTCGAATCAACAACAAGCTGAGGAGGTTGCTGAAGTTCTCGAGTATCAGCCACTTGCCTTGGCAGCTGCTGCAGTCTACGTGCAAACTATTGTCAGCTATGTTACCCCTAATTACGGTTGGAAAAAGTACCTGGAAACGTTTAACAGCGAGGAACGCGAAGCCAGAGAGGAGTTTTTTGCGAAACAAAACAGAGCATATCCGAAAACAACGGCTACTGCTATCAAAATGGCAATAACTCGAGCTTTGGAAAGCGACGAAGTTCTTTGTGAAGTATTCTGTTTGTTTTCGCTGTGCGCATCTGATTCTTTACCTATTGAAGTTGTTGTTAACTTTGTTAAACTTCGTAACAAACAACTAAAAGAAGAATTTATTAGAGCTAAAATTCTGGAATCCACCATGATAACTTGCTTTTATGACGCTGACGGCACACCCACTTACTTAAGAGTACATAACGTTGTTCATGATGTGCTTAAGTCCACTGTAGCATCCGTAATAAACCGGACACATAAAGCTGAGTACTTTTCTGTCGCTGTTAAGATTTTCAGTTCATTAATTGAAGACAACAAGAAGCTACTACGTGCAAGTCAGAGTGCGTGTACAAAGTTAAGACTAACTACCAGTCATTGCAAAGAGTTATATCAACTTTTTAAGACTAATTTTACCAACACAGAATTAACTAATACTGAATTATTCCCCTCCATAGCTCCTAGAAATTTAGTATCCTGGCTTTCCTCGACTGCTGAAGTCAGTCGCCACTTGAGTAATTTATCGGACGCTGACCTCTTTTGTACACTATGCTCTGATTTTGTAAATCATCTTGATGCCGATTCAAGAGATAAGCTGGAACAGGCGAATTATTTTCGAGTGCAAGGCCTTGTTTCCAGTGACCTTGGTCAGTACAATCAGGCTAAAGAATACTATGAGAAGTCTCTTGCCATTACAAAAGAGATTTATGGTGAACACCATGGTGATGTAGCGGCAAGTTACAACAACCTGGGAAATGTTTACTGTGACCTTGGTCAGTACAATCAGGCTAAAGAATACTATGAGAAGTCCCTTGCCATTAGAAAAGAGATTTATGGTGAACACCATGGTGACGTAGCGGCAAGTTACAACAACCTGGGAACTGTTTACAGTTACCTTGGTCAGTACAATCAGGCTAAAGAATACCACGAGAAGTCTCTTGCCAATAGAAAAGAGATTTATGGTGAACACCATGGTGACGTAGCGACAAGTTACAACAGCCTGGGAAATGTTTACAGTTACCTTGGTCAGTACAATCAGGCTAAAGAATACCACGAGAAGTCTCTTGCCATTAGAAAAGAGATTTATGATGAACACCATGGTAGCGTAGCGGCAAGTTACAACAACCTGGGAACTGTTTACAGTGACCTTGGTCAGTACAATCAGGCTAAAGAATACCACGAGAAGTCTCTTGCCATTAGAAAAGAGATTTATGGTGAACACCATGGTGACGTAGCGACAAGTTACAACAACCTGGGAAATGTTTACAGTTACCTTGGTCAGTACAATCAGGCTAAAGAATACCACGAGAAGTCTCTTGACATTAGAAAAGAGATTTATGGTGAACACCATGGTGACGTAGCGACAAGTTACAACAACCTGGGAAATGTTTACAGTTACCTTGGTCAGTACAATCAGGCTAAAGAATACCACGAGAAGTCTCTTGCCATTAGAAAAGAGATTTATGGTGAACACCATGGTGACGTAGCGACAAGTTACAACAACCTGGGAACTGTTTACAGTGACCTTGGTCAGTACAATCAGGCTAAAGAATACCACGAGAAGTCTCTTGCCATTAGAAAAGAGATTTATGATGAACACCATGGTGGCGTAGCGGCAAGTTACAACAACCTGGGAACTGTTTACAGTTACCTTGGTCAGTACAATCAGGCTAAAGAATACCACGAGAAGTCTCTTGCCATTAGAAAAGAGATTTATGGTGAACACCATGGTGACGTAGCGACAAGTTACAACAACCTGGGAACTGTTTACAGTTACCTTGGTCAGTACAATCAGGCTAAAGAATACCACGAGAAGTCTCTTGCCATTGGAAAAGAGATTTATGGTGAACACCATGGTGACGTAGCGACAAGTTACAACAACCTGGGAACTGTTTACAGTTACCTTGGTCAGTACAATCAGGCTAAAGAATACCACGAGAAGTCTCTTGCCATTGGAAAAGAGATTTATGGTGAACACCATGGTGACGTAGCGACAAGTTACAACAACCTGGGAAATGTTTACAGTTACCTTGGTCAGTACAATCAGGCTAAAGAATACCACGAGAAGTCTCTTGCCATTAGAAAAGAGATTTATGATGAACACCATGGTGGCGTAGCGGCAAGTTACAACAACCTGGGAACTGTTTACAGTTACCTTGGTCAGTACAATCAGGCTAAAGAATACCACGAGAAGTCTCTTGCCATTAGAAAAGAGATTTATGGTGAATACCATGGTGGCGTAGCGGCAAGTTACAACAACCTGGGAACTGTTTACAGTTACCTTGGTCAGTACAATCAGGCTAAAGAATACCACGAGAAGTCTCTTGCCATTAGAAAAGAGATTTATGGTGAACACCATGGTGACGTAGCGACAAGTTACAACAACCTGGGAAATGTTTACAGTTACCTTGGTCAGTACAATCAGGCTAAAGAATACCACGAGAAGTCTCTTGCCATTAGAAAAGAGATTTATGATGAACACCATGGTAGCGTAGCGGCAAGTTACAACAACCTGGGAACTGTTTACAGTTACCTTGGTCAGTACAATCAGGCTAAAGAATACCACGAGAAGTCTCTTGCCATTAGAAAAGAGATTTATGGTGAATACCATGGTGACGTAGCGACAAGTTACAACAACCTGGGAAATGTTTACAGTGACCTTGGTCAGTACAATCAGGCTAAAGAATACCACGAGAAGTCTCTTGCCATTAGAAAAGAGATTTATGGTGAATACCATGGTGACGTAGCGACAAGTTACAACAACCTGGGAAATGTTTACAGTGACCTTGGTCAGTACAATCAGGCTAAAGAATACTATGAGAAGTCTCTTGCCATTATAAAAGAGATTTATGGTGAACACCATGGTGACGTAGCCGCAAGTTACAACAACCTGGGACTTGTTTATAGTAACCTTGGTCAGTACAATCAGGCTAAAGAATACCATGAGAAGTCTCTTGCCATTAAAAAGATTATTTACGGCGATGAGCATTCCTCAGTAGCGAGCAGTTATTTCAACCTTGGCAATACCTATTGTAGCGTTAAACAGTACCTTCTTTCTGAAGAATGCTATGAAAAGGCCCTGAACATTTATAGAACGTTGTATGGCGAGCAGCATGCTGCTGTGAAAAGAACTTTCAACAAGCTAGGATTCGTTAAAAGGAAACAAAGAGAACTGAATCAAACTGGCAACAAATGTTACATTGTGTAAGAATAGCACCAATACACTTAGTAACTTCTACGTATTCCACCAGAACTAATAATTATACCTCACTTTGGGATCTTTGCGAGTTATTCATTTGTTTATAGGCTAAATTTTTGAAAAACCAAGTATTTGAGTGATTTAAAAGCACCCCATTCAAATAAGCGCTCCCCAACCCCGTAATACCCCTCCCTACTGGATATCCGATATTGAAATTACGGATATCTTCCAATAAATTCAATGACACATCTCCAATAACACACGTTTTATGCACCCTACACCCTCCCCATTACCTTCCCCAATTTGAATATCTTTTGCTTTTAATTTCTCCTGGCGAATATTAGCATTTGTAGTGTTTCTGCTCTTCCTGAAGAAAAAATGGGCTTTGAAAAGGTACCATTGTCAAGAATCGAGTTTCTTATATTGCAACTAAAAGAAGCGGCAACGTTCTTAATGATGGCATGTATCATTTTTGCTGAATTGGCCATATTCACTGGTGCAAATTCCATCAGCGATTAAATTTCTAGGCTCCATAAGCTTTTCGAGGGAAACTAAACGTGGCTACAAAGAGAAGTAGTGTTGTTGTAGAAAGGTGTTCTTCTTTTGTAAGAAAATCTGTAAATGTTGCACATTTTACTGGCCCAATGCAAACTTGTTTTGCAGCCAGTGACGTGTATCGCGTGATTCAAGCGTAATTTTATGAAATCCGAAGTCAATATTCAAGCAATGCCAGGTGTCTTGATTGATCTTATCTTAATATTTTGTTTCTAGATGGAGTTTCTATAAGATACTTTCTTAAAGCTAGAGCTTTTGTTTATTTTCATTAATAATATATATATTTAGCCAAGCCTAAAAGCGGAGCTCCCGATTTCATGTCATGATGTTCTGATGATAATGGTAATGATAATAGTGACGATGATGATGATGATAACCGTACATTGCCCAATGTCGCGTACATTATTCACAAACATTCCTATGTTCTCTACTCTTCAAAACGATGTAGAAATGTTTTTGAAAACCTTCCAATAGTAGCTTACCACCATCCTAACAATTTAAGCGGTATTTGTGTTAGAACCCAATTACCAGAGACTGAGTTATAACAATGCCCGGGCCTCTTCCTGTTGTTTTCGGTGCAACAGCAGTAAATGCACCACATGCCCCTATATTGACAATGTTACATTGAAACCGCAGTTTCAGAGCACTTTCCCAGCAATAGGCACTCTGTTTCCCATATGTTACTTGACAGTAGTACATATTCTGTATATTCATGTTTTTTTCCTAATAAACCTGATGAAACCTGGTATTGTCGAGTCGAAATATTGTATACCTTAGCCTTTTTCACATTGTTTGATCAGTCTTTGCAGAAGTCTTTTTGACTTTGATTCTATGAAAGAAATATTTAGCGTCAATATAGGAGCGCGCGAATGGCATAAGAAAATGCTGTTGTAAAAAATATTCGATGGGCTGGGCCGAGTCAAAGGAGGCGGGACATAAGGCGGGTCAGAGGCGTGGTAAATTAGTGTCCATCGATTGGCTCAGCCAGGTCTACCGGTGTCGATCAGTAAGCCGCCATCTTTGTATAACCGAAGTCACATATGTTTGCCAATATTTGATCACGGGTTAGTTGAGAATGTGTTCACGACTGATCTTGAAGATCGCAGGGAAGAAAGAGAGACAACTTACATCTACCAAACCTTGCAATGATTCATTGTATGAAAATCAGTACAGTGTCCCGCTGCCTCCGATCCAGGTAACAAGAAGTAAAGCAATTACATATTCTTACACTATTTGAGACAGTGTATGTTTAGGGACAGGATTTCTAGCTACTGCCGTTAAAAATATGTGAATGGTCTTGTCATTTAATGCACGCAAAGCTATTCCGCACAATACCAAAATGATTAACAACGTAGCGACGGTCATTTCAAATATTTACAACGAAATGACTACTTGTGGAGTTAAGCTGGGTTTTAAGGTGGTTAGAGTTCATAAGTTAAGCGATACCGGCCGGGTGGGGTATAAATGATACAGGACGAACTGGAACTTAAATCTCGCAGTTTTAAATTAGAAATTACCGTAGTTCAGCGGCTAGTTTCATTTAATGTAACATCAACTCAGTTTCGGCTTTTTCAACTCCAACAAAAGCTTTTAAAAACTTTTTCCCAAGACTTATAAGAAGTTTTGTTCAAAAGTTAAACAGCAAGCTTTTTAAATTATTTGGCATCATATTTATTCATACTCAATTGGACTTTTTTATATAATTACAGAAATTATCAAGCATTCATGAGTTTGCAGGAGATGCATGCCCAAAAAGACATATGCCCCATTCAACTGAAATCCAACCCTCTCACCCATGAGAGGTGGAAATGTGTTTAAGCAAGAAATCTAAAGCTTCAGAACAAATAGTGTTTCCAGTTTTAAAGAGTTCTTCAAGTATGAATTCATCTGGAGACATGGAGAGTTGCTTTTTGCCTACATATAAGCCTGTCATAGACCGAGTAGTTTTTCACCTGTTTGTTGGAAGATTATGACCCATCACTGTTTTTTTTTAATCGCTCAAGCAAAACAGTAGCCTGCGAAAACATCTGTTTCTCGTCGCTCTTCGCCGCTTGGGATGTTTCGCGTGGAGAAACGTCTGCGACTCAGCGACAGAAATTCCATACTGATGACGCTAATCAAGGTTTACATAATAATTTATACCCGGCAAGAAATATCTGAAATATGAGCAACGATTTGAAAAAATATCCGCGCAATAGCGTAGTTTTATGCGTAATCTTTCTTTGCAGTACATAACAAACTACTGGGTTAAATGAAAAGAATTTATGAACACTGATATGCATTTGCAACTACTGTTTGCTGTCTTTTATACTTCTAATTACAGTAAACTTAGCTAGTAGCCTTTTTATCTATTCTTTCTTGTAAGACCTTTTCCACAACAGATACTGTTGTTGTCCAATTATTGTCTAAAAACAAAGAAGGTTTTGAAACTAAAAGAATACCGGTACAATAGCTTTTCACTAACGTCTAGTTAGCCTGCGTGGTAGGCGTTCGAAAGGGAAGGGGAAGGTAATTTGGGCGCGAGACCACGCGCGAGGGAGGAGGGAGGAGGGAGGAGGGGAACGCCTGCAAAGAAGCCATTGTTTTCGCCATCCTGCCTACTAAGTGCAAAAATAACAAAAATAACGCAACTGTGAATGACTAGCTGTCAAACTAAGTTTGGCCGCGATGCACGCATTCTAGTCGTATTTCTCGCACAGTTTTTCTTTTGTTTCCTAAAACAAGAAATCTAAAGTAAAGGTACTATAAAAAAGTTCAAATGCGGTCGTCCATTGAATACCCTGGGTGCCAGAGAGTTTCCTAGCGAGGTTTCCGGTTTCTGTCAAGTCTTTATAGTGACCCGCGCGAAAAACCTCTGGAGCGGAGCGCCATTGCTTTGATGGCGCCGATCCAATCGTTAGCACGGTTAAATCAGTTGGTCCAGACTTTGGACACGACAGCTGATTGGCTCCTAACGACCACCTGAGGAACTTTGAATCTAACAGACGCTTCAATTGGTTGACAAGAATAGACCAGCACGTGAAAGAATTTTTCCAACTGTGCTGTTGACATGACGTAAGAGTACTCACAATTAACTAATTTCCTATTTCAAACGATTTCAACATGTTTTGAAATAGTTTGTTTTAATGGCCTTAGGAATATAAAAACAAAACATGTATTTTTAGTATAAAAAGGTTGTCGGTAGGCAACACATGCCTTTTATCTCATGCCAAAATGCTGCTTGTTCCAATGAATTTTTTTCTCTCACGGGAAGATTATGCTCTGGAGAAAAACGTTTTGA
>JBBMOI010000011.1:9060000-9065000 GCA_038088405.1 Porites divaricata
CAACTGGACATTTTCCTTCCCCGGTCTGAAACATTTTGGGCTGGAACTGTCTTGGCTTTGCACTCAAACCTCCAGGTCTTGTTTTCGTAGGCCCTTCTGCAAACTCAACAAATTCGATGCCGTCGTCACCGGTCGTGATTCTGAAATCCTCCAGTGTCATTCCGTGGTGTTCTTGCCTTCTACGGAGACCAAAGTCTTGGGTAAGGAGCCACCGCATTGTTTGAATTAAAGATTCTGGGTTATTATCTCCGAGTTTTCCGCTCTTCCAGAGAATTTCTTCTTCCTCCTCTGATACTTGTCGAGCTTTGTTTGGGCGCTTACCACGGCCAGCCAAGCGAAGCTGTTTCGCTTTGCCTTCCAATACCTGTTTGGACGAACTAAATTCTCGGTCACGTACAATGGACAGGGTGTAACCTTTGTTTTTTAAGTGTCTGTCAAGCGATGCCATCATTACTTTAAGGCTTTCTGGTTCATAATCTTCACCTTGTTTTTTTTTTTAGTTCGGCGTAGAAATGCTCGAGCAAAGTGTTAAGCTCAGCCGGCTCATAATTTTCTATTTCATCTGTAATTTTCTTCTCTAAGCACCACTTCTTCCAAACAGAGAGTCAAAAATCGGTGCTTTTTGCAGTGTTTTCGTTTTTGGAGCAGTTTTTCAGCTCCTCTATAGTTATTGCGGTCGCAAAAGCAAATCTGCTACAAACGCCAGCCATTGCGGTTTATGCTCGAAACTGGTCCAGAGCGGATCCAAATTTTGCGCCATTCAGATGGCGCACTTGATTGGCTCTCAGTGAGTTCCTTTGTTTATTAACCAATCAGAATGCTTCGTTTGTTATCTCTTTTCTGCACTAAATTACCTTTTTTCTGCACCGTGTTACCAAAAAACTGCATTTCTCTTAACCAATCACCATCGAGAAATTTTTTCATGTATATTATTAGTCTATTAGTCAGTTCTTTTTAAGCGTGCTTTTTAAATTGATAACTTTATTGTAGTTATTTATTTTAATTATCTTTTTGCTTTTTACTTCTTTTAGCTTTTTTAATGTTTTATTGTAAATTTGGATTTTTAACCTTGTAAATAGCGCCTTTGGACCGTTGGGAAAAGGCGCTTTAGAAATGTTATTATTATTATTATTATTATTATTATTATTATAAACTGCTGTATTTGATACCTCTATTCAACGGCCACCTCTATTAAGCGACGCCGCGGGCATCTTTTTACTGTCGCAAGTGTATTATTTATATGATTTGTTTTACCTCCATTAAGCGGCCAGCAAATTATCTTTCCATGAAATATCTTGAGCTAAATTTTTTCACATACTACACTGTTGATGCAAAAAGGCCTAAGAAACTTGTCAAAGATATTTTGCACTTTTTTCTGTACATTATCAACCGAAGAAATACTGTACATTTCAACTACGTGCCCTCTGTGTTAGAACTAGAAATATGCATGGGCTGGAAATGCACTTAATGTTTTGTTACAATGAATTTGGGATTTATCTTCATATATGTTCACTTTTTAAAAGCATTTTGCTGTATAGAGTCACTAAAATCATATATATTGTACCTCCATTAAGCGGCCAACCCCTATTAAGCGGCCACTTATCAAAGTCCCGAGGGTGGCTGCTTAATAGAGGTCGGACTGTATTCTTTTGCTAATTAAATGGGCCTAACTTCATATCATTTCTTTCGAGTGTGGAGCTCTGTTGATCTCCAGTTCTCCATCAAATTCAATTTCTATGACAATGGAAACCTTTTAAAAAATCTCCAAATCCAAGAAATCGGAGCAGTATTTCCGTGATAAAATCGAGATTTTTATCTGTCTCTTTGATGAACACTTTGCTCGCCATTTTGAAAGTCACTGACGCGAGACGTGACGTCATACTTGCAGGCGAGCTGTACCACAGATTTCCTTGGAGACACTTGCCCCCCCCCCCCCCCTCCCCGCCTGGGTGTAGTATTTGTGTCAAATATCCTACCCGTCTTTGTAGTTTCGAGAGCAAGAAATTCTGAAATCTTCATTTTTTCTCAGAACGCACTATCGTCAAATGGTATAGGTTCTGTGTTAACTTGAACTGGTGGTGCTGTTTAAATTCTTCTCACTTGGTTCGCTTCATCCCTTTTTTTATTCATACCCCCGTTTCACCCATTCTTGTCCTGGTAGTTTGTTCAGGCGTTTTTCAGCTAGGAGAAGGTTGGTGACTACATCCCAGCGATTGCTCTTTCGGTGAAATTTACCGACCCAGGTCATCATCATTTTTAGTCTCTACACCTAAAAATAAATGAAAGGATGCAAATTCACCAAAACGGTATTTTTATTGTGGGGAGAAAGTTTGTGTTTGAACAATCAGACGTTTTGAGAGCCAAGACCTTGGGATTGAATATGTATTTATTTGTATCGTATGTCATGGAAGAGCAGGTGATTCTATTTCCCGTGTTCCACGCGCTTGCTTATATAAATTGACAAAAATACCTTGTCCACTAAACTTCCTCAGACTGCCATGCTTTTTCATCATTTGTGGGACATGATAAATCCTCTTATGCACGTATGGTGTAATCATGATGGTCAGTGCATATATGCTGGGCCATTATCAGACATGGCGACCATGTCCTTTCCCCAACTCAGTGCCTGCAGCGACATACCGTTCACCCGGCAAACCGTTCACCCGGACGATCAAACTCAACCTACTTTTGAAATGACTCCTGGGTTCAAACCTTTCACAGTAGAAATCTTTCTTAGGTTCTTGGCACTATACATGTACCATTCTCTCGAACGTTTTTATATCGTTTCCTTGTTGAGATACTCCAGCAGTTCTCTATTATTCTTTGCACTGAAAACAAAGAAATTTATGGGTATTAGTAAGTTTCTTGGTTAGTCCTTTTTATCCCTTCTAAAAAGAAGTCAAGTTAAGGCTTGGTGTTCTTCGGGATCGGATACTTTCATTACAGCAATGGTGTGATTCCCTGTTGGGGAAAAAATCGAATTATCCAACCACATCTATTTGGTTATAATTAATAACAAACCTTCGGTTCTAGAAAGCGGAACGCATAGGTGATCGCAAACCCGCTTAAAGTAGTAGAGGCGGACAGCCGGAAAACGTTTTAATTTGTTAATCATACAAAATGGCGCTTGAAATTCTAAGAAACTCTTATTATAAACACTTCTTGTTCCCATAAATATCGAAAGGAACTCGCTTTCATGCCAATTTCTATACTTATTACATTTCTGGTTAAAATTTATTACATTTATGGTGAGCCAGATTATTACATCTATGGTTACAATTTTACGACATTTATGGTTATTAATTTATTACATTACTGGTTGGTTTTTATTACATTTATGGGTGATACACCCACGGCACGTTTGGAATGGGTTTTAGCTGTCTTATATATAAACAACATCTTGAATTGTCAAGGTATTCCTATAATTCTTTAGGACCAAGAAACGTGTCATTAGATAGCAACCTTTTGGTCTCATGATGATATCATACTGTTGGGAAGAAAGGATTGGATGGTTTTTATGTACCTCTGCACGATCTTGTAAATGTGTCCTCGTCTAACCTACATACTCCGCATCACACACGCTATGTACGACACATTGTTGGCTTTAACATCGGTGGGCTTGTTTCATGCGCTTTAAGTTCTTCGTACATTTTGGAGCTAAAAAACACCGCTGGATAGTTGTGAACGTATTTAGACAGACTCTCTCGTTTCTTTAGGCAGGTGTAAAGGATGCTGCTAGCAAACATTCCATTGAACGGGATGTTTGATGGTATAGAGTTAGGTGTTGTAGGTTATAGTTCGAATTCAGTCGTGAGAATATTACCCTCATATATACCGACTCCAAAGCGTAGAATTTTATCACACTGTTTTTCTCTTGTTTTAGCAAACTGTTACTGAGAGGAATATTTTAATTTTCTGAGGTAAAATTAATTCTTCAGCATAATCCTTCCAGGAATAAAACATTGACACCAACTTGTGATCGGCATGCAAATTTTACTTTTGAAGATACTTCTTTAAGTCCCCGAACTTTAGCAGATAAATATTCCAAAACTTTCTTCCAAATCTGGATCCAAGTTGTTGATTCAATCATGAAACATCGATAGAGTTTCCCAA
This sequence comes from Porites divaricata, assembly GCA_038088405.1. NCBI lineage: Eukaryota > Metazoa > Cnidaria > Anthozoa > Scleractinia > Poritidae > Porites > Porites divaricata. Next base: position 9,064,114 of record JBBMOI010000011.1, read on the forward strand.
ATCGGAAAATGTTATAGAGAAACAACTAAACACTTGATAGCGCAGACTTACATAGAATAAACACCATTACTCACTCGAATAAAATTGGGAAATATTTCAAGAAATTCAACCTAGGGCACGTTTAATAGTAGAAGAGCAGAGGAGATAAAAAGACGAAGAGCCCGCGCTATCTTAACTTAGAAAAAAACAGACGAACCACTTACAGAATTGAAACAAACTAATGCAAAATATTCTTTTTCACTAATTTTAAGACCCTAAGAGTTACTTGCACACAGATTCGTACCAGACCCAGTACCGCTACAAAGTCTAGTAAAGGAGCCCTTAACTGAAGCAATTACAGAGGTCAACGATAAAGTAAACTCCATTAAAAAAAAGCGTTATAACACGGGGTGAAAGGGGTTATTGCGTGATACGGGATTAAGTGCTTTTAATTTTCGTGAAAGGTGAAAATGCGAAATTAAAATCCGGGAACTGTGAATGGCTGCTTGTCGTGCTACGTGAACATTTTAAAAGTGCGTCTTTGGACTGGAGCGCGATGTCACAAATTCCTCCGTTAGCAGAGTACTTTTGAGTTAGCTTCACAGTCGAGCAATTGTTCTGTTCTGTTCCACTTTTCAAGTCCCAGTTTTATCAGGCATCACTCATGATAATACAAGTCAGTTGTAAAGGAAGACTGCAATTTCTGATTCCTCGTTAGTTGCTAGTTAGGTCATCGCTTTTGCACGCGGTGCCTCACTGGCGAAAATGACAAATCCTTGAATGATCCTGGCACTTTTTCGGCGCTGATCATCGAAAAGTTCCAAAACGTCCACAGGACCCTTAATCGTCGATTACATATGGAATGTACATGTATGACGGCAAAAAAAAAACAAAACTACAACAACAAC
>JBBMOI010000011.1:9070000-9072500 GCA_038088405.1 Porites divaricata
CAAAAATCTCGCGGATTTCTTGATTGCGCTATTTGCCAGTTAATTTGTTTTTTACAGTGAGGGGCAATCTTTTTTCCTTCATGGCCAGGATAAGGATACGGACAGTTTTACCCGGCCGCCAGTATAACTATACCGAGACTGTGCTTACAGACAAGGCAAACCACCATCTTTTCTACTTATTCATGCGAACAATTAAACTTTCCCGCCCTTGCCAAAATTAGGTCATATTCGGTGACCTTCGTAGGTGAAAGGTTACAGCTTCTTAGAGGGTTCTTTACTTGGACAACGCACTTATTTAGAGGAAAAAAAATTGTCTTAACCGCGCGAGGAAGCACAAGCAATATATGCCATTCCGGCAAAGGAACACTTCGCAGGTGCATGTGCCATTTTGGTTGTTTGCCAGTAGCGTAAACTGCTATTTAGGTGGTCAGTGGGCTGTGGACCGCTTTGAAGAAGTTTAAGTCTAAGTTTGTAATCTAAGCGGGGCAGCTGTGACGTGCTAAGTATCGCAACTTTCAACCCTCGGTTTCAGACGAAACTGGATGACCGCTAAATATCTGAGAATGATTCAGTAGCTGAAGAATGGAACTATACATAGTTGTTTGCTGTTTTGACAACTTATTTTCTATAATTATTATTTTATGTAACAGCTGAGGACACGTTTGAATAGCAGCAAACAGCTAAGCTCGATAGGGGTTCCTTGATGCCTTGATTAGCCAAGGTTTCTGAGACATTATGTTCAATATCCTGTTAAGTTAAAGATGAAATAATTATTGTAATGCGAATTGAGCTTCGGCTAACGAAAAAAAAAAAACTATAAAACTGTACAATACTGCTCCAACAGGTTACATTTCAAAGGGTTACGAATTCCGCATTCCGGATTCCTGATTCCAGATTCGGCAGCACTAAAACAAGGAATCCGGATTCCGGAAACGGAATACGGAATACGGAATCAAATATCAATGATAGAAAATTAAAGAATTTCACATTGCATAATTTAGTACAATCCAAAGAGAATTGTTTTAGTATATATTCTTGTTAATCTGTCTTGATAAGGGTTTGCCGTAGTGTGGGTTATAGCACTGCAAGGCCGATGAAAGTAATTTTACGATTAATTTTTATTCACGAGTCGATGGGTTCGATAATACGGTTAAATATTGCCTTTTGTAGATAAATGTCAAGAATAGTAGTAGTTGGCCTCAGACCACACCACGTGATTGTCCCCAACTGAATGCTCAACACATGACCGACCCGTGACATGACCACAGTTCCGGTGTTTTAGCAATAAGTTCAACTTTTTCGCCAAGCTGAATACTGATGGAATTCTGGTGTACCAGTAATTGAGTTTACGTTGACGTCCGTATTTTTGTTGAAGAGGCTTATTAAACATGGTGCATTGTTTTGATGTAATCAGTTGCGGAATCAAGCAAATGCATGGACAATTCTCTGTTCTCTCTTGACTCCACAATGCCATGGTTCTCTTGACTAAGTTGTCTTGATAAATAAAGCTGAACGCTGTTGAAAACAACCCAGAAAAGACACTCAAGAAAAACTTGACGGCGACGCCTTTCAGTTATATAAACGACGCCTCTGTCAATTTAAACGAAGTCTGTCTCCATATAACTTACCTTTTTCTTAAGGAACTAGTTTTTGCCATTGCCGTTTTTCTCCTCGCTTTGCTGTCCCATTGCCGGAAGTGGTATCAAGAGTTTTTTCACAGGAATCGACTCCTCTAGTGATACAGCAGTCTCCTCTACTCAGCTAATTTATTCATTTATGTGTTTTTTTTACCTGTTTAGTTATTTTATTGTCATTGCTAACATTTTTTTTTTTCAAATCGATCGCTTGGAACCTTCTTTCACGGATTCCGTATTCCGTTTCCGTTTCCGTGATTTCGTTTCCATGTTTTAGTGCTGCCGTTCCAGATTCCTTACATTCCACAAACCCTACAAAAACATGGCGGACATTGAGTTCATGTTCTACCGTCTTCTACCCCTTCTTCGTTGGGTTAGAACCATAGCCGCATGGAAAACAGTGATTTAAAGTATGCAGTCTTTAGGAATGGATAACTTTCGAGTGGCATTTACCCGATTTCTCGCTTTCTATTCTGACAATCCTCCTGGACTTCGCGATGAAGAAACGCCGGCGAAATGGCCAAGTAAGGCAAGTTTCGTCACTCACCCCTCGACCGAAACTGAATGGCCGCCAAAACTTTTAACACGATTCAGTAGCTGAAGGATTGAACTACACAGTGATATGCAGGAGAGCCAGTAAGTGTGAGCCACTTTTGAGATTTAATCCACTGAATTTGGCTAAAATCGCATGTTTCGCGAAATGAGTCAAAGGGGCTAAGTGTGTTTCCTCAGATTTTCTAAACGAAAAGGTGTCGATGATTCTGACCTGTATAATTTTAAAGATGAAGGCTCAATTAAAATAACCAGTAAATTGGAAGCTTTGGGTCGCACTCTTTTATCCGGAACAATCAGTTGAATTTTGACAG
>JBBMOI010000011.1:9077500-9092500 GCA_038088405.1 Porites divaricata
ATTAGGCAAGATGGAAATTCATGCTGATTTCTGAGCAGGCCAAAGACTTAGTAAAAAATTGTGTGGAAGGCGGGGGCCATATGTCTCCTTTTCAACCGCTGGTTTACATCCGGGATCTTGAATAAATCGATTGTCAGTGAATCGAGAAAAGTTCCATGTGATGATTTATGTGGAGAAGCGAGAGATTTACAGAGTAATTTGACGATGTTTCGCCCGTGTTAAGTGTGGAAGTAATATGAGTGGTTTTGGGAAGTGTTGTTGTTGACAGACAAATCTCAGGTACGTGCGGTTGAGAATACTTTTTGTCAAGCATAAAAACGCTTCGTGAGTCTTTAGTTTAGGTGATTTTGTCTTAGAAAGCCTGTTCTGTGCTTAAAGATTGTGGATTCTTAATCTATCTACGGCCGACACTGAGCTGTGGCCTCACGGTTTGACTGACTAAAAGACAGACGTTGTTTATTTCACCACAAAATCCTGTTACTTCTGCGAGAGACCTTTACCGTCTATTGCCAGCAATAATGCTGTCATTGTTTAGCTTCAGCTAGTGACTTTGAACTGCTTCCCATTCCACTTAGATGTCGAATAGTTAAAATGTACTTGAAATTTCTTTAGCCACGTTTTAACAAATCCAGACATATATATATATTTTTATCACAAATTTTAGTCGATGCTGTGGCTGGTTACGGTTTGCCGCCCAGCCAAAGTTTTTTATTTTTACTCTGGGTATCCAGACGTTTGTTCTGCCACATAATTATGATAATGATAATAACAGATGAACTGTAAAGGTGCACATGAGTGACTCAAAGTCTTAAACAGCTGGAGCTTATCCTGGTTTCCTATGAAGCATGTCTCGGAGTATTGCTACTCCCCCCGGATGGAATTCTAGCTAGTCCATTGCTGGGTTACCCTCCAGCAGTATGTCACCGGTATGCATCTACAATGTAATACATCTGTATGAAGAGAGACAAGGTGGATTAAAGTTCCTTGTCCACGAAAACGATGTGACAGACAAGGCTTGAATTTTGGACGTTCAGATTCGGAGTTCAAGGTGTTAGCTGTTTGCCACACATGCCTCCAGTAAATTAATGATATTAATAAGGAAATGATAAATAAATTATAGAAATGATGATGCATTATCTTACTTTACTTGTACTGTTTGCACGGTAAAAAATGGTCTATAATTCGATGTTCTCAGGTTTTTTGTTCGGTTTCTACATCTATCTTTTTGGTGAGTTAAAGGTTTGTTATTAGAGAATAGTTACAGTGACATGGAATCTATAATCTGTTTGCAGTGATCGTGAAAGTGCAAAAGGTGTATTTGATCTCATGAGGTAAGCTCCAGTGGTATCAGCTGCATATAGTACAGTATAGACCTGAACAGATTGGTGTTCTAAATTATCAGGGTAATAATCGTATTATAAGTAGCAGTTAATCAGTTTGATTTTTCAAGGTTTGTAATTTGAAATTTTTCTTGTTATCAGGATTCTCAATTTACTAGACCATTTTATACCCCAGTCCTGACGAGTCCAGATACCCTGTACAGCTGTAATTAATTGGTTCCTCAATGTCCTATTCTTTCGCCCCTTCCCCATTCCCTTATTTCATGGCCACAGGACTAAAGGATGTGTGTCATAAACTTAGCACAGGAACCCACTGTCTGCTTTTCTCGCTGTGATACCCATATTGCAGACTTGCATTGTACTCAATCTCTTACACTAGCCTATATAATCCCAGCTAGCCCTGTGTGTTTTTGACAGCACTCAGTCCTGGACAACACTTGGCTACTCCTCTCTCTCTCTTTCTGCAATAATTATAATAATTTGCATCCTACACTCTGTATTCAATTGCACATGGCATTATATTAAATGAGAAAGGAAATGAAAAATGTGTCTGATCTCTACAGGCAAAATGGATTGGAACCAGACTTGGACAGCTACACTGCTCTGTTGGCTATGTACGGTGAAGCAGGAGACATGGAGTCCATTATGAAGGTGAGCTCATCACTTAGTTCACACAGACAATCAACTGGGAGCCATGACAAGCCAACCCTGCAGGTTGACCTATATTATATCAACACCACAATAATATTCACTACACTTGAGTGTTACAGCACAAAAGAGAACTACTGTAATAAAATGGCTAATGTGAAACTGAGCCTAGTACGTACATGTAGATAAAGGAATAAACAGAATTAAGGCACCACTTGAAATCCTACAACAACCCAGAAAATACCTGAAAGATGGGCAGGCGGGGCAGGTCAGACAATGATGGAAGGCAACAAAAACAACTGAACGTTGAAATGGCATATGACCTGAAGATCCCCCACTCACTTGAACCCATACATGTACTCCCACCCATGTGTGAGAAAAACATATTCCACTTCTTTTGTTCCTTAGCCATTGGAAAACCACACTTACTACATGGTTTGCTGTTGATATTATTTTGTGTACTCCACCCAGTTGTGAATTGTGCATCAGTTTTTACACAGTTATATGCATTCTTTCCCTGCAACACCTGTCTTTCTGTTTGGTTTAGCTTTCATACATGTATTAACCTGTGTTATAGCCCAATATTGGTATTGTAAGGTGGCTCATTGAGTTTTTTAGGTTCAATATCTCCAGTGTTTGAGCTTTAGCTACATCTCATTTAACAAAGCTTAGAAAACTATTAACTACCACATCTGCATTAGTTAATGATCAAAACAAATTTGTTATGTAAACTGGTTGTTATATAAGCTAGTGACATTGGAGTTGTCATAGTGATGAATTGATTACCTAAAATGTATCAATCCACCTTTAATAACATTATTCATGGTTGCATTAATATCATGTACTACATTTTTAGTAATTTCATCATTTAAGAACAAAATATTTATAGAGTTTTCTTGTTCATATGTAATTTCCTTGTGCTGCAGACGGTGAATGAGATGCAAGAGAAGCGAGTGTACCCAAACAGGAAAGTGTTTTTATCAGTACTGGATTCCCTTTCGAAACGTGGACACCTTGGACCAATAAGAGATGTATGAGTAACTTAATAGTAACTCTTTATTTCTGGTGTTATATGCAATGTACACTATAGCTTTTGAATTTGACTTGATTTTCTTCCAGCTTCTTCAAACCCCCATTGTCAGGACTCTAGTAGAAGGAGGTAATTATTATCTTTAAGTTCAGTTTATTTCAAAGTGTACACTATAATTAATTAATTATTAATTTAATCATACACAATGTATGTTATTTCAACTATTAGTAATAATTTTATTTTAGTCTGATGTTACACTGTATGTATGATGATAATCACAGTGAATTAATATTTATTTCTAGAGCATAATATTTTGTTTTAAATAAAATTTAGAATAACCAGACTTTTAACATTACACTATGGCACTTGAAACCATGTTACACATAATGATGTACATGTTGTTTTTCTGCCATTTTGACAGATTTAAAAGATCTCATGCTAGCTGTGGCTACTCGTGGTGAGATCAACAGTGCATTTATTTTCTTGGGACATATGGCAGAGACAGGTGGAGGCAGGAGAACACCTTTAAAGCCAGAGTTTGCTTTACTTAAACAAGTTATTTTATCAGGCCAGGTTGGTGAAGAAAATTAGCCAGTAATTAACTTGCTTGAATTACATGTGATATTACATTTGTACATCTTTGTTCTGCAGACTTTTGAACTCATCTATCTTCTTTGTGAACTGTGAGGGGCATCAAACTGTTTGTTGTTGTTGTTTAAATTTAAGGGCAGAATTGTTGCAAAGTTTACAAGAAGAGTTCATGGAATAGCCCTTGCCTTTTGAACTTACATGTATACTCTTGTGGATTAAGTTTAAGAAGCACTCCCTGAACATCACAGAAATTAATACTTTTCTGACAAGAGTATGTGTACTGTTTTTCTGGTAAACTAAGAACTCCTGCCAACCAAAAAGCATCCTCCATTTTAATGAATCTTCTGCTTTGTTTCTACCTGGTTATTTTTAATTAGGGTGTTTTGTGTTTACATTTTTCCTGTAGCCAATAGATATTATTCTTGTTACAATTCATGAACTGGAGAAGTTGGGAGCTTTTAGAAATGTGTACGAGGATGCTTTGGATCTAACCTTCGACAAGAAAAATCCAGGTAACTTTGTTAATTTTGTTTGTACATCCCCTTTCTTTAATATAAAGGTAAATAACCTTTATTTGTGTAATCTGCTTTGTCTGTCTGCCTTTTTATAATTATTTTTTATTTTTTTTCCCATATCTAAAGTGTATAAAAAATAACATAGTAATAACAATAATAATTACATAGATTTAGCCAAGGCTAAAAGCAAAGCATTCATTTATACACTTTTACAGTAATTTACTTAAAACAATAAAATTAGACACTCTCCTTGACGAAAAAGCAAATAAGCAATTCACTTGACAGCAGTTGTATTTCATTTTGTGGCGGCAGTACAAGAATGCAATAATTTCAAAACTTGATTGAAATAAAAAATGGCCTTAGTTGTCAACAGGTAGTCAAATGTTGATTCTCATAATATGAGTATAGTACCTGTATAAAGATGCATGTAGCTGGATAAGTGCACTGTAACCATTAATCTTTAACATTGTACTTAATGAAAGAAAAAGCTGGGGCAAGTACAGTGTATGGGATTTCACATTGGTTTTTACATGTATGTAGTAGGGAGATGAACAGACAGCCGGCTATAACTACATATATCCAAGAAAATTAATTTTGGTTATCCCATGTCCTTAAATGTCCAAATTTACTGGGGTGGTTAAATTATTATAACCTTATTTTCATACCCTTTTAGTGCTCCAGATGACTTTGATTGCCAAAAGATTCATGCAGGGCTGTCATTGACAAAAACATGGCCCCCGGCTACTTTCATATGAAAATAGAAGAAAAATAGAACCAAAAGAAATCCCTAGCTGTTTGATTCCCCACTTACTTTTTGTATTTACCCAGCAATGTGAACAACAACAACAACAATCTTGATTTCGTGCCCAGAAAAGTTTACAGTAGATAAATACATGCAAAGAGAAAAATTAACAATAAAAAAATGAGCACAGCCACTTAGAAATAGCTAAGGTGAAACCTTAGAGATAGCCCTGTTCCCTTAGAACTCAATTTTTTACCTTTGTCAGGCTACAAATAAAAATGTTTATAGCATTTTCTGTTTGCATAAATGTATTATAGAATAATCATGCTATCTTAATGAGGATTTTGACTTTTGGTTTTCAATTTTGATTTTAGAAATCACTCTTGCTGTTTTACAAGAGATGCTACAAAAGGTTGGCTTATTTTTAATAGGTCTACTTTTTTGACTTAAATAATGACAGAGGTGTGCAGTGTATTCTAGGGTTTTGTTTGTTTTGTGTTTAATTTTATTAAGACTGCCACAAAACATTAGAGGTTATGTCACTATGTCATGTCACTCGCAGAGCTTTATTTTAGAGAGTGAATAACAAATAATTATTGTACTTCATTCTTTTTGCACTTTTAATATGGCTTCTCTTTGATGCTACAGAAACTACGAGTGCGAACACATTACTTTTACCCACTCTTAGCCATGTATGCCAACAATGAAAATGCCAAAGGTATGATAATTATACACTTTAATAAGTAATTTTATGACCCTTTTTAGCTGCACCCACATTGCTTAGACTCCTGTCACATGACCACTGTGGGTCATGTGACCTAATGCATGTGCCATTGTAGAGACAATAGGGCCATTTATACGAGAAAAAATAAGACGCGACTTAAATAAGACGTGAACTTTCCGTATACACGGCACATTTCGTCTAAAATAAGACGCGACTTAGCTAAGACGCGTCATATTTTAGAACAGCCCTTAACACCTGGTCTTAGCTAAGACGAAAAAACTTCGTATAAATGACCTTCGCGTCTTACATAAGACGCGAACGCATAGTACGCATGCGTTAACTTTTGGCGGGAAAATTTGGATTGCCGTTGCTATGGGCAACATTCACATGAAAACGAGTCAAGAACAGAAATAAGACGCGAACCATTTATACGAGCTGTTCTCGTCTTAGATGAGACATGCTCGTATAAATGGTCCAGTTCGCGTCTTATGTAAGACGCGTCTTATTTTTTCTCGTATAAATGGCCCTAATGTTATGTTGTATCAGGAGGAAGAGTTTCTTTTCTTGTAACTTTGAACCAGAAACTGGAAACCTTCATGCCCATGGGGCTCGTAATTTTAAATTGTCTTAAAATGTTAATATTAACACTGCATTAATAAATCGTTTTTAATTCCAGGTGCACAGGAATTAGTAAATTTGATGGGAGACAATGGCTTTGAGATGGATGGCACTACGTATGTATTAACAATACTTTACCGCTTTACCAGGGCTTTTCTTTCCCATCAGATTTTGAAGGCCGAGCACTACACTATTCCTGCAACTGTAAAGTGCCCAATGAGTAGGTCTAGAAAATATCAAAATCCCTTCACCACCCCTGTGGAAATTCCGGTGAAGTTAAATGTATTCCTTTTGATTATTTTTTCCGTCTTTGCGAACCATTTCCCCCTTCTGCTTTTTTTCTTTGCTCGTTCCTTGGCAAGTGATCACGCATGATCTGACAAATGATTTTACCCTTGTTCTGGTTTCTTGGGTTTAGTTTAATGGATAATGTAAAAAAGTTATTCGCCATAAGCTTAGCAGTCGCCACCAGTCAGCGGTCAAACTCAAAAGTATAGGCACACATGGTATGTTGATGCTTCGTTACAACCAGGATTGTGGAGTTTTTTTTTTTAGCTTTTTCCATATAGCAACCCCGGGGGGGGGGGGGGGTACTCCTGGAAATTCTTGGTGGGGGTGTGCCGCCCGGTTCTTCAAATCCTGACCCGATTTCAGACCAAAAAAATGTAATTTTCCACATCCGATTTCAGACTAGACCTCTAAAATCCATACCCGTTTTCAGACCTGGCTTTAGGCAGAAATTATGTTATCACTATATAGATTGCAGCGCAATTATTCAAATCCCTTTCGAATTCGCATATTTCTCTTTCTTTCCTAACTCATTTGCCGAATGGAAACGATAAATACGTTCATACACTCCCTATATGGATTATAAGGGAGTACCCTCCGGGATAGCAACTGTTTTGGCGCAGTTTGAAGCGATTGTTTTTCCTTCCACCTATCCATATCAATGTGATGGGTGCCTGAAAAGGCGGCTCATGGCTGTGTTAGAGGGATTTGCCAGGCATGGGGGCAGATTCTATATCTAGGAGCCGGCAGGATACCTCAGGCACCCTCCTTCCATTTAAGAAGGCAGCTGGCTAACCAGGGAATCATTTTCTTTTCTTTTTTTTCCGTTTTTAGCTTGAGGTACCTGGTGAAATCCTATGGCAATCCAGATGCTGATGACGTGGAGTCCTTTACAAATCTCTCTCAGGTGCTTGCACTTTCTACCCTTCAGAAAAATGAGAACAATTCTCAGTCATAGCAATTATCAGGTTTTGCCTGCATGTTGTTACAAAACATTCATTCATTCTGTTGAGCCAAAATAATTTTGTCAGCAAGCACATGCTCTTGATAAGCATAATGTCCATTCAATACACGTCAGAAAGATTTGGACTTGATTTAAATCTAGTAACCTGTTGTTTCTCAGCATTGCATAAAAGCCAAGTGCAGGGTTATTGCCAGATGTAGACGAATGATCTCCAGATTTACAATGATCTTCTAACTAATTTATTATAAATTACCTCACTAACAGTAGGCCATTTCCGAGATCCCCCGGGCCTCTGTTTCAAAACGAGGGTAGCTGCTCAGCCTTTGATATGGAAATCATTTTTCATTCTCATGCAAATAAAGAAAAAAGAAAGGTTGTGCACTTAGCCTCATTTTGAAAGTGAGGGTTTTTGGAACTCGGAAGTGGCGTATTGTTATAGAGCGTTTTCACATGACGTCACGGCGGCCATATTGGTGTTCCAAAACAATGAAACGGCGGCCATGTTGGTGTACCAACAAAATCCTCTGGGAGTTGAACGCTTTTCTCATGTAAATGTTTTCTTTTGTTCCAATAAATTAGCATAGCTGCTGGCCACGTGAGTGAAAACGCTCTATTATAATGTACACTTTTCCTCCTTTGCAAAACAATTGGCCTCTATTATTGGTCAATTTGGAGAATTGCCATTTTGATTTTTTTTTTTTGTTGTAGGATGTTCCTGTGTCTAAGTACATGCTGACAACAATGGCTTCATTAGTCATGACTACAGGGCAGCTAGATAAACTGCAGAAAACTGGTAAGCACAATAGTTTAGACCAATATTATCCCATTCTCCACTGGGAATTTTGGCGAAAAACTTTTGGAAGTTAGTCGAGCCGTTTTCTGGTCACTGTCGGGCTATAGAGAGCCAAAACTGCCTAAAACACTGTTTAACCCATTCGCCCCTGACCCGCCCGTAACCGCCCGTGCGGATCCACGTCCTTTCTATCTCTCGTGACGTCATCAGTTTTAACGGTCAAGGCCAACTTTGTCCGCTAACTTGTGCAGAGTGAAGAGTTCTTTCAAACCATACCAGAATGAGCACAATTCAGTCAAGGACACCAGAGAAAAAGGCAAAAAACCATGTAAGATTGACCGGCAAATCTCCATGAAAATCTTGTTTCATTGCCCACCTACCTTTCCTGTCACCTAATCCTAAGATCCTAAAAGCTTTCCTTAAAATTCTTCCCAGCAAGAGAAAAAAAAAATGAGGCAAGAAAAGCGAAAAAAAGAGGGGATGCATGCCCGAACTTCGCAAGCAGATATTTTGCATCTGGATCAGAAGGCCGTGAACTGCACGACCTGTAGACGGGTTTTTGGTAAGTTTTAGCTCTTTAAAGCATGACGTGACCAGAAAACCACTGGACAAGCTTCAAAACGCGTTTTTCGGCAAAATCTCCAGGAGCGAATGGCTTAAAGGTCGATTACTTCGTAGCCTTCTGTTCCAAATGCAACATATTTTGAAGTTCGAACATGTTCAGATATTAACATTTGGAGGTAGTTTTGGGGGTTTTTGATGCGGTGGTCAAGACTTTTCTTTTGATTTTACTCTCCTTCTCCTGAACAAGATACAGTGTAGGGTAAACCGAGAGTGAGGTCATTGCGAGAATATCATCAGACCGAGACCTTAGACATCAAAGCGGAGGTCTCAGATTTTCCTGTAATGACCGAACGGACGAGGTTAATATATATATATTTTTATATAAAATAGGCCTTTTTAGCGCACTTCTTAAAAAGAATGCAATAAAGTAATTTTCGACAAAATGGGGTTTTAACGAGAGTGAGGTCAATCATTCAAGGAATATCTTAGACCGAGGACTTATACATTAAAGCGGAGGTCTCAGATTTCCCTGGAATGACCGAACGGACAAGGTTAATAATTTATTGATTATATGGCCTTTTCTAGCGCTGTTCGTAAAAAGAATGCAATAAAGTAATTTTCGACAAAATGGGGTTTTAACGAGAGTGAGGTCAATCATTCAAGGAATATCTTAGACCGAGGACTTATACATTAAAGCGGAGGTCTCAGATTTCCCTGTAATGACCGAACGGACAAGGTTAATAATTTATTGATTATATGGCCTTTTCTAGCGCTGTTCGTAAAAAGAATGCAATAAAGTAATTTTCAACGTCCGTTTGCGAGGAAACCGAAGGACACAGTTTCTTTGACAATGAGGCGATTTTTGTGGTTATTACCTCAAGATCTAGGGTAGATTTAACTAATACTCGGTCATTACTAACATCTGATGGCAGCTTTGGTCATTGCAGGAAAATCTTCCCCGCTGAGCAGCCAATCAGAGCGCGCATACTATTGTAGCCATGTAATAAACACAGTTTAACAGTTTAATACTCTTATTGTCTCTTTAGTTGAGTATGCTAAACAGGAAGGAATTAATCTCTTGTGCATATCTGATGCTTTTGGACAGTATCTTGTAAAAAAGTGAGGAAACCTTTATGAGACATTTATTATAACTAGGTGTGAGTAACCCGGCCTTCTAGCAGGCAGTTGTACAAATGTCATAAATTTGCATAAAGGTACATTTCTTCACTTCTAATGACATCCACACGTATCGGGCGAATCCGGCATTTGAATCCACAACTTTTTGAATCCGCTTTCAATAGTGGAAAATTTTCAATACGCTATGAATCCGGTGACTTCAGAAGATCGAGCCCAGTTCTTTACCGTGAATATTCAAGTCGGTGCCGAGCGCAATGTTGTCGCTTCTATACTTGGACTTCAGTTTCAAGTCTTGTAACGTGCGTGCAGTTAAACCTACATTTTTAAGCTTCTCAGTTTCCATGTCGAACGGGCGAAATAGTGCTAGGTGGGAAAATTTTGTCAGTGAAACAGTTACTGAAGAGGGTTGGCGAAAAAATTTTTTCATGTGCCGAAGATCGCTTTACAAATTAGCTGACGAACTGAGAGTGCATCGGGGTACGTCAGTGTGGACGGGTAAATTCGATTTGAATACGGATACGTGTGGAGGTGATTCACAATATCCGGATACGTGTGGATAGGGCCTAAAGTTACAAACATGTTTTCCTGTAAAATAGAAGCAGAGCGTTAATCTTTGATTTTGTTTCATAGTGTCCCCAATAGGTTTTTAGGGATCCGGGATTTCCCTTATTTGAAGCTTGGGATTCAAGATTTTAACTCAAAATCGGCAAGGTTCGGGATTGAAAGTATGCGTAAGAGTTAGAATACCAAAAATAACCCTCGGGACTACGGGATTGAATCAAATTGTGGGTCGGGATGACTGGATTGAAGAACCCTATTGGTGACCCTCGTTTCAGGCTTATTGATGTGCCAAGTAGGTTGTACAAATCTGTTTTTATTTTTTTCCATTACTCAGTTCAAATGTACAGGTACATGTAGTGTATACGATTTTTTTTCCGTTCTTTTCCAATTGTTATGGGTTGTTCATTTTGCTGCGAGGATCATGTTCACTTTCATATCTTTATCCGCAGTTCAAAATATGATTCATTTCATATACTTCAATACATGTCATTTCCACCATGATCGGGTGTATTACGAACTCACAATGGCCTGCTCTCCAGTTGGCTTGATAAACTCAGTCGGTGGATAGAGCTTTGCGTCTGGCCATCGCAAAGGTCAGGGTTCGTGGTTTGTTTCCTGGTAAAGCCTGGATTTTTGTAGGTTGTTTTTTAACCGCTAAGGTTGCTCATTCTACTGTGAGGATCATGTTCACTTTCATATCATTATTTTTGTCGTTTTTTAGGGATTTTGACTCCCGAAATGCAGTGCAGGTAAGAAACAATTCAGAAATGCAGACTGGCACTTTACAGGGGTTGTTACCATTTCTGGAGAGCATGGTATAATTAACAATTATTCTTTAATTAAACCCGAATGGGCTGTGAGTCAATAGCCCAAGAGGCCGAAGGCCGAGTGGGCTATTGGTCCAAAGTCCACGAGGGCGAGAGGAATAATTGTATTAGCAAAACCCAACTAGTTGGTAAAAAATATCGAGACAAAACATCTTTAGCTAATTAAAGCTAGACTTAAATCCTTTTTTGCCGCCAAAAAGCCTGCGCTTTTCGCTGCTAGTGAGCTATAACATATAGCCTAGTAGTAGCTCAACCAATCAGAACACAGCATTGATGATAGACCACTAGTTGGATTTTACTAATGGCTCATATACCATGATGGCTAAACCAACCAGAGCTCTAGAATTGCATTATCCAATGATTCAGTTTTTAATAACTTATGACAGTTACAGGAATAAGGCCCAGGTGGGGTGAAGTGTGGGAAGGGAAGGAGAGCTTTTTTTTTTTTCAATATTGTGTTTTTTATTCTTGCAGATTGTTAAGCTTCTCGACAGTCTTGATGCAACTCTGGGATTAAGTAAGTCGAACGCATATTGTTGATAATAAACCAGTCTCTAAAAAATAATTATGTCATGGTTAATACATTTTATATATATTTTTATGTCTGTTGGCTTCTGATAACCTCGCCCAGTAAATTTCTGTTTTCGGTCGTTCCGGTAAAAGAGGGAAAACGTAATACCTCGGAAATTTCAGTTTGTATTATTTTCTGAAAAATCAATGTCCTTTATTTCTAAAACATGTCTACCGGCATGAAAGCGGAATTTCTAAGCGGACTTTTTTTCACTCCACGACTTTTCCTACTAGCAAAGGGTCAAACGGTGAGCGAAAAAACGAGACAGCGTGAGATTTCTCTGATAGCAGGGAATGCTCGACCATAAGGAGGTGAGGGAGGGGAGGGGACATTTGTTTATGCAAAGTATTATAAGGGACTAAGTTTCTGTTTTCTTTCTAAACTTGTCGAAGCTTTTATCGTCAGGAAAACTCTCCTACAACTGACATTTTAAGCGATTTGGACGAATTTAAAAAAAACAATACACGACTGACGAGTAACGTTTTCGTCGCCATCACTGTTGTCGTTGCTTAAGCGGTGGCTCCTTTACTTTCCCCAGGTAATGTTATTGTTAAAGCATGCGAAAAATGCAGCCAAAGAGAAGCCACTACAAGAGTAGAATTTGTTACCCTTCTTCTTAAGGAGGTAAGTTTCCAGTGGTCAACAACATGCAAGTATTGGCGTTGCACTTGCTTTTACAAATGTTGCTTTAAACCAGTGCACTATCTTGGAGTGCATTTTATGCCTTTTCCAGAATTTCTTAAGATGCTGTCAGTTTTTATTTTTATTTATTTATTTGTTTATCAT
This sequence comes from Porites divaricata, assembly GCA_038088405.1. Classification (NCBI taxonomy): domain Eukaryota; kingdom Metazoa; phylum Cnidaria; class Anthozoa; order Scleractinia; family Poritidae; genus Porites; species Porites divaricata. The sequence continues at coordinate 9,090,200 of JBBMOI010000011.1, forward strand.
TTGTTTGCAGGGTTTGAATCATTTGCTGGAGTCTCGCACATTCACATTTGTTATGTCAAGTTTAACACAGAATAAAATGACGACTGAGTTTTATGAAGTAAGTACGTAGTACAACTAAATCTAAAAAGAATTTCCCTCTACAACATGGTTAGCCCTGGAGGCCTTTAAATGTACCTTGAAGTTTGTGGATAAAAACCGCCGTTGAGATTAAGACAGTAATACAAAAATACGGTTACCGCTCGTTTCGATACAAGTTTATTCAGTCGAGGTGTAAATAGTTTCACGTCATTGGCTTAAAGAACGAAGAATATTCACCCAAAATGTTTTCCTTGTCCCCTCTTGAATGAACGAAATTTTTGTGCAATTTCATAGCTTGGCTTGATATGGAAACGACTGGTTTCCAAAAATAGACGCGTCTCACGTAGACGCCTAGACGCGAACTGTTTCGTTTATATACACGAGCATAAGATGCCTTTTTTAGCATAGTCGCGTCTTTGTTTAAAAAGACTCCGTTTCATATGCCATTTAAGCTGGGAACACTCTAATCGATAAGCCGTAGCAACACGTCGCGTCGAAGCGACACCTCCACAAATTGCTTTGTACGTGCTGGAGAAGTTTTGTGCGGCAAATCTTTGCCTCCGCAACATGATTTATCATCGCGACAAGTAACATACACACATTTAAAATGAACTGATTTTGTGCGACGTCTTGAGGCGACAAATCCTGTCGTGGAGGCAAAGAGTTGCACAAGAATTCTCCTGTACACACGAAGCGATTTGTCGCTCCGAGATGTGGACTTATTACTCGACTTGTACACAGAAAGTGATTTATCGCCGTGACGTGTTGCAGCGACATGTCGCCTAGTGTTCTGACCTTTTAGCTTTATTTGGGGGGGTCCACGTCATTTTTTCCCGTATATATGAAAGTACTATCTTCTCTTAAAGTGATTTTTTAATTGTTTTTTCCTCCTCCCTTTTTCATAGTTTGTACGCGTTATGAAAGAATCCAAGGTGACATTAGATGAGCACCATTACAGACAGTTAATTAAGGTAGGTCATTTTTAATATTTATTATTATTATTATCATTTTTAGTAGCCTAAGAAAACAGCTGACATTTTGCGATGCCAACACTGGTTTCCCCTCGAAGTGACGTCTGAGGAACGAGTGCAGAAATTCCATACTACTCACGTGTCACTACCCTGATCGGGTTGGCGCTTCTGATTGCTTCAACCAATCAGAAGCACTTCCCAGATCTGGGTAATGATACGTCATCAGTATGGAATTTCTGCGCTTGTTTCTCAGACGTCACTTCGAGAAACCAGTGGTGTAGTCGCGAAATGTCGGCTGTTTTCTCAGGCTTAGCCTGTTAGCCTTAGTTAGCCGCTAACTATTTCCTTGTCACTCCGCTGTAGCTGCATGTATTATTTGAAACTTGTTGAATTTAAGATAAAATTCTCTGATTTTTTCCTTTACTTTGCTTCAGATGATGGCATTTGATGGAAAGGCAGAGGCTGCTCAATTTTGTTTTGAAAAGGCCGCGGTAAGATGTTGAATGTTATGTACCTTTTCGTCTCATGTTGCTCTTTAATGTTGCTCAATATTGCTGGCTTCAGTATTTCTACATATCTTGGGTACAATGTGTGAACTTTTAATCAGTCTTTACCGACTGAAGTGGATGTATAAAGGCATTTACTATTTAGTCAATTCCAAGCGTGCCCATCCCCCACCCCTCCCCTCATTTGTCCTCTTTTCTTTGTGAAAGTGCAAATCATCATGATAGCCCTCGCCGGGGCGAGGAAATTTGTTGAAAAACCTCCCTGGAGCTAAAAGCTGTCGTCAAATGCCCCATCCTAGGGACATGTGAAAATTATATTTCCATTATAGTTTTTTATGCTTACTGGCTTATAACCAGTACGCATTATGTCAACGTCTGTGTAACTTCTTAAGTCCGACAATTACGACTGGGATTGTTAAGTCTTTTAAATGCCTGTTAGATCTGTTTTCTAACGTAGAAGCAATGATCAATTGATCAATTTCAGAGTGATATTGCAATGCATTTTTGCGCAATATGGCATTCCAAGGGGTATTATTAGCTTCCTCATCATCAAAAACGCGAACTGCATGAATCAGAATCATGAAACTGATTAGTCCTTTGTTTGCTCTTTAGAAATTAGCTGAACCAACAGACCTGATGTACAGTTACTTATTGCTGTCATATGCTCACTGCTCAGAAGGGGGAATATATGCTCGTGTACCGAAAGACAGGGTAAAAATTAATAGTGCATATTGGCTGTTACCTGT